>JAYESA010000005.1:107693981-108293981 GCA_036927795.1 Iris macrosiphon
CGAAATTAAAACAGACATATAGTGAAAACTATAGATAGATTTTGAAATATTAGGACATACCCTGGCTTTCGAATAGATAGGGGAAACGTTGTCGAATATCCTCTTCTTGTTCCCAAGTTGACTCGCTTGGTGCATGATTTCTCCATGCAATACAAACTAGAGGGATAGTCTGGCCTCGCAACACCTTCTTGCTTTTGTCTAGGATCTCTACAGGCTCCTCCTGGTACGATAAACTCGGGCCGACAGTGATCTCCGAGTGGTCCAGCACATGACTTGGATCTGGAAGGTACCTCCTTAACTAAGATACGTGGAAGACGTCATGTACTCCTTCTAATATCTGGGGTAAGGCTAGCTTGTAAGCAACTTCTCCGATGCGTTCCAATACATCGAAGGGTCCGATGTACCTCAGACTCAGTTTTCCTCTTCCTCCAAATCTGATAGTTCCTCGGGTAGGTGAGATCTTCAAAAACACATGTTCTCCCACTTAGAATTCTAGAGGTCGTCGATGTACGTTTGCCCAGTGCTTTTGTCTGTCTTGCGCTGCTCGCAGGTGTCCTTGGATCTTCTTTACCTTCTCCACCGTACGAACGACCAATTCTGGTCCTAGGATCTGTCTTTCACCTACATCGCTTCAACATACTGGAGAACGATATTTTCTACCATACAATGCTTCAAAGGGAGCCATTTGAATGCTCGCTTGATAGTTATTGTTGTAGGAAAATTCTACCAGATGTAAATGATTTTCCCATGATCCACTGAAATCAAGCATACATGCTCTCAGCATATCTTCTAGTGTCTGAATGGTGCGCTCGGACTGTCCATCTGTCTGTGGGTGATACGATGTGCTGAACTTTAGGCGGGTACCAAGACTCTCTTGCATACTTCGCCAAAAGTAAGATGTAAACCTCGTATCCCTGTCAGATACTCTACTGACTGGTACTCCGTGCAGACGTACGATCTCTTTCATATACATGTCTGCCAAGACTTCTGTAGATTGTCCGACTCTGAAAGGTAAGAAATAAGCAGCTTTGGTGAGTCGATCTACGATCACCCATACAGCATTACGACCACTGGGACTTCTTGGGAAGCCCGTAACGAAGTCCATAGTAATGTGTTCCCATTTCCACTCAGGTATTGGAAGGGGTTGAAGTAGACCTGCGGATCTTTGATGTTCAGCCTTGACTTGCTGACACACCAGACATTTTATCACAAAGCGTGCTATCTCTCTCTTCATTCCGTGCCACCAATAGTATTGCCTCAGGTCTCTGTATATCTATGTGCCACCTGGATGGATAGAGTATGTTGAGCTGTGATCTTCTGACATCAGCTCTTCACGAAGTTCTCCATTTGGAACATAAAGACGTTCTCCACATCTTAAAGTCCCATCTTCGTGTATGTGACATCCTATCTGGATTCCAGCCTCTGTTCTTTGTCGAAGTCTCTGAAATCTTGCATATGTTGGCAGTGCAGCCTTGATTCTTTCGACCGATGTTGATTGTAACTGGTAATTTGATAATTGGCCGTCAACTCCTGGCACAATGACCTTTATACCCAACTGTTCTAGATCTCTCAATAGATCTAGTTGGGTGATCAAGAAGAATGTCGTGGGTCTCCTGCTTAGAGCATCAGCTACTACATTAGCCTTTCCGGGATGGTATTGCAGATCAATCTCGAAGTCTATCATTACTTTGAGCCAGCGTCTTTGTCTCAGGTTCAAGTCCTTCTGGGTGTAGACGTACTTCAGGCTCTTGTGATCAGTGAATATCTCCACTCGTTCGCCGTATAGATAATATCTCCAAAGTTTCAAGGCAAAGATGACTGCGGCAAGCTCCAGGTCGTGAGTGGGATAGTTCTTCTCATGGGTTCTCAGTTGTCTAGAGGCATAGGCTACAACCTTCATATGTTGTATCAAGACATAACCTAATCCTTTTTCGGATGCATCGCTATATATTATGAATCCTCCGGATCCATATGGTATGGTCAAGATGGGGGCAGTAGTCAGACGCTTTTTTAGTTCATCAAAAGCTATCTAACACTCCTCTGACCAGATGAACTCCTGCTCCTTGCGGGTCAGACGGGTTATTGGCTCTGCGATCCTTATAAAGTTCTCTACGAACCTCCGGTAATATCCGGCAATTCCTAGAAAACTCCTCACCTCTGAGACGTTGGTAGGGGTTGGCCATGTCTCTACAGATGAGATCTTTGCTGGGTCTACCGAGATGCAATCTCCTGTGATAACGTGTCCAAGAAAAGTGACACGATCAAGGAAGAACTCGTACTTGCTCAGCTTAGCATAAAGACTTTCACGCCTTAGCGTCTCTAACACCAGTCTCAAGTGTTCTTCATGCTCCTCGTGGCACTTTGAATACACCAAGATATCATCGATGAAGACTACCACGAACTGGTCCAGATACTGGTGGAAGACTCTGTTTATCAGGTTCATAAATATGGCAGGTGCATTTGTCAGTCCAAAAGGCATCACCAGGAACTTGTAGTGACCATAACGAGTCCTGAATGTTATCTTTGGAATATCTTCTCTCCGTACTTTTACCTGATGATAGCCTGATCTTAAATCTATTTTTGAGAACACCACTGCTCCAGTCAGTTGGTCGAACAGATCATCAATCCGCGACAGGGGGTACTTGTTTTTTATTGTTAAGCATTTAGGGCTCTATAATCAATGCACATACGATATGTTCCATCCTTCTTTGGTACAAACAACACTGGTGCTCCCCAGGGTGATGCACTAGGACGAACAAATCCCTTGATCTGTAATTCTTCTAGCTGTAGCTTCAGTTTGTCAAGCTCCTTCTTCGCCAATCGGTACATATTTGAGGATACTGGTGCAGCTCCGGGTATTAACTCAATAGTGAACTCCACTTCTCTGTCAGGCGGTAGGCCTGGCAATTCCTTCGAAAATACATCTTCGAACTCTGCAACGATTGCTGGGGGAGCTGTCTCCATTGCCATGTAAGCTCTGGGTGTCTGGCCTACTCCTTGCTCGATGTGCCCCGTATGTACTCGAACTCCGGGTGACCTGGTGGTCTAAATATGACGCTTCCCTTCCCGCAGTCTAGTATAGCATTGTACTAGCTTAACCAGTCCATGCCTAAGATGACATCGAAGTTTGGCATTAGAAGTACCAAAAATCGTGCTTTCAACTCTCTACTACACACGACTACCGAGCACGTTTTAATAATGCTGGTAGCCGGTATGATGCCTCCTCCGAAAAGAATTTTTCAGCATTTAGGCAATAGAAAAGTGGCTAGTTTGTGCATGGCTAAGAAACTACTAGATATGAAAGACAGTGTAGCGCCAGAATCAAATAATGCGGTTGCAGGTAATGATGCAACTAAAATGGTACCTGTAATAGTTTTACCTTCCGGCTCCTCTGCAACTGCAGCTAGTGCAAAGGCATGTCCGTGCCTTTGCCCTCCGGACTGCTGTCTAGCTTTATTGAACTGGGTCTCATGTGTGGCCAGAGGAGGTCCTCTCTGAAATCCTCCAGATGTTGAGGGATGTTGACCTCCAGTTGAGGGTAGCATCCTCTGAGCTTTGCTCCTGGTCTTTGCCCGTTCTGGGGTGCTGCCTCTCTGCGTTGTGGGCAGTCTCTGGCCATATATTGGCTAGCTCCACAAATCATGCATAGCCCGTTCTTCTTTCTGCAGTCTCTGACATAATGTTCCTTCTTGCCATAATAGTGATAAGTCGAAAGCTCCTTATGCTGATAGGGCCCCGTCTTTTGCTGCGTCTGATTTCCCGGACGACGGATTGGTCCTCCTGCTCCGGGCTGGTTTCTGGATGGTATGGTTGGGTTATAGCATCTTGCTTCTCGGCCAATGGCCTCCTGAATCCTCGCTTCTGAAAGAACCTCCTCGTAGGAGATCCTCGACTGCGTCGTAGTATACCTTTGGAGCTCGAAGGTAAGGCCGTGATGGAACCTCATGGCCTTCTCCAGTTCGTTCGGTATCAGGATGGCACTGAATCGACTCAGTCGACTGAACTCTGCGTCATAGGCCTCGACGGTCATATTCCCTTGTTCCAGGTGCAGGAACTGGGAGTATAGGGCATTTCTGACCATGGCTGGGAAATACTTCGCATTAAAGTATTCCAGGAATTGCTCCCAAGTCTGGGTCTTGCCAACGCTGCGCTCTATGGAATCCCACCAGTGATGGGCATTGCCTAAGAGTTGGGCCCTCACTGCTGTCATCCATAAGTCTGGTTGAAGCTGTGAACCTTCCAGCAGCATTTTCGTATTGGGGATCCAGTCTGAGATCTTCTCCGGAGTTTCGCTGCCCGAAAAGGTTCTCGGGCCCATCTGGCGAAAGCCTCAGACAGTGCCAGCTGGTTGGACAGGTGCTGGTGCTGGGACAGTTGTCCTCTCCAGAGCTGTCATCAAGCTCTGCCTCAGGGTTTCAGTCTATTGCCACTGTGCCTGCAACATAGCTTGGAAAAATTGAAATATTTGAGGTTGTCCCTCAAGTTGTGGCATCAGGACTGGAAGGGCTGGAAGTGGAGGCAAAGGTGTCTTCGCCTGCGGTGTCGGTGCCTGGGAAGTTTGCCCTTCTCGCTGGGCTGGTGTTGTTTTCTGGGTAGGATTCTGGTGAAGGTACGGGGTCGTTGGATAGACCAGTGTCCTTCTCGGGGACTGGTCTCTCGGGGTGGTTGGGGTCCTTTGGACATCTTGCGAGGGGTTTGTTGCTTGGTCAACCCCATCAGTCGCGTGTCCACAGGGTATGTCCATATTTCTGAAGAAGTTAGAATAATTAGAAAATCACGAAGGAATTAATAATATAAAAATCAAGCAGGATGCAAAAATTCAAGGATAAAGTCAGATTGGATGAGACCTAGTATTTCTATCCTATAGCAGGCTTGCTGGGCATGTCATCATACCACTAGCAATTAACTAGACTTGCATGGGCCACCACTAAAACCATATTACGCCCCAGTCCCAAAATATATGAAACCAAGCCACGTGGCATTGGCCAGCTGACACGTCACTAAGGAATTATCCAATTTAATGGACCCAAAGAGACGTGCTACGCTGTCCTAAAATACTAACAAGTCTGATACAGGTAAAGTCTAATCTCATCCACAAAAATATCAAGGAATACTGAAATGAGTGCTGAATATATATAAGTGCTGATGTCTGAAATGTCATAGTACAAATCAGATAAGTCTGGTGGAAACAAACCTACTACAAAAGATAATAAAAGTGCTAAAATATGATAGACTAATGCATCGTCTAGCTAGGTAATGAGACTCCAGCTCCAGATGAATATACTGCTAAAGAGCAGTGGGAAAGAGGCTTCTACTCCTCTCCAGGTGAACAAACCACTAAATATCATATAGACTCTGATGGCAGCTCCTCTAACTCCTCCTCAGTTGCATATCTTGCCTCCTGTCCGGGTCCATACACTGTGGGGTAGTATGCCTCATCTAAATCTGGAAGGGATCCAGGTACTCAGTGGGACATAACAAGATACATAAAAATATGCCATATATGTAAATACTGAATAAATAAATAAATAAAGGGTGTGCTAACCATCTAAGTAAAATGCAATGTAAAGACAACCTTGGTACGTATGGATAGGCTTAGGCATAACGGCCAGCATCCTCTAGAGTGTGGTATCTGCAACGTCCATCATTCCGAAGAATGAGGTATCTAAATATATACAATGTCCAACACTCTAAGGGATGTGGTATCTGCAAAGTCTATAACGTCTGTATCACTCTGAAGAGTGCGGTATCTGCAATAAAGAAGTTGGGTGTCCCATACGCCTACTAGTTGTCTTCCCCGCCCAATGCGGTTATACAAGTCGAATCTACAATGTGCAAACCACGTAACTATATGCCAAGCCCTAACTTTCCTAAATTTTCCTGATTTTGTGCTAAGCCGTGATGCACGTCACACTTACCGGTAGCTAATCGAGTACTCAAACTTGTATCCCAAAATGAAGTACAACCGTGTTGTGTGTACAAGTATCAGGGTCTAGGAGGATATTAGGATACCCTCGCAGCTGTTAGGTAAGGGTACTAAAGTCTAAGTCAGCTGTACTACATGTCAACGTATTCGTTGACGGTACCCGAGGCAATCTCGGACACACACAGTTATATGTAAGTTCACTGAAAATAACATACAACAGTTTAAGAGATTTAACAGTAAAACTTGGCAAGGTATACTTGCCTACGTCCTCAAGCTGGGCGTGCCAAAAACCTGTTCCCGCAGTCGTGTCTGAGGGGTCCTGTGACCTGGGATCACTGACTGCATGGTAGGTGCACTCTGTTCAAGATGTACAGGGTTCATAAATTAATATTTAATAAATGCGTACATTAAATAATATATAGTATAGTATATATTTATACTTATGTATATATATATAAAAGACATAATTTATATATATATAATTTAATATATATATATATATATACATATTTAGCATAACAATATAATTATAGTATTTATATTCATAATATAATTATATGTATATCTATATAAATATATAATACATATATTTATTTTATATGTATAATAGTATATGTAAACATAATATACATAAATACATAATAGTACTTATAATATATATATATATATATATATATATATATATATATATATATATATATATATATATATATATATATATATATATATATATATATATATACATATACATATATATATATATATATATATATATATATATATATATATATATAAAAATAATATATGTATATATAATTATAATGGTATGTATAATACACTATATATAATATGCATATATCATAATATTTAGTAATATATAAATAATATATATTAATAATATGTATAATACATTATATATATATATATATATATATATATATATATATATATATATATATATATATATATATATATATATATATATATATATATATATATATATATATATATTAAAAATATATATATTCTGTGTATATATAATAAATATAATATAATTATATATAATTAATATATATTTATTTATATATTTAATACAATATATATACATATATATATATATATAAATAAAACATAAATACATATATATATACATATTTACATATATATTAGTATACTATATATACTGTATATATATATACATATAATAAATTATAGTATAATTATATAATATATATATATATATATAAGTATATATATTACAATATACATAGTATATATATATATATATATATATATATATATATATATATATATATATATATATATATATATATATATATATATATATATATATATATATACATATAAGAAAAAAATACAAAAATACATATATATATATATATATATATATATATATATATATATATATATATATATATATATATATATATATATATATATATAAATAGTATATTATATATACTGTATATATATATAATTATAATATAAGTATATAATATATATAATTATATATTACAATATACATATATATATATATATATATATATATATATATATATATATATATATATATATATATAATACCAAAAATACATATGTATATACATATTAAATATATAATAATATAGTATATATACTGTAAATGTTAGAATATAATTATATATAATAATTAGTATATATAATTATATATATTATAATAAATATATTTATATAAATATACATATATATATACATATATACATACATATATAAATATATACGTATATACGTATAATAGGGGGGGTAGTATACCTGACAGGTAGGGGGGACCCACGCCGTCATCGCCGGCGGGAGGAGGGCGGCGGTCCAGCGGGCGGCTGGCTGGAACGGCAACAGCAGCAGCTGTAGCAATCAACAACAATAACAGCAGCAACAGTTGTGGCAGCTGCAGCGGCGGCTGCGGCGGCGGAGGCGGCAGTGCAGGGCGGCAGGACGGTGGAGGGGGTCGGGGCGGAGGGAACGGTGGTGGTGCCGGTGGTCTGAGGTGGCCAGGAGGGGTAGTTCGAGGGGGTCGGGGTGGGGGCTCGGGTTGTGGTCGGGGAGTCGGTGGGGGCGCTGTGGCGAAGCTGGCGGTGGCTGCGGTGGTCGTGGGGCGGCGGGGAGGTGATGGTTCGGTGGAGGGGTCGACGGCGAAGAGGATGGGGGCGGTGGAGGTGTTCTGAGGTGGCGGGTGGTGGCGTTGCAGGGTGGTCAGGATGTCGGGTGCTATTGGAGAAGAGGGGGGCGTTGGGTGCTACGGGGGCTGCCGGCGGCGGCTAGCGGGGTGGCGCGGTGGCCGGGGAGGAGGTCAGGGGGTGGCGAGGCAGGGGTTTGAGGGTCGGAGACGGGGAGTGGCTGAGGGAGGAGGATGGGGAGTTCGGGTGAGGGGTTGGGGGGATTATATAGGGTTTAGGGTTAGGGTAGTTTTTGTAATTTAAGGTTTTAGGGGGGGTATTTTGGGTATTTTTATTTAATAAATATCTTAGATATTTATTGTAGATATTTATGGGTTTAGATACATTGAATTTGGACCCTATTTGAAATGGACGATGTAGAATCACCCTCCAATGTGAGGTTGACACCTCGCACATATAATTTTGCAGATAAAACCCTACAGATTCATAATTTGCACAAAAGCCCTATTAATTGGGAAATTGTGCAATTATGCGATTGTTTGGGAAAAACACCTTATTGCTGAAATGTACAGAACTGAGGGGGGATGCTGTGTGAGGGCCTTGAGGGTGTGGGGTGAGTCTGGGCAGGGGTTGGGCCTGGTTTTGGGTGATGCGGGTCACCGTATTAATTAATTTAGAAATTAATGCGCACGGTATTTTCTAATTATTTAAAAATAGGTAGGGCCAAAATTTCAGTGCGGTATAAATATACTAAACGTAGTATACTCAAAGTAGACTAATAACATAATTTTGTTTGGGCAAAACAGGTGCCTGTTGGGCCTCTAATTTCTATTGAAACAGGGAAGGGTACAGGTCTAGAAATTAATTAATAATTAATACGGACGTTTGTAACGATATTTGTGTGACTAAAATGAGACTCATGCCAGCATATCTGTGAGTTACACAAAGTTTAGAATAGTAGACTGGCATATCTAGGAGAGGTATGTGAACTTTGCTTGGGGATAACAGTCAGTGTAATGCTCTAAAAATTTGATGTGATGGACAGGTGCACTAATAAATAAGATATTGCATAAATAAATTAAAATATTGCAAATAAATTCTAATTTGCTAAAATAATCCTAAATTATTATTAAATGCTGAAATCTGGTCCAGGGAGTTTACAGGTAACGTGCCTTGGGCACGGTACCGGTAGTTCGGTACGACCAGGTGGACTAGCTACTCGGTCTGGATCGGGTAGAACTGCACTTGATCAATCCGATCTGTCCTTTATGGCTTGGCCAGTAACTTTATATAGATAAGAGTTGTTTTGCTTTGCTTTGGTTGGTTTGTGCTTTTCGTGTAGGCAGCGGCCACCTTGCCTCGGCAAGAGTGTATATATCGAGATTGGATTATAAGGTTTGGTTTGAGGATGGATATTGAGGCTTGGATAATGGTTCGATAGGTTCTTGTGTTGCTTGGGTTTGAGTAGGACGGGTTGTATGCTAGTTTCCTTCGAGTTGGTTATATAAATGCTTGTTTATTTGCTTGAGTTGAATGCTTGCATTTCTTAACCTGCTTTACAGTTTTCCTTAACATGTCATACCCTATGCCATAAAATGAATTTAGGATTCAACTAGAAAGATCACCATATAACTGTTTGCATTTACTATTTACTTAGTGTCGCCTTAGACGAGTGGGTTACCCCGCTCACCAGTATGGCTGTGTACTGACCCACATTTGTGGGCATTATTTCAGGTACGCAGGTGTAGTGGTGCTGCTTGGATATACGGGACATAATGTATGAATGGTAAGTATCTTTGTGGACTAGAGAAAGAGCAAGAGTATTACATCGCCTTTGTGGCATCGCCTTTGTGGTATTTCATTTGGACCCTATCGAGAGCTTCGCTGCGTATACTCTGATGTGTGCTTGGTACACAATACTTGACTTTTGCTGTAACTTAGTCGTTTCGATGATAACTTTGATGTTTGACAATATCTACTTGTGCGAGCGCAACTCCAGGCTCGTACGGTATCACGTCCCGATAAGAACGATTGTCCTGCGGGAGCGCTGCAACGTGTTGATTCACGTTCAGTCGGGATGATTGAGCTTGCGGGAGATTGGGGCATGACAGTATGGGCGGAAGTATAGATCCCCGATCTGTTGGGACGAAGTTGGAGAACGACAAATTCTTGGCCCTGAACTTGTGGAGCAGACTGTCCAAAAGATTCGTTTAATTCGGGAACGGCTGAAGGTAGCTCAGAGTCGCCAGAAGAGCTACGCAGACACACATCGACGTCCACTTGAGTTCTTTGAAGGAGATAGGGTGTTTCTTAAAGTCTCGACCATGCGAGGAGTCACCAGATTTGGAGTAAAGGGAAAGCTAAGTCCAAGATCCGCCGGTCCGTTTAAAATACTAAAGCGAGTTGCCTCAGTTGCATATCAGATTACCCTACCACCGTCACTGTTGAAGTGTACGATGTCTTCCATGTTTCTCAACTTAGGAAGTACGTGTACGACCTGAGCCACGTGGTAGATCTTTATCAACTAGATCTTAAGGCAGACTTGACATATGTCGAACAACCTGTGCAAATTTTGGATCGTAAAGAAAAGCTGCTTCGAAGTCGCTCGGTTCCTCTTGTGTGCGTGATTTGGCAAAATTACTCGGTCAAAGAATCCACTTGGGAGCTTGAATCTGAGATGAGGGAAAGGTTTCCTTTATTGTTTCCTAGTGGTAGGTTCTATTCCTAAGTTTCGTGGATGAAACTTTAAATTAGTTAGGTAGGATGTGGTGCCCCGTTCCCCCTATTCGGGGAGCGCGGCTAAGAAATATAAGACGGTATCGTTCGATCGGGATAGATTGAAATAAGATCTTATCCTCGTTATGGATTTGCTTCTTCAGAATTGATTTTCATATTCAGTAGACTGTGCCCCCAGGATCGACTTAGCGGCAGAGTCAGGAGGGACCTCTCCGCTCCATCTTTTGTTGCCTAGTTTTCGTTGTCGCTTGTTGCTTTCGTGCCTTGAGTTGGTTTTCGGATTTGCTTGCATTTTCTTGAACGGTTTCGATAGATTTTATTATTTTCGTTTGTTGAACTGCACTTCAATTTCGATATTGGAAAGAGTGAAAAAGGTATTGATTAGCTATTCATGGCAATGCAGGTGAACGAACAGTAGGCGACGCGCGAGCGGAGTCCTAAAGCACCTCTCTCCTTCTTCCTTCCAACAAACTTGTGAGTGGCTTATATTCGATTCAGTTGACCCTTCTTCCAAGTCTTCATATCTAAAATCTTGTATTCTTGCTTGCCCCGATCAAACGATACCAAGTAATAACTAAAAGATGTCAAGATAAAAAGAATAGACTTGGATTATTATGCTAGTCAATCAACTTGTGAACGGTTACTTACTTGCATACTTGTTCGTTTGGAATGTTCATCATATGCATAAATACAAGTTAGAATGTATTCTTCTTCTTTAAATTGTACTATGTATAGAACTCATCCTGTAATGCAATAAACTGAATAGGGAGACTATGCAAAAATAGATCTTGCCATGTTATTATCCTGTGCCTAAAACTGCCCTAAATTGCCTCAATTGCTAACTTAGTGTACTATGTTTGATCACGGACGACTTGTGCACAAGGTCTTAGTTTCTGCGGAGAGGCGCTGGGGCACTGGCACTGATCTGGTCCGGACAGAACTCCTAAATAGTCGCCTGTTTCGGATGGAATGACCTATGACGTCCCTTTTCATTGTGTTACTTGTTATTTCATTCATGTACTATATCCCGTCCTTTTTGGCATACGCCAGTGATCTCCTCGTATATTTAAACATGTGCAAGCTAACTTGTGTCTTCGTGGCAGGGAAGGACATGGTAAGTATTGTGCAGGTGGTTCAGACGGGCAGGTAAAAGTCACCGAACGGTAGCAAGTTTATTTTCAGAAATCTATATATATATATATTGCCTGCTTGTAAAATGAACTAAGGCAAGATAGAAAGGCCATAAAATAATATGCATGCTTCATTTAAATAACGTGTTGATTGGTATAGTTGGGTTAGCTTGCCTTCACTAGTACATTTTGATGTACTGACCCTCGTTGAAACAGATTTTCCGTACTAAGGAAATCCGAACGAGGAGTCGAAGTCATTCCCTAATCCAGTCCAGCTGTAGGCGCGTCCTGATCATGCCATCTTTTGAAGTATTTTGAAGCAAGGAGCTAGTAACCCAAACTCAATGCAGCTCCGAGGGAAAGCCATCATCCCGCCTGAAGGTCCCTTATTTTGAGCTTTATTAAAGGATGTAATGTACAAGACAACTATCTTATTTTGTGTCAATATTTTGTAAGCCCGTGCGACAACCCTATAACTCGTTCAAGAGTTTGTAATAGATGTTCATTATCAATAAAGAAAACTTTTCCATGTTTTAACTTGTGTTTTAATTTATCTTTGTTCTCTGAATATGTGCTCGCTATACAAAATACCTTAGCCTTGTGCGGTGCGTAACCTAGGCCCGTACGGCGTCACGCCCGGGGGACGACTATCGATTCAACGGAATCGAGGCGTGACATCCCGCGGGAAGGAGAAGGGGTTTTGGGGGAAGGGATGGGTCAGGAGAAGGAAAGGGAGTGGGGTCCGGGTGGCCGACCATAGGCTGCGGAATAGCAAACCCACCATTTTCTTTTTTGCTGCTGCTTTTGCTTCCGCTGCTGCTGCTGTTGTTGCTGCCGCCGACGCCGACGCGAGGCGTAGCCGCAGCCCCCGCTAACGCGTGCCTCCGTCGCGCGCAGTCCCCCGGGCGATGCTTCTTCTTCATCATCGCCTTCGTGACGGAGCCGAAGGGAAGGTGCTTGAGGTGCGGCTCGGCGGCGGCAATGCGATCGATGACGAGGTCGACGACTCGGAGAGGCAAAAAATTGCAAGAGGAGGAGAGGTAGGAGGGGTGGGGGTGGGGGAGGAGCAGGAGGAAGGAGGTAAAGAGGGTGGGCAACCCTAGTAAAATTTGGGCTAGCCTGAGTAAAACTTCTTCCTAACTGGGCTAGCACTAATACTGGGCAGCCCCGAGTCATTTTTGTAGTGCCTTTATCAAGAGCCTTAGGAAAGTGGTTACGAGTTAGTTGGGGTTGTTAGAAGTTAGTTAGAAGGCTTCTAGAAGTCTTTAATCCTCGCATGCTTAATTGAAAAAATATCTAGCTTAGTTTAGGTAATTACTAAAATGTCATTTTTAATCCCTTTGTTCATTTAATTAATTTCAAAGCTAATTTCGTTTAGCAAAAATATTTAGAAAATTTCATTTATTCTCAAATTTTGAAATAGACGGGTTACATAAGCCTTTTAGTGCCAAGTCACAGTTCGATTAGAAGTCTGTTCGAGTTGTAAAGCTTGAATTTATAAGTTATTTTTATTTCGTTGTTTGAAGTCGGCGAGCACTTCGGATCAAAGCTCGTGGTGTATTTCGCTATTGATAATAGTATAGACAAGAGTTTCCAGGAATGGTCTACCTTCCACGAAGGATACCAGGATACATCGTGGTGTTTACATCCTGAACTTCTTTATCTCTAATTATTTGCTTGCTAATTTTTTTAAACAGTAATTAATATTGTTTTTTATTGGTTAATTGTTGTCTTCACTCTATTCACCCCCCCCCCTCCCTTCTAGGGTTGCCTACAGAGAACAGATAGGAGTGGATGTAGGCAATGCAGATGAGTTCTCATCAGACCGATCACACTTATCAGTTAATGTGCTTTCTAAAGGTCAAGATGGTCTTTTAGGTATTCAAAGTGAAGTAGGAAGAAGTTCTACTTGTTCATGATACAAGACGAGTTTGGCAGTCAAGGACTACATTTAGCAAAAAGATGTGGATTTTGATGAGATATTTTCGTCGATCGTCAAGTTGTCATCCATGAATGTATCATTGGGTTTTGTAGTGAATGTTAACTTAGAAGTCTAGAAGATAGATGTGAAAACAATATTTCTTCATGGTGATTTGGAGGGGGGATTATACATGAAGACCTGTAAGGCTTTCTATAAGAAGAGCAAGGCGTATATGGTTTGTCAATTGAAAACTAGTCTTTACAATTTAAAGCAGGTCCCACGACAGTGATACAAGAAGTTTAAGTCGTTCATGGGGAGAGTATTGTTATGCTAAGACAACGACATATCATATTTTGTTATGAAATATTTTACCGAGGATGATTTTATCATATTATTACTCCATGTGGATGATATGTTAATGGTGGGACAAAATGCCACCGGGATAGCATAGTTAAAGAGCCAACTAGATGGTTCTTTCTTTATAAACAATTTAGGCACATCAAAGATTATTCTTGGGAATCGGTCGAGAGAGTGGGTCGAATATAATGTGGTTGTCTCGGGAGAAGTACATCATATGGTACTCCAGAGATTTAGTATGGACTATAAACACCCTAATTTTTATAGTAAAATTTTAATTTTAAATTTATTTACTATTGGTGTTATTTAATTATTTAAGATTAAGAGAGAATTTTTCTGTATTTTCAGCTAATTAGAATAATATATATTCATGGATTAATATTTATGTGTATTTAATTAATTAATAATATTGTACATAAAGTGTACAACTAATATTAGAGTATTGTAGAATTTTTCTGGATTTTATTAAGGTCCAAAACTATTTTTAGATGACTATATATATATATATATATATATCATACCCAAACCGGATCCTAAACCCATACCCTGAACACGGACCCGAACCCAAAACCCTAAACCTACCCAAACCCAAACTCCCTCCGCTTAACAAACCCCCGCGTCCCCGATCCTTCCACTTCCCTGTAACTGACCCCCCCCCCCTCGACCGCTCATTTCCTCTTCCTGAAACCCTCATTCACCCATATATATACACCACCACCACCAGCCTTCCACCACCGTCGACCACCGCCGCCACCGTCAACCACCGCCGCACAAACCAGCCCAGAATCCCCGAACAACGAACAGTGAGGTACTCTTCTTCTCGCCTCTGTATCTCCCTACACAGTAATCCAAACAGTAACCCATCGAATCCTATGTGAAGAGCACATGACCCCCATGAACCCTATTTAATTAGTTTAATTTATCGTGTCCTGTATCGATCGCAAATCGCGACACAAAACAAGAAAAAAATATCCGAGTTTTGAGATCAGAAACTGTCTCAGGTGCGCGTGTTTAAGTCATGTTATCTCCATAATGGCACGTGATACTAAAACTCTACTTAAACAGTAATTTAGCCAATATAATCGAGTTTTAATCTCTTCAATTTGTTTATTTTATTGTTTATTATGCTGTGATATATTTACTGTTGTAATCCGTCAAAAATTTAATTTCCTAAACCCAAATTTTTTCGATACGGGTACGTCCCGCTAAACGAGGTGACTTCATCGTGTACGAATTATACTAAAAGGCACGTATCGTCAACGCGGACATGTGGGATTTCACAGAACTTTATTTGGATGTGCATGCACACCAAAATCAACGCGTATCCATCGAAAAATATTGTATCGGTCTGTTCTGACACTCGTCATAATTTTGTGTGTGCTTGTCGTTTCACAATGAAACTTACGTCATCGGATTGACAGCGTTACGCTGGTCCTGTGACCTAAGTTTGGTTCGATTATGAGAACGTTGACGAAATACCGTTTTGTAGGCCCCACGGTTCCACTTGACGGATGATTTTGTGATCGGCTCATCAAAATCCAGTTCTGGACGTTCCGTTGGGTTCGTATCATTGCTTTGGACTCGTAGACAATAAGTTTGACGAATTTGGAGAACTTTATATTTGACACATTTTTTGGTGCAAAGTGGGCCACATGTGGATTTCGCTTTGACCATAAACTATCAATTATGTGCATGTGTCCAAATTGGACTTATGGGTAGTCAATCCTAGCTATTTTTAGTATTCTAAAAATAATGGTGATATTTGTTTCAGCAGCCGGAGGCATACTTGCATATTCCACTTTTACAAGAGCAACTGACGGAGTTCAGAACCCAGGCAAGTGTACATTGCCAACTTACAGTAGAGCCTGATATATATTATTTGCTTGTATTATTTCTATATATATACTTCTTTGATGTGCATTTTCAACCTAGGACCGTGATACATTGCTTAACGTCCGAACAATATTCGGGTATCGTCGTCGTACGCGGAGTCGAGTAACGTCACTAGAGAGTTGAATTCACGATCCTATATTTTTTGTGCTTGCTTTACCAAATACGTCATACCGTAGGACACTTGACATTATTTTATGTGATAGAATCTTTCTTGAGTTATTCATGGTGATTCTGTATAGGCTTACAGGATTCGTGATATGAGACTTGCATATATAGAGATATCATTATAACTCGTTGTACTAGCTAGAGGTCATGTTCTTGCGTGTTATGGACATGAGACATGAGGTTACATTGGGTAGGGAGAGACACACCATACTACAGGCTGATTATGTTTATATATATACTACATTACTGGAGGTGCCTTAGACTCTGTCTCAGATCTTTGGCACATTTACTGGCCCTTCGAGATATTACTTGTTGCTATGGGCTCCCCGATACAGAGCCGGTAGTAGTTTCAACCTGAGTACGAGTGATATCCTCACGTGCATATCACTTAGATAGTTACAGTAGTTTACCCTTGAGTATGTGGCATTATGCTGTTTTACTTTCGCATGCTGTTTCTTGTACCTTATTACGTCCCTCTGAGGACCTGGTCCATTGCCAGTTTTGCAGCATAGACCGTTGTGGAGTCTGCCTGGAGTTGCTGATGTGTGTTGCTTTGTCATGCGGGCATTGGTGTCAGGTACTTATATCATTTCTACCAGAGTTATGGTTATTTATTCATATTGTTTATTCATCTACTGATGTAGCCTAGTTTTATAGACTCATATTCCTTTCTCGAGTCTATTCGAGCTTGTGTGTTACTGGACGGCCGACTTTAGCACATGTAGCTCATTCTTGTTGTATTCTGTTCATTGTGGATTTAGGCATAGATATTTATCTTTACTTGATTATTTAGATAGTGACCATTATAATACAGCTTATACGTATTCGAGTCGGACCAGAGTCTGGTCGAATACGTAGCTGGCATGTTACATATTCCTAGTCCTACGTATTTTGGGACTAGGACGTTACATGGACGGCCAAAGAATGTGAGCACTCCACTTGCATCTCACTTCAAGCTTCGCAACAAGTAAGAGAAAGAAGATATAGAAAAGAAATAGGGCATTATGCTTCAGTAGTGGGGAGCCACATTGTCATGATCCGCTACCACTTTCAGAATAGGAATACGTAGCCAAGTCCAGCCTACGTCGCAGCATCAACGGTAGTACGCTATATAGGTATAATTACAAAATCCATAATGATATCTAACATCCAGAAAAACTAAAGTAAGAGAAAAGAATACAACATAGGCCTAATAAACACTATCTACTAACTAAGAATAGTCTGAAGGTATCCGAAAGAAAATATACCACTTCAAGCTATGCACCTACGAAAGAAAGATAGGATCGCCTTGTCGATCTAGGAGCAGATAAAATACACCTAACATTGTTAACGTTATCTAGTTAGAATTGAAGCAAGTATAAATCTAAGCATGTAATAGTATAAACTGAGCATTATATAGTATGAACTAATAAAGCGTGAAATAGTATAAACTGGTATTATAATGTATCAAGTGAGATGTAACTGATGGGATCAAAATATACAAAAAGTGCTCGTGTGGTTGGAAGTCAGCCTTTGACACGTAGACGGCTTGGGACTAGATAGTGACTTAATCAATCTGGACAAGACGATCTCTATAGAATTTGAGAGTGACACGAGATTGTGCATGTCCACGCGCTTACTAACTTGTCCTCCCTCCATTATCCCATACCTCACAATCTCACTGACAATATATGACCATAGATAGTAACAACCTAATCAAACAAGCATATGAGTACTCTCACTCTCGTATGTGTTTAGTCAACGACATGAAAGGAAACATGCATAGATGAAAAACGAACAATATAAAGTAAATATAACATGATAACATTAAACATGTACTTGTCTCATCCTTCAGGCGGTAAGAGAGAGGACAACTCCAGATAACACGATCAAGGATCTGCTCATGAGTGGTTTAATTGGATAATACAATCAATCCCACAAGATCACAAAAAAAGCACAATAAATCAGAAACTATATTAAGCAGGTTATTGTCTAAATCATTTAAGACAATACTCTAATTTAGGCATTACCTAGTTAAGGGTAAGACTTTTGCTTTTCTATATTCATAGTTCTTGGTTTGATCTAAGGAGATTGTTCAAGGGGATCAGCATTGATTATTCAATAAATCATATTTTCTCCATTGTATCAGTTCCTTATTTGAGTTGTTGTGGTGATCCAATTTGGATCGATGGAAGAAGTTTGTATAGGAGTCTGTGAAATTCTTTTATTTCTTAGTGGAGACTTTTTTCGATTGGACAATGATCGTCCCCTGTTTTTCCCATCTGGGTGTTCTGTTTTCTCCATCTAGATGTTCAACGTAGATACCGATGTGTTTGTATTATTGTTTTTGTACTAGGATATTGTTCTCATCCGCAGGTTATATGCTTTAGTTCAGTCCTTGCGTTTGTAAACGATTTTATTCCGTTGGTATCATATTTCGTTCCCAACATAATAATTCATATGAAAAGAACAATATAAATTACACAATGATTGCAAATACATACATACAATATAATCAAGCAATATTTCTTAATATTGTCCAAATAAATCAAATTCTTAGGAGTATAAAGAGTTCACAATGAAGATGAAGCTTAAGGTGAAACTCCTTGCTAGATGTTGGTTGTACGTGTAATTAACTTAAATTTTCCGTAGTCTCAAACTAAGTGATACATCCCTTTATATGCTTCTAGATTGATTATAGGTCTCTAAATGGCGTAAATACTCCCAAGCAAGAATAAAAGTTCAAATATAGAAACTCAAATAAGAACTCGTGAGGTGAATTTACAATAAGAATATAATAAGTGAAGTTTAACTCTTTATATTTTTACCTTTTCTATCCTTTGAAAAAAATCAAGAGATAAGACGAATATAATCCAACAAAAAATTAAGAACTCATAAGTTCCCTTAAGAATTTTGCACGAATAAGCAGTACACGATCATAAATATTCACAGATTTTAACTGTTACCAATGAAAATTAAATGTAGCCTGCAGCAAGATGGTAACGACGGGAAGAATATTCTCCCACATGACAAATGAATCCAGTTAACTTAGCACGCTGATGATGATGATGACGACGACTCAGAATGATCCAATCGAGACTATATTTAGTTAGTTGATTGGAGAATAATGCGTATGAGCATGCAATTATTTTAGGCTCTCGATAAAGACACTACAAAAATATTTTAGAATAGTCTAAATTTTTATCATTGATAATTACAAGTTTGTCATTTCCAAAATTACTTACCGGACTGTACACTTACAATTGATTTGGAAGGACTGACAGTCCTTTCAATTGGTAGGACTGTCAAAATTTTGACAGTCCGGAGGAGAGGGCTATGCGAGGTGACACGAGAACGGGGCTGCGTGGAGGCCGAAAGGGGGGGGACGAGACGGAGGAGCGGGAGGAGGCGGCGGAAGAGGCGGAGCGCGCGCGGGACGGGGGCGACGGTGAGACGTAGGCGCACGTGCTCGCCTCCGCTGCTGCTGCCGCTTCTGCTGCTGTTGTCGCCGCCGTCGCCAGCGCGAGACGTAGCCGCAGCCCCATCGAGCGCGTGCCTCCGCCGCGCACAGCCTCCGTACGCTGCTTCTTCTTCTTCATCGTCTTCGTGACGGAACCGACGGAAAGATGCTTGAGGTGCGGCTCGACGATGGCAACACGGTCGATGGCAAGGTAGACAACGCGGAGGGACAACAAATCGCAAGAGGAGGGAGGAGGAGAGGCCGGAGGGAGTTTGGGGGTGGGGGGGGGGGGGGGAGCAGTTGGGGGGAGGTGAAAAGAGTGGACAGTCCTAGTAAAATTTAGGCTAACCTGAGTAAAAAAAATACCTAACTAGACTAGCACCAAGAACTAGTCCCGAGTCATTTTTGTAGTGTCTTTATCTCGCGCTGGATGGGTTGGTGTATCCAGAATTCAAGCCAGCAAAAGTTCCGAGTGTATGGAACTGAAATTCCACGAACCAAGACATGACGAAAATTCTCAGTTCGGTGATTCACAATTGCTTAAATTTTATCAATTCATAGCATGTCAAAGTTCACAAACCAAAGACATTTCTACAATTCTCAGTTCCAAGAATTTCTTTTTCATGAATCCTATCAGTGGAATGACAAAAATACATGTCCTAGATTAAAAATTCTAACTCGCGTTAATTGGTTCACTAGAATTTGAAAATTATATTTCTACTTAGGAAATTTCCAATCCAATTTTGTCCAAAACAAATGAGCAAACTTAAGTTTACACATTACACGATCAAACTAGCAATAAAGTAAGCCAATTTACATAACTAATCAATTAAACGTGCACCTGCTGCCTACTATATGCAAATTATTATGAAGATTATATGTATTAGCCTAACCCACTAAACAAAGCACCACCAAATACCCCAGCAGCAGAGACCTCAGATATCCATAGAATTTCATCAATCATACAACCTGCACACTTAGCTGGGGCTGCCAACAGTGACAATTGTGGCGAACAGATAACAACACTTTTGACTAATTATAATGACTAGCCCAAAGTTCTATGTCAAGCATTATTCATGGTGGGCAAGAGAATTTAAGCACTTTTAAGTTTCTATTGGAAATATGTATCAAGTTGTGTAATCATTAACAATTTTGTGTTCAATACAACTCTTTCTTCTTAATCATGTGGGCAATCACAAAGGTCTAACAAAAGAAACTTATATAAATATTTCGATGAACATTTTGCATTCTGTTTTTTGTACCCTACCAGAGAGGAAAGTTACTAGAATCAATCAAAAGGACCAATAAGACAAGTATCACCCATACACGTCAGCTAAATGGCTTCTTGAGTAGGCAGCCTCTGTATCCTGTTCACAGTGGTGACAAACCTGAAACATAAGTCATGAGTGTCACAAAAAGTAGTCCAAAGATATAATGCAAGCTGAACAGAATTTTAGCTGACGGAAATAAACTTTGAAACACAAGGGTCTTTGAGGCCAGATTCATGTAAATAGATTTGAAACACAAGATCTTTGAGGCGAGATTCATATTAAGCATGAAAGATGTATATCCGTCGTGTTTGTAAGAAAAATTCGTGCACTCACGTTATTTATTGCTCCGACTAGAGCTGACACCAAATTTTCTGAAACATCTTCACCAGAAGCAACTTATGGTTTTGGCATGGTCTGAATCTAACCTACCGTCTATTGATTTGGCATTTTTAAGAAAAACAGGCTGAGTTTACGAAAAGTCAACTTGAGTTAAATCCAAACTATATTCCTGCCAAAAATAACTTACTACTAATGGCTATGTCAACTAAAACTGTTATGTTTAGAGAACGAGTCCTATTGGGCCTTGCAAGGTCAACTATATAAATGTTCCGACAAACTGTATGAGAGGGGTCCCATTGGACTTACAGGCCTTCTGTATAATTGTTCCCGTGAATTGCCACACACTCGGATTCAGTGTGATGAGAGGTAATGATCAGTTGCAACTGTGAAATCCCAACTTGAGGTGAGGTTTCCCTAAGGCTTTTTTTTTTCTTTTCACTTCAGAATCCTGCCCGAGGTGCAACTCTCTACATGGGATCTTCCTTGTCATTATTACACAAGCTCTTTTCCCTAACTGAATTGAGGCCGTGGAGCATCCTCAACCTCGAGTTAAAGGTATAGAAGATTCACCAATTGTTGCAACCAGCAGTCATTTAATGTGAAAACTACTGAGTAGGTAAAATTCTTAATTAAGGTGCAAAAGGCCTTGTAAGACAGTGGAAGCAATCGATGATTCATCATGCAATTTTGGCCATGGAGAACACAAGTAACCCTGCCAGTTCCTTTTGATCAATAGAAAGCGTGTGAATAAAGCGATCAGATGATAAGGTTCAATGTAGCAAAGTTGTTCCTGACAGAATTCTACTTTGATGTGATTAATAAACAAAAAACTTATTAGCAAAACATGTCAAACTGAATGTAAATTTGTATGAACGTGCTTTAAAAAACATATGCTACTGTGCTCCAAATATGTAACAGATCGAAAAAGCATGTTGTCCATCTACTACCTACTGTTAATGATAAATAACTAGCATATAAGACAAATTGACAAATTACCTTTGATGTGAAATAAAGGATGGAGCCCACTATCACATGTATAGTCCCTCTGGTACCCCTTCCTTTTTCTTGAACATGACCTTCTCTTTGGCCTTCTTAAAATCAACATGAGTTACCTAGAGCAAGCACACCAGTGAAAAAAAATAATCAATTAAATACCATTACTAAAAGAGAGCAAGGAATAAAACACTGAAATGGTCCAATGAGTTGGTTAAACCATAGTTTTAATCACTGGATTAATTTAAATAGTCTAAGTTCAATTTTTCTGGATACTAATTTTTACAAAAATATTTATTTACAATAATTTTAAAAAAAAAACAGTGAGTCAATACTGATTCAGTCCAAAAACTACCGACGGATCAATCGGTTGAACTGGCCGGTCCAGTCCGATTTTTAAAGCACTGTATGTACTTTCTTCCATCCATGTTTTATAGCATTTAAACAAGTTATGCGTTGTTTAGTAATTAGAATGTATAACAAAGAACCGTCTTTCAATGTCAACTCATTGATTATTAAAAATTAAGTTCATGTTGATTAGATGGTCATAATCATCATGCATACTAGTGGTGTATTCTGTTCATAATCGACTTTACGATGGATTTGTCAATTAATGCTTGATGACGTTCCCTATTGTTGCTCAACAGTTAATTTTATTCATACAAGTATGATCATGTTAATTTTCAATCAAACTTCATAAAGGAGAAACTTTCTTATGTACAAAAGTACTACTATACATATATTGCATTGTAAAAAACAACAGAAAAGTATACCGTCAATAAAACCTGCAATAACTGAAATGTTACAGAGTGCCAGACATCCTTTAAATCTTTCAACAAGGATTTGTCCCTATTGCTCGTGTTGATTCCAAAAAATTGCCCTCAACTTTCTTTCTAAAAATACTGTCCTGACCAAAAATATTAATAACAAAAAGATGTTCTCAGTAACATTTTTTTAATAGAACTTCAAACAAATTATTATGGTTGGTTCACTTAAAAAGTTAAGATGGACGGAGTTATTTAATTTTCTTATTACTTTTGACAATATTTGTTGTTATACTTCTTAAAATAAGTTCTCCACAATATTAGTATGTCAGGATACCAAAGATTGGGCAACAAAATGGTTAAGCTTAAGTGTGGGAAAAGGATAGTGTTATCATTTGAGACAGCATTTACTGAACATGGAAATGCAAGATTCCCATGAATCTGATGTCTGGCATTATACCCTAGGAATGCGATTTCGAAGCGAGAATGTTGCAATCTGCGTCAAACAGGCTTGGGGAAAGAAAAAGGAGTAAAGATGGGGCCGTGTATTATTTTATTGGATGTTTTTGCTGGATGTACTCTATCTCAATACTTTATCAAATCTTAAAAAATAACCATGCTGAAAGAAAAGAATATTATCATTGTGATCACATTAGCTGAGCATTATATGGTTATGATTCCCCCAATGTGCAATCATATTTGAACCAATTGGACATGGATGTTTAAGGGTCTCCTATTGGGTACGTTCTTGTACTATTCAGGATGGTTCCAATTCATGAAAGTAACTAATTAAATTCTACTCTCTTTAACTAGCCTTACCTTCATTCTGCGCTCTCTCAGCGCAAGCAAGCCAGCTTCTGTACAGATTGCCTTAATGTCAGCTCCAGAAAATTCATCCTTAGTCATTACAAACTCTTCCAGATTGACATCATCTGCCAAAGTCATTCTGGATGTATGGATCTACATAAAGGAAATTTGAACTCAAATTGACTTAATAAATATCAGAAAGATGATTTAGCAGCAAAACACTGGTCAAAATAGTAGCATCAGCTAAGTCAGGAAGCATGTAAATGAAATGGGATATGCTTTCATGTGAAACTTAGTACACCTCTTTAGTATATCCTGTAATATTATGAGTACCTGAAAAATCCGTCGTCTTGTTTTAATATCTGGAAGAGGAAATTCAATCTTCCTGTCGATTCTGCCAGGCCGAAGCAAGGCCGGATCAAGACTTTCAATTTTATTTGTTGCTAGTATAACCTTGACATCTCCCCTTGAGTCAAAACCATCTAACTGGTTCAGCAATTCCAACATAGTTCTCTGTATTTCACGCTCACCTCCTGAATGAGCATCATACCTGCAAAGAAGCTCGATGTGATTAGTAGTTTTCAGTGTAGTGTGACATAACCTTGTTCTACCAATAAAGCTCATTAATATACCTTTTAGTGCCAACTGCATCTATTTCATCAATGAAGACTATTGATGGAGAAAGATCGTCAGCAACTCTAAAAAGTTCTCTTACAAGTTTTGGGCCATCACCCAAGTATTTCTGAATTAACTCACTTCCAACTACACGCAAGAAAGTTGCAGACGTAGAGTTCGCCACAGCCTAAGTAATGCAAAATGGAACCTATAATCAGTGCTAAAGAATACTTACTTATAGAGACCCAATTATAGAAGTATAACACTAAGGAGATCTGGTTCGTTCAATGAATTGCCAGAACACGGGCATATTCTTCTTAGCAAGAAGAATTGCAGTAGGATAATGGCTAGGACTAGGAGGATTTTAAAGGCATCATGGCATTAAGATTTCCAAGGTTTAGCTCAGGACCCCACTACTTGTCATATATAATTTTGGATCAGAGCTTTCGATCTTTGTTTATCCTTCTCCTTCGTAGTAATAATATATCGGGGTTTGGAATGATAACTTGGTATGTCCACAAATTCAAAGTGGATTACAAGTGAAATCCAATCCACACAAAAAATTGATCTATGGACAGAAACAGATCCTATTGAGTTTGTACTTAAAGTAGAAGTCACTTACTCTGTTCTAAAAGACGGCCGCCTAGGCGCTAGGCGTCTGGTGCCTGCCTAGTCACCCTGACGCTCGACTATACATATTTTAGAATTTTATGGACTTTTTCTACAATTTTCAGTAGGTTTTTTAGATTTTATTTTATTTTTTTGAACCGCCTAGATCTAGGCGGCCTCCTGGACAGTCGCCTAGGCGGGTTAGGCGCTCACTACCCGCCCGCCTAGCACTTTTCACAATCTTGGTCACTTATGCATAATTTGCATAAAATATTGGTTTGAGGATTTTACATAAAGATACAAAATGACATGTTGGTGAATCATCAATGAAAGAGCCTGCTAAAATTAGGAATAAAAAAAAAAAATCCCACTTTCACTAGATTTAGCCAACGGTTCTACCTCAAATACATGTTCAAAGAATAAATCAAGCAAACCCGAGTAAGTTTCCACAGCGTACGTTCCCACCAGAACATGTATATCCCTTCATCCCTCAATATATAATAGTCAATTTTTCAGCCCTTCCCAAAAAACCCAATGGGATTGCAAGCCCTATATGGTCATCTAATGTTTCAAATATTAAGTTTAAACACATATCCCTCGTTTATGAAGAAATAGTGTTACAGAGATGAGCGTATAAGGTTAAAAACTAATAATAGCAATTAAATATAAAAGCCTAGATTATTTTGTTAGGTGGCCATCTCCAAAACTTAAAATCCTAAAAGGCATTATATTAGCCACTGACAATACCATGCTTGAGTCATGGCAAAAGTTATTACACTGACCTAGCATATACTCTTTCCCATCTGGTATCTGTACTTTTATTTTTAACCACCACTCCTATCCAAGGTAATAAAACCGCAGAATTTAAACTTGTTCCTAGCCAAGGTAGCTATGAGCATGAGGGGGTCATGCCATAAGCCAAGGTTGTCAGTTGGAAGATATGTGTAGACCTACCATTTTGGGGTAGTTTAAGCTCATGCAACCAAGGAGCACCCTCCAAGACCCCTTGACTATAAGGAGTCTACACGAAGAGGTAAAATGATACTATTTGCTATAGGCATTTGCATTCATCTCTATGACACATAGGAGGCAAATAGTTAGGAAAGATCTTGAGAATGAATGATACCTAACCTAAAGATTAGGTACATTCGGTACTCGATCAAAAATATCAATGAGTAAACAAGATACGTTTCCTCCAATGATTCTACTTAACAAAGCTAATGCAAAGGGCATTGATAATGATATTACATTATGAAAATCCATGAGGAAAATACAAGTTCATTATGCATTTGCATGCAGCCCAAATGTTACATTAGCATGAAACTATTGCCAAAAATGATCTTAGGAACTAGTGGCATATAACTTACTAGCCAATGAACAACATCAAATTTAAGAATAAAAAGCTTCGTCAGTAACCATCAATCAACACTAAAGATAAAATTAACATACCATGTGTTCAACAGAAGATTAAATGGGGGAAAGGCTCTGTGTCACCCTATGAATCCAAAAACAATGATGTCATTGTGTTGATATAGCACCTTATACCCATTTCTCGCTTTTCCTTGCATCAAACCTCAAGGGAGCAAGGGGCTGCTGGTGCATCTTTACTTTACTAAACCTAGAACAGATAATCTAGTTCCTAGTAAACTACTAGTAAAGCAAAACAACAGTAGTTAAATAGTAATACTAAATTGCATTTGTTTATCCCTAGGAAGCACAAACACTCCAAAAATGTGGGCCATGTCATGTCGAACCAAGGTTCAAAGTATCGGTATCGGACCATTCCTGTGAGTATCGGGATCGGCGGTATCGGTAGTATCGGCGGTTTCGGATCGGAGTATCGGATTTTTTTGGTATCGGAAAGCAAACAACTATTAGTAAATTATTAACATTTTAGAAAATATATTTTATACATTTATGCATAATTTAAAATATTTTTAGTGTTGTTTCTTAGTATTTTTGAAATTGAATGAAATAGTAGTCACCCTTGTCGATTGATTTATATGCGATAGATAAGTTTTCCTCTTTTATATGCTTTTACAACCTTACTATACTTTTACACCCTAGCTAATTGGTCTTTTTAATTCAATTTTCTTTGCCGAATTGACCGGAAAAGAGACCTCTAATGTCGGTATCAGTCAGTATCGGGTAACGGTCAGTATCAGATCGGGACATGCCAAACTGTATCGGTATTGGCCGTATCGGATCGGTATCGGCCGATACTTCAAACTATGTGTCGAACACACATAAGACACTCCCTGGACACTCCAAAATACACTAAGACACACCAAAATAGGTATTCTATCCGTGTCACCATATTCCAAATGTGTGTCATATCCATGCAACATAGGTTTAACCCTTATAAATAGAAGATACAAGCAAAACATGTCTTACAGCTGTAAACCAAAAACCAGGCTTCCCAAGGGACTAGGCTTTGATGAGACAAACATTCGGAGGGAGGGATGGCGCAAATTACGTATGGAAAAGGAACCAGATTATATATATATATATATATATATATATATATATATATATATATATATAATTGGTTGATGATAACTAAGAAAAGTGCAGCTGCATTTTACATGAAAAGAGAGAGATTAAAGTTCACTAAATAAAGTACTAAATGTTATATGAGAGAAGTAACAACTTTTGCAAGCAATGTTTTCCCTGTTCCAGGCTCCCCATACAGTATAACTCCCTTGGGAGGCTTAATTCCAATGTCTTCGTAAAGTTCAGGATGGGTAAGAGGAAGTTCCACGGCTTCTTTGATTTCTTGAATTTGAGCATCCAACCCACCAATATCAGCATAAGATTCCAAAGGAGCCTTCTCGACTTTCATCACTGAAACCATAGGATCAACGTCATCTTGAAGAAGCCCAACAACAGACAAGACCTGAAGAGGAAAAGTATGTGCAAGAAAAATGCAAAAAAAAAAGAGTTAGACAAACCTCAAAGATTCCAAGAGAAGAAGTATTAAATAGATAAATGGACATAACCCTAAATAATACAATTTAACAAAAGAGATAACAAGAGAGGAGGGTTGTTAGCAAAACCATGCTAACAAGCAAACCAACAAAGAAAATCTATTTAAAACATATGTTTTATTGTTACCAATTTGAGTGGAGAAAAATATGAATCAGAAAACAGACTATTTAACAAGGTTCAAAGTATCGGTATCGGTCCATTCCTATGAGTATCGGGATCGGCGGTATCGGTAGTATCGACGGTTTCGGATCGGAGTATCAGATTTTTTGGTATCGGAAAGCAAACAACTATTAGTAAATTATTAACATTTTAGAAAATATATTTTATACATTTATGCATAATTTAAAGTATTTACAGTGTTGTTTTTTAGTATTTTTGAAATTGAATGAAATAGTAGTCACCCTTGTCGATTAATTTATATGCGATAGATAAGTTTTCCTCTTTTATATGCTTTTACAATCTTACTATGCTTTTACACCCTTGCTAATTGGTCTTTTTAATTCAATTTTCTTTGCCGAATTGACCGGAAAAGAGACCTCTAATGTCGGTACCAGTCAGTATCGGGTATTGGTCGGTATCGGATCGGGACATGCCAAACGGTATCGGTATCGGCCGTATCGGATCAGTATCGGCCGATACTTCAAACTATGTATTTAACATGATATGAGTGCAGGTTGGTGGAAATACTGAAGAAATTAATGCAAGAAGAAGTATCCGCAGCTTTAACAAGAGAGGAGGGTTGTTAGCAAAACCATGCTAACAAGCAAACCAACAAAGAAAATCTATTTAAAACATATGTTCCATTGTTACCAATTTGAGAGGAGAGAAATATGAATCAGAAAACAGACTATTTAACATGATATGAGTGCAGGTTGATGGAAATACTAAAGAAACTAATGCAGGAAGAAGTATCCGCAACTTTTGAGAAAGTAATGGAAATTGTATGCAGGAAGAAAAATGATTGCTTTAAGAAATTCTTGGATAAACTTCTAGCATACAAAAGTATAGTTTTTTGTGTTTACTTAGGCAATTTTGATAATTACCGAAACTACATATGTGATACATTACATTTCTATTCCACTTCCATTCTTGCAAAAGTTGAATGGATTACAGTTACCAGTTATATAGTTTTCCATTCTTAAAAAGTAGTAGGAGCACAGGCCACTACATCTGAAACCTGCCAAACCAATCTGATTAAATAACATAGAGCATTTTAACAATATAACAAATAGAAAAGCTTCCTAAGAAGATGACCCAGTTCCCTAGGATGCAGGCAACATGACAACTCGATAATATCGAGTAGTGTATGAGTTGAAAACTTCGATTCAAACAAAAATAATGTGGCCCCAGTATCAGACCAGTAACCCTATTTTCTTTGAAAGAGTACAACGTTTGTTTTGAAAGCCAGTTTCCAAGGGAAAAATTATTCCATTAACTGAGGTGTGTCCAGTAGCTATGGTTGGACACCTGAGCGATTAAATTTAGGGAAAAGGTCTCGCTTAAGACTGGGTAGAACTATGAACGTCCATGTCCAACTGTGGATGAAATGACCTAATCCATCTAGGGTTTCTGATCATATTAAATACTATTTATCTTCACTGGTTTCACATCAATAGTACACAATTCTTATATAATTAATTTGATGTGTTGACTATCCAAATTATATTTTAGATATAATATGCATCAACAATTTTAAACTACATCTGACTAGACATAATGATATTTAAAACAGTTCACACTATCTAGAATTATGAGTTCATAGGAGTATATACTCGGAAATGCCATACAAATCCTTTGGTTTGGTACGGCCGGTAATAAACCGATTCATTAAACAGAAGAAAGTTATTTTCCGGTTATTAGGCCAGATGAGGCCATTTTCTCGATGGGCTCAACTTCCCACATATACTGGATCAAATAGGGGATTACTAGAATCCCAAGAAAGGTTTTCCTATTTTAGGTTCATAGGAGTGTATATTCTATGTTCCTATCAACAAGTCCAATATATATACCATGCTAAATCCCAACACAAACTTATCCAATGATTTGTGTAAGGTACTTGATAATCCTTATTTATATTGAATACGTTTATATTCCTTATAAGTAAACTACTACGGAGATATCAACTCCAAATATGGCAACGTTGTAGGGTGCCATGCAAAGCCTTTGGTTCGATATGGCCGGTAACAAACCGACTCATTAAACGCAAGAATTTGTTTTCCAGTTATTAGGCGAGATGAGGTCATTATCTCGATTGGCTCAGCCGGAGCATCCCAGCTTAAACTGGATCAAATAGGGGATTACTAGAATCCCACGAAATGTTTTCCTATTATGAGCTATGTTGTCTCAGGCGACCTAGGCGTGCAAGTTGGAGAGGACTTGCCTCGGCTTGGAAAAAAAATTCCGGGTGAGGCAATGCTCGCATAGGCGCGCCTAGGTCGCCCAGAGTAAAAAAAAAGGCGATCTCCCAGAGAACTTATTAGTTATTAACTTATTATTACTACTAGTGTTAGTTTTATGCTTATTGCTTAATGTTTACTATCTTTACTTGATATTGAATATTGGTTATTTCATATTTGTTGATTCTTATATTACTTTTATGATTATTGCTTAATGCTTATTAGTTATACTACATATTTATTGTATACATAATTGCATTATTTTTTGATTCAAAAGTAACAAGATCCTGAGCGAGCGCCAAGGCGCACCTAGGCAAGGCGGGTGGTCTATCGCCTCGTCTCGCCTAGCGCCTAGTACAACATTGATTGTGAGTTCATATGCGTGTATATTCTATGTTCCTATCAACAAAATCAATATATTTACCAAGTTGAATCCCAACACAAACTTTATACAATGATTTGTGTAAAGTACTTGTTAATCCTTATTTACATTGAATACGTTTATATCAAGGTAGTCAAAGGCGCAAGGCGCACTCAAGGTGCAAAGGGTCCATAAGCCCGAGGCACAAGGCACGCGTCCGAATAAAACGAGGTGCTAAAATAAAAAATAAAAAATATATACATAAATATATTAGTAATGTAAGAAATAAAACCAAATAACATATTAAAACCAACATGATGTTAAATCATAACAAAAGTGAACTAGCAGAACAACAGTAGAAGTCAACAGAACTAACAAGAACTTGTATTCTCCCTACCATACTTTTGGTAAATATTAGTTTTTCCAGTTCAATTGTAGCCAACTTTGGCAACCGTCCTCCCTGCCACTTGTATAAGATGAGGGCTATCTCCATATCTCAATTTTTTTGTAAAAAAATATAAGACGTGTCTTTTCTTGGTTACGTCTTGCTGAAAGACACGTCTTGGATGCGTCCGGAGAAAAGCATCTCGCCTAGTGAGATATAAGGCGCAACTATTGCGCCTTGCTGCAAAACGAGCCTTTGACTACCATAATTTATATTTCTTATAAGTAAAATACTACGAAGCAGGATACCGACTCCAAATATGGCAACGTTGTAAAGTGGCTATACACCAAGGTACCAGACTTGGATATGAGAGTCACATACAATGGTATTTTTTGTTGCAACTTTCTTATATGGTGTTGGAATTGTGTAAACCAAGACGTTTTGGAAAGCGATCGTCGAGGACAACCTTCGTATTGAAAGTTCGATCATTCTAAACACTTTGAACATATGCAATTAAAGTTAAAGCGGGGACAAGTCACAGGCTATTCGGCAGTCGTTATAACACCGCATGATTTTTCACAAAACTCAGGTAAGAAAATCGGCCCTTAAAAAGCATCGATGAGTCACCAATTTGTGACACTTTTTAACCGTTGTAAATTGCCAAAAAAATCTGATTTTTCCAAAAAATGATAGTTTACTTTTTATGTATGTAAAAATTTGTGTAATGTTATAATTATCTATGATTTCAATTGCATTCTAAGAAGAGGAATTGTCTTTTTGCAACAAAAATTGAATGATCTTGTTTCCATTCAATACAACAAACTACTAAAGAAACAATCCACGAAGAGGAACAAGTCTTACGATCCTATTGTCTCGAGAGAAGTTGATGAAAATGATGAATAGATGATTCCTACTGAGGAGGAGCTCCAAGAATATGTAGATGCAGGTAATGATATCCTCTTGTATACTAAGAGCAAGAGACAACAATATGAACACGATGATTGGGATGTGGATAAAGAAAGGGAGGGTGGACAAGATGTTGAGGACCCATTTGTGGATGGTGGGTGTTGACTCACAGATGCTGATATTGAGGGCTTAGTACCGTGTTCATGAGTTTTAGTTGTGATACCTTTATGTTATTTCATTTTATTATCATGGACATGGCTTGATGTTAGTGTGTGAAACTTTTTGTTCTTTTTCATTATATGATTATGGACATAATGAGGTACTTTGTGAAACTCTTTTTTATTAACATAATTTTGTATTAGTTTGTTTTGTTAATATCATTGGATATAATTATGTAGAATAGTATTAGCATTACAAATAATAGGATCTGCTTTAAAAATAATAGGATCTGCTTTTTGACGACTAGTCCTAACTAGGCAAAAGTAGTAATCAGACGCTTTGCTACCGCTTTACCGTTTTAAGTGCATAGCTTTGAACCTTGAATCCTAAGTTGAAGCTACAACAGCAGCCACGGCCACAAATAATAATAATCACCGACCGAAACTCGAAGTCGTCAGCGCTGACATCACCCTTGTGCCATGGAGAGCACAGTAACGTGTCGATATTCAACGCACATGCAGGAAGTGATACCTCCTGCAAATCGGGTGCCAATCTTGTTAGATTTATTGGTTTATTTTGTAGTTTCGGTTTTCTATTTTAGGTCTATTTAGTGCCCAAGTCTATTTTCCTTGTTGATTTATTTTGTAGTTTTGGTTTCCTAGTTTAGGTCTATTTAGTGCCCTAGTCTATTTTCCAAAGTTCAGAATTTGCCTAGAAATAGGCACTAGTTTGAAGATTGTAATCACTTTTTGATTTATTTATTTTTTTCAACCCTTGTGGATTCGAACTTAGACTGGATTTGGACACGAGTCCATGGACATGGATGATATGGGCGTGCTCATGGATTCAACTAGTTATCTCTAAGATCATCATCTAGGTGACGGCATGTACTCATCTACTACTTTCATTATGCCTCTGTTTTGTTAGGTTATCCAAATCCACTCCAACAAGGTTTAAACTTCGACCTTAAAGTATGAATCTTGTTCTTTCAAATGATTGGATCAAGTCATTTTCTGCAGATTAGTTACAGCTCTAGGAGGTTAAGGGGATACATAGTAAATATCCTTCCAATGAGAAATAAAAATTCCATTTATGTTTATGTTACAAGTTACAAAAAGGGCAAAGCTGCAAGATGTGAAACTCGCAAGTTGTATGGCAAGGTGAAGGTTTGGGCAAAATCTACTAAAAGCAGTGTAGTCAAAGGCGTGCCCCAGGCGCGCCTAAGGCGCGCCTTGACCCTAGGCGCAGGGAGAGCGCCCTACAGTACTCCAGGCGAGGCGCAGTTGGCGAGGCGCAGAAAAGGCACGTCTTTTCTGGAGGCGCACGAGATGGGTAAGGTTGTAATTTTTTTTTTTTCCAGGTAACATGCCAGCAACAGCAGTCCAAAAAAAACGAAAAAAAAAAAACCAGGAACAGCAGCCCAGGAACCAGTCCAAAAAGAAAGAAAGAAAGAACAAAGAAGAAAGAACGAAAAAAAAACCCTACTTACCCCTGACGACGGCGGAGGCGGCAGTTCCCACCCGACAGCGACAGCAGCTCTCAGGTAGGCGATCTCCCCACCCACATCTCTCTCTCTCCTCTCTCTCTCACTCTCTCTCGAGCAGTCGGCATAAAAGGGACAGAGGTGAAGTTTTTTTTTTTTGTAATTTTGTATTTTTATTTTCGTTTTTTTACTGTTTCTAGCAGAATGTTTTTTTTACTCTTATTTTGGTTTTTTACTGTTTCTTGTTGTAATTTTGCATACATTTTATATACTGTCACTAGAATGGAAGTTTTTTTCCATATAGCAATTGAAGGTCTTATTGTACAGCTGTCACTAAATTTTTCCATATAGCAATTCACTAGGTTTTTTTTTCCACATTTTGTATACTGTCACTAAATTTTTGCATACATTTTGTATACTGTCACTAGATTTTTTTTCCACATTTTGCATACATTTTGATTTTGTATACTATCACTAGGATTTTTTTCCACATTTTGTATACTACTATACTGTCACTAAAATTTTGCATACATTTTGTATACTTTTTTTTCCCATCACATATTGTTTTGTATAGTTTTTTTTAATTGTTCCTACAAACGAAATTCTCATTTCTCACTATAATTTTTTTTCACAAAATAGCAACCCAAGAAAATCAAGGAATGGGATCTTCAAGCTCTTCTAACTTCAACCGAAAAGATCCAGGTTGGAAGTACAACATTTTGGCGGATCCTAACGATTCCAATTCAGTAACTTGTTTATTTTGTAACAAGATTACAAAAGGTGGTATATATCGAGCAAAGCAGCATCAAATTGGAAAGTATAGGAACGCCAAAGCATGCGATAAATATCCTCCGGATGTCAAGGAAGAGTTAGAGAACCACATAACCTAAAAGAAAACACAAAGGTCTCAAACTTTTGAGCCAATTTATCACTTGGGTGATTATGGTGTTGATGAAGAGATTGAAGTCCAAGAGTTGCATGGAGGTGGTAGAGACAAAAGAGGACGTGGCGGTGGTGAAGCGGGTAGTAGCAAGAAGATGAAGACAAAAGCAACTAATTTGAAGGGTCCAATGGATCTTTACACAAGTAGAACCCAAAGTACAATAAAGGGAGAAAAAGCAAGACAAATTAGCATGAATGAAGCTTGTGACAAAGAGCTAAGAGGTAGAACAATTCAACACATAGCTCGTTTCTTTTATCAAGCGGGAATAGCTTTCAATGTAGCGCGTCTAGAAAGCTTCAAGACTATGATTAATGCAATTAGGAATTATGGTCCAAATTTGAAGCCTCCAAGTTACCATGAGTTGAGAGTGCCACTCCTTAAAAAGGAGTTGGATTACACAAAGATTTGATGAAGGGTCATAAGGAAGATTGGGAAAAATATGGTTCTTCTATTATGTCTGACGCATGGACGGATAGAAAACAAAGGACGTTGATCAATTTTTTGGTCAATGGTACGAAAGGAACTATGTTTATGGAGTCCATTGATGGTTCATCTTTTGTGAAGACCGGAGAAAAGATGTTTGAACTTCTTGACAAGTTTGTACAACGCATTGGTGAAAAGAATGTCGTTCAAGTGATTTCGGATAATGGAAGCAACTATGTCTTGGCCAGTTAGTTTACTTATGACTTTATGAGTTGTAAATATTTATTTTTACTATCTTTATGACTTGTTTGATTTTGATATTAATAGGCAAACTTTTGAAGGCAAAGAGGAAGCATTTGTTTTGGACACCTTGTGCGGCACATTGCATAGATCTTATGTTGGAAGATATTGGAAAGATTGATAAGATCAAGAGGACCATTGGTAGAGCAATCAATCTTGTTGGGTTTATCTACAATCACACATTTGTGTTGAACATGATGAGGGAGTTCACCAACAAGGAGTTAGTGAGATGTGGAGTCACACGCTTTGCGACATCGTTCCTTACATTGCAAAGTGTTTATAAGCAAAAGAGTTGTTTGAGAAACATGTTCACGTCGGAGAAGTGGATGGAAAGTAGATGGGCAAAGGAAGCAAAAGGTAAGAAGGCATCAGAAGTCATTTTTATGCCTACTTTTTGGACTACAATCTCTTTTACTTTGAAGATAATGGGTCCTCTTGTCAATGTGCTCCGCCTTGTTGATAATGAAAAGAAACCTGCAATAGGATACATATATGAAGCAATGGATAGGGCTAAGGAGACTATTGAAAAATTGTTTGATGGTAATGAAGAAAAGTATAAGGACATATTTGAAATCATTGATAAGAGATGGGAATCACAACTTCATCATCCATTGCATGCTGCAGGTCATTTTTTGAACCCTCATTTCTTCTATAATAATCCTAACATTGAGAGTGATAAAGAAGTTGTTACTGGATTGTATGCATGCATAGAAAGACTAGTTCCATCTCAGGAGATGCAGGATCAAATTATGGATGAGTTGTCGTTGTACAAGAAAGCTATTGGTCTCTTTGGTTCCAACTTTGCCAAAAGATCAAGGAGCACCAAATTGCCCGGTAATGATATTTTATTTTGCTTATTAATTACTAGTACTACTACTACTAGTTGCAAATTTTATTTCTAATAATATACAATTACCTTACAGCTATATGGTGGGATTTGTATGGTGGTGAAGCTCCTAAATTGCGAGAGTTCGCAATCAAAGTTCTTAGTCTAACATGTAGTGCATCCGGTTGTGAAAGAAATTGGAGTATATTTGAGCAAGTAAGTATTTTTATTATACCATTACAATACACACTTCTTTTTATAAATATATTCATTAATTTTCTTTCTCTTGGAAAAGATTCATTCAAAGAGACGAAACAAATTGGAGCATCAGAAACTACAAGACTTGGTTTACATCAAGTATAATCAAAAACAAGCTCGCCATGATATGAGGGATGAGATTGATCCTATATGCTTAGAAGATATTGATAATAGTAATGAGTGGTTGATTTGGAAGATGGGGGATCCAAATGATGATGATGAGGCTGATGAGCTAGTTTTTGATGATGGACAACTCTCATGGAGAGATATGGGTCTAGCAATGGGGGTTGAAGAGCCTCTAGCAAACACAAGGCAAGCAACATCAAGATCAAGACTTGCTGCTACAACTTCAAGATCTATAAGAGCTACAACATCACCTCTGGAAGTTGAAGAGGACGAGCTTGATTATGACGAAGATACGGAGGAGGAGGAGATTGAGGGTCTCAACTCGGATGATACTGACGGTGACAATGATTCGATGGACGAATTTGATGAAGATGAATGATTGCTCTATTGATCTTGCTTTCATTTCGCTTGTTGTGTTCTTTTCATTTTGCAACTTTTTGTTAGAGAACACAAATTCTAGTTATTTTTGTTATTGACTGCTATTGCAACATGTTCACTTGGTTATGTATTTGCCCTTGTATGTGACATGTTCACTTGGTTATATATTTGCACTTGTATGTTCTATGTCTTGTGCCATGTCTGATCAGTCTTTGTTGAAAGTCTTGTGCCATGTACTTCCATGGGTTTAAAGTTTAAACTTATGTCTGGCATCACTCTTTATTTGAAGTATTTATATTTATGCAGGTAGAGAGGTTGCTGTCCACTGAGCATAAGGCTATGAATGCATGCATAAGGTGCACTTCAAATTGCAATGCAGTTTTTTTGCATACTGTTTTTTTCATCCTCTCTTTAATACCGTTATGTTCCTGCGAACATTAAGTAGAAAATGTTAGTATGAAAATGATAGTTTATAATATATATATATATATATATATATATATATATATTATTTTTGCGCCTAGCGTCGCTCGGGCGCGCGCCTTAAGTGCGCCTTGCGCCTCGGGCGATTTGGACCCTTTGCGCCTCAAGTGCGCCTTGCGCCTTTGACTACCTTGACTAAAAGATTCCAATGACAGTACCTAATTCTCAGTCTTTAAATCCAAAAATATTATGCAAAGATGAACTCTTGATGCTTAGCAATTGGAGTCTTGCTAGCCACAAAAAGAGGATTATTCACCAAAGTAGGTGTTGTATCAGTAAGTTGGACATGACATGGACATGTCAAACCCAGTGGCTTCACTTCACAGTGGGTATCATATCAGTTTGTGTTAGGAGAACGTAGAAAACACAGGCATCCAGGTTCCAGCATCTAACACAATGAATTAGTGGCTTGCAAGCCACTAATTCACTGTTTTGTATCAGTAAGTTGGACATGACATGGACATGCCAAACCCTGTGGCTTCACTTCACAGTGTGTATCATATCAGTTTGTGTTAGGACAACATAGAAAACACAGGCATCCAGGTCCAAGCATCCAACACAGTGAATTAGTGGCTTGCAAGCTGTCTAGAGTAAAAATTATATAATTTTTTTCATCTTGTCTTTTGTACCACAAGAAAACGCGATAAGCATTGCCAACAGAGAACCAACAAGCCTTTATTCCTTAAAGGCTTAATAGGTATTGGAACCAAGTAGCGCACAATCAAATCTATAGAACAATTACAGAAGTGAAACAAATATTTCTACCTTCATATCGTATGCTCTCGTATAATCTAATTATTTTGGATCAAATCCATAGAAGTATCTGGCATACGACATACATACAGCCACTCAGTCCACTTTCCTAAGCACTACATAAGTGCAACAAACAGCTTATGAGAAAATAGGCATCCTTCTAGCCAAAGGATAGAACAAAAGACTTAGCAATTTTTATCCCCAAAAACGAAATCACTTAATAATTTCTAAAGTTCCCTACTTTCATTATAATTCAACCGAAACAACAAAAGACCCTTTTAGTACTAGCAAGGGAAACGAAACCTATTCCCTATAGACAATAAAAAAACCAAGCAAATGAATCTAGAACTTCACATAACCCCACGTAGTTTAGCCCATATATTCCTTTAACTCTGAAATAAGTATCTGAAGCCAGAGTGAGCCTTGATTGGCAGATCAAATTCTTTTTCCATCACTTCCAAATGAACATATCAAATTTCTCCCTGGCCAAAAAGACAGCTAAATACAAAAAACAGCAAATAAATAGCTCCCAAAAATTCAAATGCCTTAAAAGGCCTAATTAGTACATTCTGTTCCTCTTCATGAGACAGAAAAACAGCAAACTTTCGACCATTCAAACTCTAAATCAACTATCACAACTCAACAAAGACTCGTAAATCAACTATCGCATCTCAACAAAGACTCGCTTATCAGACAACCAGCTGATCCTTTTTCTTTATCCACAGAAGACAGCAAGCTAACACATACTACTACAGCAAGGTACTTGTCATCGACCACACTCTCAACAAGTCAACTTCTCCGGTAGCAAAAACCCTAATTTTCCAATTATTGATATTCCATCCCAAAAAAAGTGAATTTCCACACTTGAACAACAAAATCATGGATCTGCAATTAAAAATGGCCTAATCATTTAATTCTAAAGTATTTCTTCAATCCCACCCCCACCTCCACAACAATTGACCACAGTAAAAGTAAGCAAAAACCTAAGAGGTGGTTTGTTTTTTGCACTATATAGTCTTGAGTACTTTAAAGTGCTCAAACAAGTGCAGGAGCCAACTTAAGGTGTTTGTTTTTTTGCACTTTAAAGTGCTAGTGATGACCTTTATAAGTGGTAATTTGTAAGCTCAAATCTTGAGCTTATAAGTTACCACTTAGCTTTTAAGTGCAAAAAAAAGACCATTGGAACATTCAACAAATTTAATTCTTACAAATACGTCCAAACAACACTAATCCCTTGTTCTTACCATTCTCTTTAGTTTTAGGAACACATGAAAACTAGTTTCAAACTTCCCAAATTATTAAATAATTTCCGGTGCCCAAAATGGACATTTGACTTTACAAAATTAACAGTTTCCGGTGCCGAAAAAAACTAATTTATAAATTATTAGATAATTTCCGATTTTATTGTCCTTCGAAGGTGAACTTGAGGATGAAATAGTTTTATGTTGTTTTGATAAAAGCATTTGAGAGTGAACTTATGTTTTTTAATTTGTATAGTAAATTTGTGTTTAAAATTTTGTCATAGTATTTGAGGGCAAAATAATCAATTCATACATTTGTAATACATTTTAAAGTGATGAAAAAACAAACATCAGCACTTAAAATGTACTATATAATTCTGGAAAACAAACATCATTTGTACTTTAAAGTGCTAGCACTATATAGTTATGAAAAAAAAACATCCCGTAGGTCTTCCATTTCCTGAGTACTTCACCAAATACTCAACCCAACAATTATATATCTAACCAAATTCAACAAAAAGAACATAATCAAACCCTACACCGACAATTAAACCCTTATTCCAATCCAAAAAGCAAATGTTTCCCAATCCACCAATAAGAAGTTTACCCAAACCTAGATCTGAGTTGAACACTGACCTAATTATATAACTCTAGAGTTTTCTTCAACCAAATCAACCCCAATGCAAAACCCTAATTCTTCCGATCCGTATATCTTCCCCAATTCAAAAAAAAAGTCATAATCAAACCCTAATTTCCAATGCAAAAGCAAAACATTTACCAAACCCTAGATCGGAGACCACAAAACGCACCTTATTGTGCATCAGAATCGCGCATCCGGGCTCCAGCTGGTCCTTATCGACAAAGGACAGCATGCTGACATAGTACTCTGGACCGACGGACGACGAGACGATGGCGTGGTTCTCATCGATTAGCTCCTCCAGGCTCCCCACGCTCATCGGCGACCCTCTCAAATCGTCGACCTTGGACCGGTCCTCCTCCGTCTTCTCCTCGTGCGGCTTGAGCCTCTCCTGGTTGGCGACGAACTCCTCCTCCATCAATAAATAGTCCTTGATCCGCTCCAACTTCAAGAGCCTGAGCTTGCACTTGGTGAGGGGGGTCACCGAAGGAAGCCTGGCGGCGGCCTCGGACCCCTTCTGCTTGCGCTGCTTGCGGCCGACACGGGAAGGGGGGGCAGAGGGCTCGAACTTCTTGTCCTTCTTTGAGTCCCCGTCGTTCTTCCGATCGCCGGGGAGGTTCTTGTTGTTCAGTCCTCCAGGAGTTCCCTGGCCCATGGTGGCGGTGGAGGAATTCTAGGGTTTCCGCGGAGGGAGAGGAGAAGAGAGATGAATCGGGCTGATGGCTATTGTTACAACCCATTCTCAAATGCTCTCCCAATTTGTTTTACTTAAAAAAAAAAAAAAAAAAAAAAATCTTCTCGTCGTAAGTGGAAAAAAGTATAACATTTTTTGCTAGACGGTATCAAAATCAAATCGCGAAAGAGATATAGAATAGTGAATCCAAATAGCATACAACTCAACGTGAACAAAATCTCGTAGGTATCGTCGGACATTTCAATATATATATATATATATATATATATATATATATATATATATATATAATTCTATTTTTAAAATTTTACAATTCTAATCATGAATTCTCAAATAATAAATAACTATTTTTATTTCTACATAAATTTATTTTTTTTACAATTTTTTTAACATAATCATATATACAACATTATTTTATAATAAATTATATTATTTTTATACTATATATATACAAAAAACTGTAGTAACTTTTAATTAACAAAATTTTGCAGTTATATTGCATTGCTCCAAATTTTGGCAGTCCTCTATCATTTCAAACATGATTGTGTATGTTCGAAAACTTAGAATCAACATTAATAAAGTTCAAAACTTCTGAAATTGTGTCTTAGTGGGCTTTCTAATAGAAAACTATAACAAAACATGTATTACACATGAAATATAAGAATCTAAACAAAATAAACTAGATTTGAAAAACCTATAATTTATTTTTTCATATTTTGGTGGAGTTTTATTTTAATTGTTTTGATAAAGTTTTATATTGATGGTGTTGGGTTTGGAAATGGAAGAAGAGAATAATGCTTGTTTGGGTTTTGGGTTTGAGAGAGAGAAGAAAGAGAATGGTAACGAAATATGTTGTCCAATAAAATTTTTGAGTGTTGACCCGAGAGGAAAATGAACATAGTTATGTTATCCCTAACTCGCATCAACCCATCAACCCAAGATAATTTTGTGGCGACAATAACACTAGCCTTTTACCTGATGGCTGGAGTCGCATTTAAATCCTCTTTTTAAGTCGTGGAATGTAATACATTTAAATTTTAGCCTACCATAATCTAATTGTTATAGTTATGAATATATCTTTTTTTGATATCAATAAGGTCTAATTCAAAGTATAATTTAGCAAATCTTAAATATAATCTAACTAAGTCAAATTGAGAAGTAAAATTTGAATCCAATCTAATCTATAGTTTAAAAGCTAATTTAATCTAAATATAGTTCAATTTAACTTAAATCCATAATTTATAATTTAATCGAGTCAAATTGAGTAGTAAATTTTGAATCCAATCTAATCTATAGTTTAAAAAATCAATCTAATCTAAATATATTTTTCATTTTAAATTAAATATATAGTTTTAATCCAATCGAATATCCATGTACTCTGTCAATATTCGACTATGGAATTTTTAGGAGGATTTGAGAAAGAGTTAAAATAGAAAGAGAGAAATCTATGATGTGAATGTAAGCAACCCTTAAAAGAGTTTTCCATGTCATATATATATATATATATATATATATATATATATTGAAAGTAAGGTAATTTTCATAGATACTAATAGTCAAGTACAACTATGAACCGTACTATGCGGCCATCTCAATCATCTTTTTTACATCATTATCAATGTTATGAATCGTCCTTATTTGAATTGTATTGGTGTTCTCAAAGATGTGTATTTTTCGTTCTCGCCAAACATGACATACTGCCAAAGCCAACCTCGTACATGCTTCCTTTGTCCACTGTGATCCTCAACCCCGTCCACCCAGAATCTTCCTCATAATATGAATTACCTCATGTCCCTCTCTATGCTGAAGATGTAGCTTAGCCTCCTGATCCCACCATATCATTATAGTGTACGGGCATAAGAAGAAGAGGTGGCTTATAGATTTAGCCCCTTGCCCACACATAAAACATTCAGGACGATCCATACTTATTCCAAACCGATAGAGTCTATCCTTGGTGAGGAGTCTTCCAAGTACCAGTCGGTATAAGCACATCTTCATCTTGATTGCAACTGCCTTCTTCCATACTATTTTCGCGAACTCTATATGATCATGCAGAGGTCTTACACTTTGGTAGGCTGCTTTGAACTTAAACTCCCTCGTCGGTGTCCCATCCCAGACCCAACGATCTTTCCTCAAGGTCCTGTCAATTGCCACCCGCCTTATGGCATCTCCACATAGTCGTGCATACATGTGGCCTTCAATCCACCATCCTTTCCTTCCAAGTATAACATTTACTCGCTCTCCGCTGGATGCCAAATACGCAGTATAGCCACCAAGGATCTCCTACAAACTTCGGTGTTCTATCCACGGGTCTACCCACAAGTCCGCTGCCCCACCGTCAGCAATGACCTTACTGAGATATTGTTTTATCGTCCTCCTTTGGTTCAGTATAGTCTTAAACGTGATAGAGAAGTTATTGTTCTGTCTAAGACTCCAAAAGTTCCCATCTTTCAGGTAATGACTCATCATCCATTTCGCCCACAAAGTCTTCCCTTGAATGAAATTCTACGAGATATTCATTGTTGCTACCTTTCTTTGAGTCTAGAGTGATCGAATGCTGACTCCTCCTTCTGCTCTCGGTCTACAGAGGGTATCCCAAGAGATAACATGTAACCCTCTTCGCCACACAAAATTTGCGCACAACTTTTCCACTTTCTGAATTGTGCCCGTTGGTAGTAAGATGGCCTGAAGCCAAAACATCGCGATGGCATTAAGAACCGAACGGACTAGCTCGATACACCCACCAAACGACAAACATTGGGCATGTCATCCCTCTACTCTCTATTGTGCAAACTCCACCAAGCTTTGGTACTCCATATCCTGTGCATAATTGATTGATAATGGAAGACCCAAGTATCGTACCAGCAGTTCTCCTTTTGTAACTCCCAAAACCCCCGCCCTTTCCTCTGTATCCGTACAATAGGCATTAAGTACACCGTACTTTTCTCCTTATTTAACTGAAGACCTGTCGACTTCCCAAACTGTCACTCTCTGTTCCTGATATACGTATTTAAGACGTATTATTTCTTGCTTGTATATTTATTAGGTTGAATGGAGACTAGACCTATTCTTTGGTTTAATTTGGTTCATGGTTTAGTTGGTTTGGTTGGTTTGGTCTTGAGTTGAACCCATGGTCTAAACCTCAAGCCCTAACTATATAAGCTAACTTATTTTCTCTCTCTTCCCTTATTCTCTCATTTCTTCTCCTTCTTTCATTTTAGGCAAGTATACCTTGCATGATATGGAGAAACTCTTATATTTTAATTCTTGCTTCTTACTTGCATTTTATAAGTCTAATATGTGTATATTATGATTCTAAGCACTTTTAATACTTGGAGTTTTGGGTTTCGATGAGTGGAGGTGTGTAGATCTACATTTTAAGATTGGAATTTTTATAGGTTTCATAAGTTTTTCTTAGTTTTGATCTATTAAAATATGGTATTTTAGAAAAATCAGTTTTTCTGGGTGATAGAGCATTCCATTTCAGGCATTTTGGCTTTTGGTTCACTTGATTTGGAGTTGAAATAAAGTTTTATGAAGGAAACAAGTTTTTAGATTCTTAGAGCTTTTTTATGGCTGAACTTGCTGTTTCCTAGGTGATAGAGCATTCTATTTCAGGTGTTTTGGCTTTTGGTTCACTTGATTTGGAGTTAAAATGAAATTTTTATGAAAGAAACAAGTTTTTTGGTTCTTGGAGCTTTTCCATGACTGAACTTGCTGTTTTGGGACGAAGGAGTTCCATGCGGCCCAACCCATGCGTCCCTTAAGCGCACATGCAGACATTTTGTTGGACGCATTCCTGCTTTGTGCATGTGTTCTAAAGTCGGACGCATAATACCTTGAACGTATGTGAATTCACTAAGGCCAGACTCCATGCGCTGAGAGTCCATGCGGCCAGGAGACTATGCGGCCACGAGCCATGTGTCTCTTCTTTCGGGTGCATGTCTCTACACGACTTTTGTGACTCTGCACAACTTTTTATGCTTTTGTCTTATCTCCTAACACTTTTTGTCTTGTCACATCAAGTCACATTAGTCACTTTGTTGACTTGCATTTATTGCCCGTCACTCAGCACGTGTCCCGAGGTGTAGACTTTGCCTTGCCTATGAGCCCCATGTTTCATACGCCCCTGATTCCCATGCGCCATGATCCCCATACGACCTTGATCTTCATGCGCGCATGCGACCCCTTTGCATGTTTTATTTAATTGATTGGTTTGAATGTTCCATTGGACCTTGTGATTTCTATGATTTTGATGACTGTGAGAGTGTTAGACCTGACTATGCACCTGACCTGACTATGGGTAAACATAGACCATGCGCCAATTGACTATGACTTCCCATGTGCCTGACTTGACCTATGTATTACAATGTGCTAGAACTCATACGAATGACCAATGATTGGTAACTTGGCTCGACTATTGGTATATGTGCTGATACACTTACTATGTGTTATGTGTTCCTACGTGCTAAGTGTTCCTACGAGATTATATTATATATTTTACACTGAGGTGTACCAACGTGCTACGCGGCATGTGATATAATATGATTCCTCTAAGCATGGACAAAATGGTTTAGTCAATTTTCAAGCGTGGCTAGAACTTGTTTGATTGTTGCATCACGCTGGGGTGAATCCAAATTGGACTTCCAAGTGACAAAGTGGATTCGTATCTAGCGTGTCCATACTAAGGTACGACATATAAGAGAAATATCATATGACCACGCTATAAGATTTCAGTAACAGTAGGGTTAACTAGGCAACTAAAACATATAGAGCATTATGAGGGACGAAATCTCGAGATCGTGCTTAACTAGCCAACAAATATTTATCTGGGGAGTGCAAGCCGGCCCTCATGGATATTGTTTAAATTATCATTAGTGGATGGCAATATCCGACTATTATACTGTATTATGGGTTTTGTGTGATCTTAGCACGGTGGCCTTACGAGGGACCGATGCATAATAATATGTGATATACGGTAATTCATGGATCGGCTAGCCCTGCTAGTACCTGGTTTAATCAGAGGATTCCTATTATATGCATTAACTCTAGGATAACCCAGACTTCATCTAGCAAGCCGTACAAGTGATTGGCCGATTCTGTAATTGAACTTGTTTGTGTTTGTACCTTCTGTTAAATAGTTAGGAACATGAACTATCATGGTGCGTCGGTTTAATCCTTATCCTTGTTTGGTTGTAGGGTTAGATTGTTGTATCATGATAGGCTATAGACCAAACTACGAGACAGAATTATATATATATTATTTCTTCATTCGTGCTTCCTTTGTGGTACTTGCTATTTGGGGTCTAACCACACTGATTTTGCATGGCTATGTTTAGAGCCAACACCCGAGGATCCAGCTTACTTTCTCCTGAACAATGGCGTGCACCAGACGGATGGCCGCTGAGGGACCCAAGTGGGTTTCTTAATCACTGCTTGTTATTGTACATTTTTCTCTTTTAGACTTTTAGCCACCGGCACTTGTTAACCGTAAATCTAGACATTTAGTTTCCTTACATGATTGTAATTAATCAAACTGCAGCTGATCATGGTCATGTACTTTTGCTACTCTGTCAGCTTCTTATTTTGTACAGCTAATTTCTAGAATATTTTGGCAGAGCGTTTGGGACACCTTACTTCTTTGTCATATATATTCCGTATTTATTATCCTTACTTGACTGATTGAGACAATAAATGTTTTGTGTTGCCCTAAGTGACTTGCTTGTAGTATGCACCCCCTTGTCTAGTTACATCCGTAATCACCGTACGACGTTCTATACCTTGTACAGGGTAGTTGGCCATGTCTGTCTCCCTATTCCGGTACTGGGGCATGACACAAACTCTTCCATAACCTTCGTTATCGCAACAATCCCCCCAAATGTAGGCTCCATAAATACAAACAGATCATCAGCATATATCAGGTAGAAAACCCGTGGAGAGACCCTCTGAAACAATGGGGTGATCTCCTTGGTCAGCACCACTATATCCACCAAACAGGCAAAATACTCCATGACTAGAGTAAATAAATATGGCGACAGTGGATCCCCTTGCCGAATTCATCTATTACTGCAAATAAATCTATGTGGTTGACCTTGTACAAGAACAGAAAATGTGGTCGTCGATATACATTCTCGCACCATGTCGACCCACACCCTGTCAAATCCTAATGCAATCAAGATGTGTCAAATAAACTCCCTATTGACCATGTCATACGCCTTCCGCAAGTTTAGTTTCATATAGGCTTTCTAGCTTCCTACTTTATTAAACTCGCAGACCATCTCATGTGTCAATAAGTACTTCTCCGCAATAACCCTATCTTTGATGAACGCAGCTTGGTTCTATGAGATCAGGCCCTGCATAATAACTTGCATGCGTCGGCACATGAGGCTCGTGATCACTTTGTACAAAAAGTTGCAACAAGCGTTGTGCCTAAAATCATCTAGCGATGTAGCACCCTCATTCTTAGGAATGAGAGTCAAAAACGTATAGTTGAGTTCCTTAAGCTATCTGCCATTGACAAAGAAATCCCTTACCGCCTCCAGGACTCCCCCTTTCAGCTCTGCCCAATGTTTCTTGTAGAATTTACTGCCAAAACCATAGGGCCCAGAGTTTTATTGGAATCCGCCCTCATCCCTTTCTTCCAGAACCTTTGAATGAAATTGAGCGAGCAGCAAGCGTAGGCAATAGTGTCCGTAGGGGTGGGGTGCGCTAGCTAGCTAGCGGAGCCTGAAAACACTTGCTAGCTAGCGTACTCTTCTGCTATCAATGAAACCGAAAGAAAAGAAAAACCAGTGACGTATAGATCGAGACGCAGTACTTTTTCTTGACTTATTCCATTCCATAAACGGAAGAATGGAAGGCGCGTAGCGTTCGATAACACTTCTTCCTATTTCTCAATGATATCCGACGCCCGTGACAATACCCTCCACCTCCTCCATAGTCGCTGGCGCCAATAAAGTCTGGTTCCCATATTCGGTGATCAGTCTCTTGCAAACCAAATCAGGAAACAATTGTGAGAAATCATTTTGATTATAAAGATTAGTATAATACTTGACTGCCTCCTGTTGGATATCATGTTGCCCAGTGATCTCTTTCCTATTGGCATCAATAAGACGACTAATATAGTTACGAGGTTGCCTCGTTTTTACTATATCATAGAAAAACTTGGTACATCTATCACCCTCTTTCAGCCATGCACATTTTGCCCGCTGAGCCAAGTGGATCTCCTCCATCATTCGAGTTTTTTCCACCGACTGTACAAGCTCTCGCTCCCTGGCCGCCAAAATCGGATTGAGCTGGTCAGCTTGTAAACCCGCCTGGATTTCCTGCAGTAGTGACTCTTGCTTGACCAAAGACTCATGTGACCGCCTCCAACTCTAAGCTTTTAGTGCAATTTTAACCCCCTTCGACCGAGACAACATCCAAAATTGGATATTGCCCCTCACCTCCAGCCGCAAACTCCCCTCCACTGCCTCCTTGTAGCCATCCATCATTGGCCACTTGTTGTTATAACGATAGGGGAACCGCCTCTTCGTCTTTGACATCAATAGACTCATCTTGATAGGTGAATGATCACTAGTTCCCGTAGCAAGTCCTTCGGCCACCACATGTAAAAATTTGTCGAACCAAGCATGGTTTCCCAATACACGATCTAACTGACAAGCCATCCTTCCCAACGTTGCTTTGTTAGTCCATGACCAAATATGCCCAGTCCTCTCCACGCACCTCAAACCTGACTTCATCAAGAACATTTGAAAGTCACGCAGAATAGCATCCAGGACAGCCTGACCCCCTACCTTTTCATGTCTATACAAAAGTGCATTAAAGTCACCCATGCATAGTAGCGACAAGTTGTACAATCTGTTAGCGTTTGATTTCCAAGAAACCCAAATTTTAGATTAACTAAAGAAACATAGAAATTGGGTGGAATTTTTGGTTTATTAAAGTTACATATATGACATTTCTATAGACCTAAAAGCCACTACAACAATAACAAAAATCATTTTGGAATAGAGAAAATTTCCTTCCAAAATAATTCAGGAACACCTTTATTTCGTATATATTTATGGGATGCCAAAATTCTTGGGACGAAAAAAATGTTCCAAGGAACGTTTATTGGAACGGCTTAAATATGTTCCAGTGTTGGACACCAACAAACATTACTAACAAAGTGTTTCAAATTAATTTTTTTGCAACTTACTGGAATAACTAGAAAGTGTTCTAGTATTGAATAATAAAAAGATGTTTCTATCTGGATAATATTATAGGCATTTTTTTATTTAATTGTCATATTATTTGAAATTACAAGACCTATGCTTGAAAAAATATAGACAACATATTATAGCATAAGTACTTATGCGCATACTGTAGTAATCGCGGACTTGTGGATATTGTTTATTTGTGTTGTCGTGGACTTGTGGATGTTGTTCATGTACTTGATTATTTTATTTGGACTTGTGGTCATGGACTTGTGGATGTTGTTCATGTATGCGATTAATTTTATTATGTTAATTATATGTCTTTTCTGAATTATGTCTCGTGTGTGTTTTCAGCGTATGTTTGTGCCATTGAAGGTCCGATTGGACATAAACTCTACAGTGGGTTACGCTGGGTGGTTGATATATTGAAAATGTTAACAGGTTTTATATAAACCAAATATGCTGGAATATCTGTAATTAAGTTTTTTTTTTTTGCAGTTATGTGCATATTAGCGACGGACGTCCGTTGACTTAGCGGCTACCTACGACGTACTTGCGACACGCTAGCAACAGATACAACCATCGCCAAGTAAAATTTTATTCTTGGGCGACGGATTACCGATACGTCGACGGACATGTGACTTTCTCCCGACAGTAAGTAATGTCGTTATTCTGTCGCCAACTTGAGTATCAGGCTTTTTTTCAGTATCAGGAACATAAATAATGTCGCTATAACATCGCTAACCCGACGCCATTTTTGATGCAAATCCATCGCTATCTAGACGTCATTATAAACTAAATTATTGTCGCATATACGTCGCTAAGGTGCCACTTAATGAATCCGTCGTTGAAATGTCGTATAGATGTCAACTAAATCGACGTCGCAATTACGCTCGTTTGTAGTCAAAAATTTGACTGATTGGTGACGAAATCTTTTAGCGACGTGGCGTTTACCGACGGTTATTTTTCGTCTAAATACCATCGTCGGGTAGTCGCTAATAGTGAATAGCGACATTTTGGCGACGAAAAACGACGTCGCTATTCCTCTGTATTTTAGTAGTGTGCTACGAATTACATAACCTAAAGCTTGAGATTTGGCCGCCTTATTTGGAACATACATAGATAATATTTTGTAATGCTCTTGATTCTTCATGAAAGTTAAAGTCATTAAAATATAAATATAAATAAACGAACATCCATAACATAAGAACATGGAAAATATATTAAGTTAAAGCTACATAGACTAATAAAGTCAAAATGTCTTACATAAACATTATAAGTTACAACTTCACTAAACTAACTACTATGCTAAAAAAAATGTTCGAGAGCTGTAAAAACAATTTGAGCAGCAGTTACAAATCTCTTCTATGATCCTTGATGTTCTTCTTAGTGACCAAGGTCTGGTGTGATGATTACCAAGGAAACGAAAGTTGTGATGATCTTCACAAGGTAGTGGAAACAATTTTCTAGTACCAACTACTATCACTCGTATCTTCTACCAAATCCACCAAATCTGGTATCTTCTTCAGGTTCATATTTGTTAGAAGTTGTATATAATAAAATAGCTAAGAAGGTAATATATAAAATTCAGATGATTTCTCAAGTTAGAGAAGAATAAAGTAATGCATGTTGTGTTTATCTAAAATAGGAACAATAAATTAAAGAAAGGTAGAGAGCGATTATGTATGTTGTAGTCATTATAATTTTAAAAAAGGAAACACATTCAAAGTCTTATATTTATAATTTGAGATATTAATACAAGCACTTGTTAGGGTTTTGTATTTGAACTCTAGAGAATAGTCTCACATCCATGTGGTAATTCCAATTGTGATTTTAATATAAATATTTTATTGACTTATGCATATGGGTATGCATATGGGGAGTGGTAGCCCATATGGTTGGTATGGTGGGGTTTTCCAAGAAGGCAAGGATCAAGGCTTCCAAGAAATATTTATATTTTTTCACATATTTCTTTAGTCGTACTGCTGCGAGCTTGCAATATAATATGATTGATGGATTGAGAATCTTAATTTGAACAAAGCAATTAGAAATAGATTTAAGCCAATTTTTGTTCACCCTAACTTTTGATTCAACTTGAATACCTACCTTGATCGCAGAGCCGTTGACTAGACTCACGCGGAAGGTTGTAGTGTTCATGTGGACTGAGAAATGTTAGGCTGCATTTGATAAGCTAAAGAAGAGGTTGACCACAACACATGTCTTGACAGTGCCTTCAGGAACAAGTGGATTTGTTATCTATAGCGACACTTCGAAAAAAGGTTTGAGATGTGTCCTAGAGCAGGACAAGAAGGTGGTGGTGTATGCTTTTAGACTATTGCGGCCACATAAGAAGAACTATCCCACTCATGACTTGGAATTAGCATCGGTGATCTTCGCTCTGAAGCTGTGGAGACATTACTTGTACGGAGAGCATGTGGAAATATTCACTGACCACAAAAGCTTGAAGTATGTCTTTACGTAGAAAGAGCTGAATATGAGGCAACGCAGGTGGCTAGAACTGATAAAGGATTTTGATATTTTACTAAAATATCATCCAGGGAAGACCAACGTAGTTGTTGATGCCTTGAGCAGGTATCCAGTAGCTATGTACTTGACAATGGATCGCCACTTGCTTGTAGACTTGGATAGCCTGGGCATCGAGATTATTATTCTGGGAGTAGAGATGCAAATGATGGGCATGTAGATTCAGCCTGGGTTAATGGACAAGATCTGAGAAATGCAGTATCAGGATAAGAGTCTGTGAAGCATCAGAGCTCAGGTGTAGGCAAAATTATTGGAGGACTTCGCTATTGAAGAAGATGGTTCACTAAGGCACGGGACTAGGCTATGTGTGCCTAGTGGTGACCTGATGGAAGATATCATGCATGAGGCTCATTATTCTCAGTATTCTATACATTTGAGAACTAACAAGATGTACAAGGACCTGAGGGAACACGTGTGGTGGTATGGGATGAAGAGAGAGGTGACACGCTTTGTCTCCAGGTGTCTAGTGTGCCAGCAAATCAAAGCCGAGAGACAAAGACCAGGAGGGTTGCTCCAACCAATATCGATTCCCAAGTGGAAATAGGAACATATCACAATGGATTTCATTTTCGGACATCCACGCACTCCAGGAGGGAAGGACACAATTTGGGTAATCGTTGATAGGTTAACCAAATCAGCACATTTTTGCCTTTCAAGGTAGAATTGTCCACGGAGAAGCTCATCGATTTATATGTGAGACAAATCGTCAGGCTGCATGGAGTTCCAGTAAGTATCGTCTCCGATCGGGATGACAGATTTATATTCCACTTTTGGAGGAGTATGCATGCTAGCTTGGGTACCCAACTCAAGTTTACACTGCTTACCATGCTAAAATGGATGGACAGTCAGAGAGGACTATTCAGACACTCGATGATATGCTTCGAACTTGTGTACTAGATTATGGTGAGCATCTTTACCTGGTAGAGTTTGCATACAATAATAGCTATCAGGCCCGTATCGAGATATCTCTTTTCGAGTCTCTGGATAGTAGGAGATGTCGGACTCTATTATCTTGGGACGACATGGGCGAGATAGCACTTTTGGGACCAGAGATGGTAGTTGATGCTGCAGAAAAGGTGAAGCAGATTAGAGAGAGACTTCATGTGTCCCAGGACAGACAAAAGCAGTGGACCGATAGCTGCTGGAGACCGTTAGAGTTCAAGGTTGGTAATTTGGTGTTCTTGAGGATTTCTCCAACATGTGGTACGATTTATTTCGGTGGAGGTTGAAAGTTTAGTCCAAGGTTCATCGGACCCTTCGGTATTCTAGAGAAGATCGGTGTTGTAGCCTATCGACTGGACTTACCATCTACATTGGAAGGAGTACACAATACGTTTCATGTGTCACAGCTGAGGCATTATGTGGCGGATCCTAGCCATGTACTGGACTATTCAGAGCTCGAGGTTGGACAAAGTCTCCGTTATCTAGAGTAGCCAGTGGAGATCCTAGATCGCAGGAAGAAGGGGCTTCGTAACCAAGTGATTCTGTTGGTTCGCGTTGCTTGGAGGTATCACTCCCCCGGTAAATCCACTTGGGAGCAGGAAGATGAGATGCATGAGCGTTACCCCTATCTTTTTGTACCATAAGGTATTTTTTTTCTTGTACTTGTTCTACCTTAAATTTTGAGGACAAAATTTCTTTAAGGATGGTAGATTTGTAGCACCCACTTTCCGAATATACTAATAATAATATATTAAATAATAATATATACACCTTTAGAATTTATACACTAATAAGGGAATATTAGATCCTTAATACTCAATAAAGCTCATTCTAGGATTTGGAACCATGGTTAGGCCATTAAGAATTTTCTAAATTTTTTTTGTAATTATTAATAAATAAAATTTAACTCTCTAGGACTTCTAAGAATTTTTATGGGAAACCTAGAGGCCAAATTGATCCCAAGCATTTTTTTAGGGTCTAATATTCTATTTTACATTTTTTTAGATTTTTTTATACTTTTCTAGATATTTTATTATTTATTAGGAGTTATTAAACTAAAAACTGAGTTACAAACTGTTTCTGATTAATAAACTAAAAGGATTACACATTCAGCAACCCCGGGTCCGCCTGTCAGCCTCCTACAGCCAATAGGGAGGGGCCCGCCTGCCAGCGACCCATGGGCGCGGGTGCAGCTCGGGCTCTCGATCCGAGCCGAGCCGAGTCCGAATTTGACTCGGACTTGACCGAGCCAAGCCGTGCGGAATCGTGACCGTTCGATCCCGAGCGGGATTGCTCTGATGCACGCCACATCTCCACATGAGCCGTGGATCCCTCTATTTTCTCTCTCTCTCTCTCTATAAATAAATAAATAATATATATATATATATATATATATATATATATATAGGGTTTTAGTTAATCTACCGAATTAAGGAGAGAGAGAGATTGAGGAGGTTGTCATCTAGGGTTCGTTCGACTTCGTGAGACCATTACTCCTAGCTCAGAGCTCCAAACGCGTCCTCGTTTCTTGCGTTGGAACCATCTCGATGTATAGTTTCTAAATATGTAATTTGTTTTCATAAATCCTAAACCTATTTTTCTAGAAAATTCTTAGAGTGCTAGTTGTCTGAAATTTGACACTTTTTGGTGTTTTCGAGATTTTGGGAGATCCCGAACTCGGAGTCCGGATGTGATTCCTAATCAAGAATCACCCGCACCAACTCTTGACCCTCTCACTGCTAGGGGTGGAACTACACCCGTCGTTGTATAAGTTCAACTAGCCTCACTCTAGTCAGCTGCACCCCTAAAAGTTGAAGATCCATGCGAAGCCATTCGCAAATTACAGTCTCAATTTGATTCTCTGAAGAACAAAGACCAACTCCAGAAGTTGGTAGTGAAACAACCTTATCCACGTCATTGGGATAATGTTCCATTCCCTCCCAAATACAAGCCTCAATCGATGTTCTTGTTTGATACAAGGACATCTCCCTGTCAATATATCAATTACTTTAAAATAATGATAGTTCATCTACAAAAGAATGATGCCCTCTCCACCAGGCTATTCATTGGATGCTTAGCCAGAGTAGCCTACGACTGGTACTGCAGTTTGTCAGATAACTGCATATCATTGTTTAAAGATCTAAAATATCTTTTCCTGACTCGATTCTATGACGGAGTTATGGACATGACTATGTCTTCACTTACTGACATCAAGTAGAAGGAGAAGGAAACTGTTCACGAATTCATAAAGCGTTATAGGCAAGCAACTCAGAAGTTACCTCCTGGTATTTCTGACTCCGCATTCATAGATACCTGCAAGAAGAATCTTGTTCGCCATTAAATTCGAAAGTCTAAAAGAGTTTGATTTAATCAACAAACTAAAGAAAGTACAAAGATGTCCTAGACAGACAATATAAGTATAATTTTTGATTCTGGGGGGGGGGGGTGACGATGGAGATCGAGTGCTGCAATGACTCTTTTACTCCGTTGATGGTCTGATGCGGGAGAAAGAAAGCTCTTTTCTGTTCTCTCTCATGTGCTTGTTGCTCACCTGCCTCTCTCTTTGGTATGGTCTCTGAAGCAGAAAAACCCGCCCTTTGGAACGTCCAAGTTGCTCCTATTTATAGCCATAATGTCGATGGATTATAGGTGGCGCATATGCTTCTGTTTGGTGGCCGTAGGGGGCTCCTTCAACAAAATAAGGTTACAACTGTCGCCGTATGCCATGGACAGGCTTCCACGTGGCTTCGGTTAGGATCTTCTGTTGATGAGATCTTAGGGTTGTTTTCAACCTGTTGCGTGCGTGACTTGGTCAGCTGAACACGTTGTCAGCACTGATTGTACGAGAAATCTTCTTTGGTTGGAACGTCATGGCCGCATAGCATTGTGGCCGCATATGTGCTCTCGCTTGGCCTTGGTCGGGTGGACACTCTGGCCGCATGATGATGAGGCCGCATGGGTATGTCGCCACATACGTGCTCTTGTTTGGCCTTGGTCGAACGAACACTCTGGCCGCATGATGACGAGGTCACATACGTGCTCTCATTTGGCCTTAGTCGGATGGATACTCTAACCACATAATGACAAGGCTGCATGGGTATATCGTCGCATACGTGCTCTCATTTGGCCTTGGTTGGATGGACACTCTGGCTGCATGATGACAAGACCGTATGGGTATGTCACCGCATACGTACTCTCGTTTGGCCTTGGTCTGATGGATACTTTGGTTTCATGAGGACGAGGATGCATAGAGTCGAGGCCGCATGTGTGCTCTCATCCGCCCTTGGTCTGATGAACATATTGGCTTCATGAGGACGAGGACGCATAGAGTCGAGGCCGCATGTGTGCTCTCATCCGCCCTTGGTCTGATGAACATATTGGCTTCATGAGGACGAGGACGCATAGAGTCGAGGCCGCATGCGTGCTCTCGTCCGTGGTCTCTAAAAAGAGGGCCCTTGGGAACGTCAAAGTTCCTCCTATTTATAGCTATCATGCTGATGGTTACAATTATGGACGCATATCACGGGTGGGCTGCCACGTAGTCTCGGTTGGGATATGCGGTTGATAAAATCTCATGGTTGTTCTCAACCCGTTGTGTGTGTGACTTGGTCAACTAGACACGTAGTCAGCACTGATTGTATGAAGATCTTTTCAGTTATAACGATATAGTCTTGCAAACTGACTCTCGCATAGGGTCGTTTGCTGCATACATACTCTCGTATGGCCTTAGTCTGATGAACACTCTGGCTTCATGAGGATGGCGACGCATAGAGTCGAGGCCGCATAGGACACATAGAATCTGGGATGCATGGGGCACATGGAGTCTGGGATGCATATGGCCAGAGATGCATGGGGCGCATAAAATCTGGTCCTCGTGAGAGCTTGACGTATAAATAGCTTGACACATAGAGAACTTGGCTCATGGAGAGCTTGACACATAGATCTTGTATGTATGCGGCTTGTAGTCTGGCCGCATGGATGCACTTGCAGACTTACTTTGGGGATCTAGACGAGTCCCTTGGCCGTATAGCTTCTCTATAACATGACTAAGACAAGCTTTGAGGGCATATCTTCTGGCGCATGGACTCAGATTTTCCATGCTTCTACAAATCTGCTGCCTATAATAAGGCTCTGGACAGGCCCCACCCAGTTTCAAGATTGGACGGCTTTCATCATAGGTGTTGAGGCCGCTGAAGGTAAAGCGAAGGAAGCCCGTTTGCTGGGATTGCAAATGCCTAGTATGGAGGATAAGGGGAAACGCTTCATTACTAATATGAACAATCATAACAATAAGGGAAATGAGGCCCTTGCCATAAACGTCTCTAAGCGACCTACTTCTCCACCAACACAAAAATCTCCGGAGTCCTCAAAACCCAAAGTGGAATATTTCTTTGATGAGAACGACATCATCAGCATCTTTGATTGCCTAGTAAAAACCAACAAACTTCAGTTGCCTGACATCAAACGGCTAGATGAGCTTGGTCAAACAAACAATCCAAAATACTGTTTGTTTCATCGTTACATACATCATCCAATGAAGGCATGCTATATACTAAATCGGAAAATTCAGCAGTTGATAGACTCCAAAGCAATCACTCTTCATAATGATAAGAAAACTGTCACTACCAACTGCGTGTTGCTACAATTTGGAGATTTCCTAGTTCAAGAAGTCCTATACGGTGTTGTGTCGATACCTAGAATAATAATGAAAATAATCAATCTACCACCAACTCTAAGTCAAACAGAGGGGTTAGTACCCATTACTACATACAATGGTGAAGTCATGTGGGTTCATCAAGAACTGCTACTAGATTTATAGCAGAAGACAGTATCGTCCAGTTCTAAATCTAAGAAGAATGAGAGATATAGACGAACAAGGTCAGGTCCTGTAACATGGTTTTTCTCTCTCCAATGCCTGAAGAAGAAGCCATGGCCGACACTAGATTCGGAAAGGAATATCTCAAAGATTATGAGGTTACCCAAGAAGATGATTCTGCTACTCTACCTCTTCAACTCCTGTAGCTCCTGTCACTGCAGAACCAGGCCCGTCAAAACCTACAACAACTGGGAAATAAAAACAAAAAGAGGTTCACTTTGACAAATCCCTGAAGAAGAATCAACCTCAAGTACTTGAGAACCCGTACAATTTCGATATACTAGCACAGTTGGCTAACACTCCAGTCCAGCTTTCCATATTTGAGTTACTTCGTTTATCAAAGAAAATCTGCGAAGCTTTGAATGAAGCGCTAATATATCCAGATTCTTACCTGGCTCAACTCAAAACCCCTGACGAAGAACCTATAATATGTCCTCAATACCACAACGTGATGGAAAAAAATCTTAATATAACCTTCACACAGGATGACATGCTACTCAAAGACAATAAACATGGTAGGCCGTTGTACTATACCAGTTATGTCGGTTCTATTAAAGTGAGCCGAATCCACATCGATCTTAGTTCATCACTGAACATCATCCCTAAGATCTTGCTGCGAGCTCTAAAAATACCAACGCATAACTTGTTGGCTACCAACACTACCATCTTGGGCTTCAATGCTGGAAGAGGTTGGCCCCTGGGAAATATACGGTCATGACCCACACCCGATAAGGAGTACGAGTACGTGGGTACGTCCAGGCTATGCCATAGTATCGGTGGTGGAACGATGTCTAGATCATCACTAACTATATAACATCTCACACAATATGAATCTCAATAGTCAATAATGTCTCAACTCCATAAGGAGGACAAAATAATTAAAGCAACACAATACTAAATCATATATCTAAAGCATAATAAGATATCAAAGAAGTCTGACATAACTACATCCAATAACATCAACAATATCCAAGTCTCAAATATAAGCCAGAAACAAATTTGGTACAAAAAAATGCTAATAAAAACTAGCTAGGATAACTAGTGATACTGGCTAGACCTCCCAACAATCACTCCTGAGTGTCAGGGCCCATGGTTGCTATACCCCCTTGTGGTCCGTAATATGTCGGATACCATTCCTCTAAGTCATCATCTGAAAAATATATTCAGTCAGAATTGGAGTAAAGTACAACCCAATAGCAGTTCCAATTAATTGACAAAGACTATAAAACAGTAAATAGAGTATACTATATACAATAAGAAACAATAAACTAATGCAATGATAATAGTAAGGAAAGACAAACAATATAAGCAATAGGGTATAGCCAGTGCATATATGAAATGAAAGAGAAGGAACTACAATATCAGGTACAAGAAAATATAATCTATGAACGAAATATGAAAACTACAACATACAATGTGTTTTGAAATACTAAATAGATATATGATCGGCTTGGAAGATTCAATAATTTATATTAAGGATAAGCTAGCTCAACCATACGTGAAGTGTATGATTAGCTAGTAACCGATGATTTATACTACTTGCCAATAATTCTTGATCACATATCTAGCTAGTACTTTCTCCCGTCCCGACTGATACGATGGATCCAACCATGACACGTTACTAGCCAATGTATCCAATGTTAACCAATATTATCCAATGTTATCCAATACCAAACGATGAACAATATTCGATATCATTCAAATGAGTCAAGGTAATATCTCATGACTGAAGATCCAATGTCAATACTAATCCGTGTACCATCGTGTCAAGAATCATAAGTAACATTTCTAAATATTTGAATGATAGTAATGATCAAATAATGAAAAATATCAAATAATGTACTCGTCTGTGGTTCAGAGAATGAATATCAAATAATGTCTGAACTGGAGTCCAAGTGACATATATATAAATTATCATGTCATTTGGTATAATAAAGTGATAAATATACTAAAATAAGCTAAAATATAATTTCTAGGTCCACACTAGGCCATACTAGTCAAACTAGGTTAAACTGGATCAATACCTTAATTTTAGGTTCAAACTAACTTCTAAATAGGTTAATAAGGCTGAACTAGTTGATACTATGTGATATTAGGCTATACCTAGGTTTCTAGGTCCATACCTTGAAGGCATTAGCTATACTAGCTAACAACATATATTGTCACGACCCGCACCCGGTTATTCGGGCACAAGTACGTGGGTACGTCCAGCCTACGTCGTAGTGTCGGCGGTAGTACGCTGTCTAGGTCATTTTCTGGGATCAATAAATATCTATCTCATCCACAATAAAGTAAATATACAAGGAAAATAACAGGAAATAGGAATGCTAAGATTTCATAAACAAAATGTGATATACAATCCATGGTTTAATTCATAATCCAGAAGATAAATCGGGGACAAACCCGATTGCTGTGCTGAAAGAAAATATACTAGATAACTGGCTACTATTCCTCAAAGTATCTCCTGAGTAGGAACCGGCTTCTCAACTGTATCACCTGCTACCTCATAGGAGCCATAATAGGTGGGGGCAAGGTTCTCATCATCGCCTAAAACAATGGATCCAGTCAGGAAAGGAGCAAAGTACACAATGCACAACAAGATTTAAACTAAATATTTGTGACAGGTAGAAAAGAACTGACTAAGCATCATGATCAGAATATACATAATAAATAGTAAAGATTAACTGAGAATTAATACTATAAATCAGGACTATAAGTAAAACATGATTAATTGCTATAAACCAGGAATATGAGTATAACAGGAATAAAATGTGACAGGAAATGTAACTGTAACAAGACAACAAGAACTGCAACCCGATAAGAACTATGTGCGTGAATTTGTGTATTTAGAATACATAATTGGCATGTAGGGGCTTGTAAGGCTAATAAGGCCGTCATAGACGACTAGCAATCAGGAACAATCAGGAATAAGGCTGATGGTACAGTCGCGTACCAACAGCTAGCAGTCATGACAGGGGGAAGGGTAAACTACATGCCTCCTAGTATTCTCCCACCCGACACGAAAAGCAAGACATGAAATCCAGTATTCAAGACATGAAATCCAGTGTTCTAACACTACGTGTAATCATCAATGGTGCTAGTAGAACAAGAAATTAATTATCATAATATAAAGATTAAACTTGAAGTGCAGGTACTTGCCTGATGTTTGGATCCAAATATAGTTTTGTGTCTCGGGGAAATTTCCAGAAAATGTGTCCAGATGCTGAAATAAATATTACCATCATGCTCAGAAGATATCAAATAGCTAGAAATGCCTATCCTTGGGTCCAATTTGGAGACAAGGGCAAAAACGGCAGTGTCGGGTCAAAACGGGGTCCGTATGTGGGCCCGCTTTGCACCAAAAAATGTGTCAGGGTCAAAGGTCTCCAAATTCACCAAACTTAGTGTCAACAGGTTAGGAACGATGATACGAACTCAACGGAACTTCCAGAATTAGATTCCGATGAGCCGATCACAAAATCGCCCGTCGAGTGGGGCCTGTGGGGCCCACGACACGCGATTTCGTCAACGTTCCCAGAATCGAACCAAACTTGGGTCACAGGACCAGCGTATCGCTACGAGTCCGATGGCGCAAGTTTCGTTTCGATCCGACGTGTGTACAGGAAGTTAGGGCTTAAAATAGAAAAGGCGGATACGGGGCGGTGTCCGCGGATACGCGTTGATCCCGGTGTGCACGCACACCCGAATCGACTTCCGCGAAATCCCACACGTCCGTATCAACGCTGCGCACGTATCTGTGAAGACCGCGCGCGACCAAGTCGTCCAGTTTGGCGGGGCGTACTCAGTTCCGGGGTGAAACAGGGTCTGGTTTTTTTTCCTGTTTTTGGATCGCGGTGTGCGATCACCACAGGACGCGATGCCCCAAGCGGTTTGTCTGGGCACCGAGAGGGTCATACAGGCTTCGTAACGCAATTTACGAAATTGAAAACGGGGCAGCGAGGAGAAAGATATGAGTACCTGAACAGGGCTCAGAAACCGAGATTTTCTCGTATCCGTGTCGTGTCCGACACGCCGATACGGGGATTCCGGAATTAGGGTTTGGGTTAGGGTTTTGCTCCGGCGAGGGGACGCCGGCCGGAGGAGGGCTGGGCGTTGGCCGGCGGCGCGCTGGGAGGCCGAGGACGGCTCACCGGGGCTGGGCGGCACCGGCGAGGACGACACGGCGCCGAAGGCGGAGAATTTGCGCTGGCTGCGGGGTCATCGTGCTCGAGCACGGGTCTCCGGTGACTGGGCTGAGGTCGGGGCTGGAGACGAGGGGTTGAGGGCCGCTGGGACGACGGAGGCGGGCTGCCGGCGACGGGCGGAGCAGTGTCGGCGCGTGTCGGGGTGAGGCGGAGGAGAGAGGTGGCCGGAGGGGAGGATTCTGATCGACGGGGGAGGGTTTAAGAAGGGGAGTGGAGGAGTCGGCTGGCGGAGGAGGCGGAGGAGGAAGCAGGGTCGTGGCCGAGCGGGGCATCGCATGGCCGGGCGTGGCGTGCGGCGCAGGCGGCGGAAGCGGCCGGACGCGGGGAGGGTGACGACTGGGTCACTGGGGTTGGGTTCGGGTTAGCGGTGCGGGTCGGGTTTGGCCGGGCGGACCCGACCCGATCCGGTAGGGTGAGCGGGCTGGGCCCGTGGGCCGGGCTGGGCTGGGGGAAATGGGCCGGGCTTTAGTTTAGGAAAATAATAATAATAAAAATAATAATAATAATAATTAATAAAAATCATTAAACAATAAATAATTAATTAATAAATAGATTTAGGTGTTTTAAAATAGGTCCGGGGCCCAATAAATTCCAGAAAAATTGCCCTAAGTCCAGTTTTTCATTTTACACCAAAAAATATTATTTTCATAATATTTTAATATTATTTATTAACTATAAAAATTATTTAATAATTAAAAACCCTGATTTTAATTACAGAAAATTCCCAAATAATTCCAGAAAATTGTGAAAAATCTCAATTTGAAAAATCTGGGGGTTTACAATCTACCCAACTTATAAGAATTTCGTCCTCGAAATTTAAAATTAAGCCATAATCTATTAATCCTTCACGTACATCAATCGCAATCTCCTTGCGATAATTTAAATCCTAATCATGTCCACTGCAATCACTTCATGATTAAGATGACTACTTGTTCCAATCAAAAATTTAACCTATGGTTATTACTTCTTTCTTCCTCCAATTACCCACAGGCAATTTTAGATTAAGCCCATATAACATCTTCAAGATTTGCACATGCTTATAAATTTGCCTCACGATTAACTATCATAATTTCCTCTAGAAGTGATTCGAGTCCAATAGTATTCCCATTCACAATTGTATGCTTCAACTTTTTAAATTTCATTCACATCCTCAATAATCCAACTAGGTAGTCCAACCATCAAATTTTTATTCTTAATTCAAGTCATAATAATAATTTAAATGTAGTCCACCAATGTTCAAGTCTTGAAATTCTATAATTCTATCCTCTAAATTCAAATTGATGATTTTACTTGCATTATCATGTACCTAAGATACAACTATTGGGTCCTCGATATCAATTCATTAATCATCTTAGTCACCCATCTAAATTTTCAAAATTAGAATGGCTTGCTTCTTCCAATCTAACCTTACTCTGTCACAATCCAAAAGACATTCCTCTCGAGTTGACAAATGCATTGCTACCCAACTTAGAGTTTACCTATTCATCACAAAAGACTATATACTTTAAGAAAATATTCCTTAAGATGGTTACTCATGTCATTCAATCCTCGAAACTTCAACGCCGATCATGATATGTCCTTAATTTCGAAAGAAAAAAAATCCTCAAGTATGTGATTGGCCTATGGGACATATCTAGTATTCTCTGCGTATCAGACTTATACCAAGCACGAGATTTCGTCTTTCCGAAATAAGGGAAGGCGAAGATCAATAATAAAGAGTTCAAGGGTGAGGTGATAGAACAGAAGTATCGGGATCAAGGAGTTTAAAGAATTCAGGTGGGAAATTGTCAAGCGATTTGTGGATTGAATCCTATCTTGGTAATGCTCATTTTAATACAGTTGTGTAACCTATATGATATGCTCGGACATGTCTAGAGGGCAAGTATACTAGTCAACTATATATCTCAATCCACGTAAAGTAGTGCGAAGGGCGAATCAAAATGCACTAAGGTTGATCAGACCGTAATACACTGATTCTGAATAGACAATTGTATTAGTGTGTCGACCCACTAATACATATGTCATAAACAAGCTTGATAAAGAGTAAGCTTGCAAAACTAGGCTATACTAGCAGCATAAGTCAAGGTGCAACGAATATAAGTACGCTAGATGATGATGAAAAGAGGTACAAATTATTTAAGTTCACAAACAACCTACAATAAGCACAATAGCAAAAGATTCTACAATCTCTACAGTTATCAATATAAGAGCATTCCAGGTTATTAGCAAGTTTAAAATTACTAGGTTGGGGCTGAGGTCACGAACCAATAGGCACGAGCTAAACAATACTAGAAACGACAGCTAAAAATCACTTACGCGCATTAGCTGCTCCAAGAGTCTGCGCGTTCTCCACGGTCATGCTGGTAGAGCATCTTGTGGTGATCTTGTAGGAACCTCGTCGCTTGCTGATAGATCCTTTACTCTGCATCCAAAATAAACGATAAGAGGCGCACATGAATCAAGGCAGGATGCAAGTCAATAAAATGAATCGAAGGCGATATGAATATCAAGAACGATTCAATCAAGTGGATGAGCTCCTAAAACTTCCCTATTCTTATTGCAGGCCTGTTCGGTCCCTAAGTTAAAACCGAACAATTTAGTCGTTTGACCTGCATGGGCCACCATAAAAACGTATCACGACCCGTACCCGGTTATTCGGGCACAAGTACGTGGGTACGTCCAGCCTATGCCGCAGTGTCGGCGGTAGTACGCTGTCTAGGTCATTTTCTGGGATCAATAAATATCTATCTCATCCACAATAAAGTAAATAGATAAGGAAAATAACAGGAAATAGGAATGCTAAGATTTCATAAACAAAATGTGATATACAATCCATGGTTTAATACAGAATCCAGAAGATAAATCGGGGACAAACCCGATTGCTGTGCTGAAAGAAAATATACTAGATAACTAGCTACTATTCCTCAAAGTATCTCCTGAATAGGAACCGGCTTCTCAACTGTATCACCTGCTACCTCATAGGGACCATAATAGGTGGGGGCAAGGTTCTCATCATCGCCTAAAACAACGGATCCAGTCAGGAAAGGAGCAAAGTACACAATGCACAACAAGATTTAAACTAAATATTTGTGACAGGTAGAAAAGAACTGACTAAGCATCATGATCATAATATACATAATAAATAGTAAAGATTAACTGAGAATTAATACTATAAATCAGGACTATAAGTAAAACATGATTAATTGCTATAAACCAGGAATATGAGTATAACAGGAATAAAATGTGACAGGAAATGTAACTGTAACAAGACAACAAGAACTGTAACCCGACAAGAACTATGTGCGTGAATTTGTGTATTTAGAATACATAGTTGGCATGTAGGGGCTTGTAAGGCTAATAAGGCCGTCATAGACGACTAGCAGTCAGGAACAATCAGGAATAAGGCTGATGGTACAGTCGCGTACCAACAGCTAGCAGTCACGACAGGGGAAAGGGTAAACTACATGCCTCCTAGTATTCTCCCACCCGACACGAAAAGCAAGACATGAAATCCAGTATTCTAACACTACGTGTAATCATCAATGGTGCTAGTAGAACAAGGAATTAATTATCACAATATAAAGATTAAACTTGAAGTGCAGGTACTTGCCTGATGTTTGGATCCAAATATAGTTTTGTGTCTCGGGGAAATTTCCAGAAAATATGTCCAGATGCTGAAATAAACATTACCATCATGCTCAGAAGATATCAAATAGCTAGAAATGCCTGTCCTTGGGTCCAATTTGGAGACAAGGGCAAAAACGACAGTGTCGGGTCAAAACGGGGTCCGTATGTGGGCCCGCTTTGCACCAAAAAATGTGTCAGGGTCAAAGGTCTCCAAATTCACCAAACTTAGTATCAACAGGTCAGGAACGATGATACGAACTCAACGGAACTTCCAGAATTGGATTCCGATGAGCCGATCACAAAATCGCCCGTCGAGTGGGGCCTGTGGGGCCCACGACACGCGATTTCGTCAATGTTCTCAGAATCGAACCAAACTTGGGTCACAGGACCAGCGTATCGCTACGAGTCCGATGGCGCAAGTTTTGTTTCGATCCGACGTGTGTACAGGAAGTTAGGGCTTGAAATAGAAAAAGCGGATACGGGGCGGTGTCCGCGGATACGCGTTGATCCCGGTGTGCACGCACACCCGAATCGACTTCCGCGAAATCCCACACGTCCGTATCAATGCTGCGCACGTATCTGTGAAGACCGTGCACGACCAAGTCGTCCCGTTTGGCGGGGCGTACTCAGTTCCGGGGTGAAACATGGTCTGGTTTTTTTCCTGTTTTTGGATCGCGGTGTGCGATCACCACAGGATGCGATGCCCCGAGCGGTTTGTCCGGGCACCGAGAGGGTCATACAGGCTTCGTAACGCAATTTACGGAATTAAAAACGGGGCAGCGAGGAGAAAGATATGAGTACCTGAACAGGGCTCAAAAATCGAGATTTTCTCGTATCCGTGTCGTGGCCGACACGCCGACACGGGGATTCGGGAATTAGGGTTTGGGTTAGGGTTTTGCTCCGACGAGGGGACGCCGGCCGGAGGAGGGCTGGGCGTTGGCCGGCGACGCGCTGGGAGGCCGAGGGCGGCTCGCCGGGGGCTGGGCGGCGCCGGCGAGGGCGGCACGGTGGCGGAGGCGGCGGATTTGCTCTGGCTGCGGGGTCGTCGTGCTCGAGCACGGGTCTCCGGTGACTGGGCTGAGGTCGGGGCTGGAGGAGAGGGGTTGAGGGCCGCTGGGACGACAGAGGCGGGCTGCCGGCGATGGGCGGAGCGGTGGCGGCGCGTGTCGGGGTGAGGAGGAGGAGAGAGGTGGCCGGAGGGGAGGATTCTGATCGACGGGGGAGGGTTTAAGAAGGGGAGTGGAGGAGTCGGCTGGCGGAGGAGGCGGAGGAGGAAGCGGGGTCGTGGCCGACCGGGGTGCCGCGTGGCCGGGCGTGGCACGCGGCGCAGGCGGCGAAAGCGGCCGGACGCGGGGAGGGTGACGACCGGGTCACTGGGGTTGGGTTCGGGTTAGCGGTGCGGGTCGGGTTCGGCCGGACGGACCCGACCCGACCCGGTAGAGTGAGCGGGCTGGGCCCGTGGGCTGGGCTGGGCTGGGGGAAATGGGCCGGGCTTTAGTTTAGGAAAATAATAATAATAATAAAATAATAATAATAATTAATAAAATCATTAAACAATAAATAAATAAATAAATAATTAATAAATAGATTTAGGTGTTTTAAAATAGGTCCGGGGCCCAATAAATTCCAGAAAAATTGCCCTAAGTCTAGTTTTTCATTTTACACCCAAAAATATTATTTTCATAATATTTTAATATTATTTATTAACAATAAAAATCATTTAATAATTAAAAACCCTAATTTTAATTACAGAAAATTCTCAGAAAATTCCAGAAAATTATGAAAATCTCAATTTGAAAAATCTGGGGGTTTACATATATATATAACTCATATATACTAGTATCTAAGTTATAAACTAATACCCTAGTACTTACTTAATATTCTAATACCTTAGTTAACTAATTAGTATTACAATTCTACACTAATACTCTACCAATACCTTACCAATATCTACTTAACTAGACCAATATCTCAAGGTAATACCTAATACCTTGGCCGTACCCCCATACCTTGCTATTATCTTCATAATACCCATAACTTAAGTATCTTAGCTGAACACCAATAATTTAACATATTACTTATCATCTTTATATAACCTTAGTGACAGCACCTTGGCACACAAAACCTTAGTGTTCACATACCTACACTGATACTCCTCTAGTATCTAATTCACTACTCAACCCAATATCTTAAGACTTTCCTTGAGGTGCTAATATCTTATATGCTTACTAGCCTAGGATACCCACTTGTTTCTTGGATACATACTAATTCATTATCAACACATCTCTTAATACCTATCCATACCAGCTTAGATACTCCCACACTCTCCTAGAACTGTGATAGTGTTAAGTACCTATACTGGTACAACTTACAGGCACTATACTCTAGCTTAGACACCATAAACACACTGCTGCTTAGTGCAACAATAACAATACCTAACCCCTGCACCAGTCCACTGGAGTCTGTACACTCTTACCCGACTCCTACACTGATACTCTACATATGATACTCTAAATTAGCACTCATAGCACCCTACCCTGCACCCTAAATACACCTCATTCACTGGTATTTAGGTACTAACTCTTGGTTCATTCCCTACACATAAACATGAGTACAACCCACATACTTTTCTAACTGGTATATACCTAGATATTCCTTACCAACCTAGGTACTTAATGCGCTCACTAGGACACATAAACACATATATTGGTACTGTTGTTGCTACTAACATGACACACCTATTAGACACTTGTGCACTCTACTAGGAACTTGCACACTACCTACTGGAAAATGAAACACAAAGTCTATTTGATCCTCGAATTTTTGTACAGTTCAATAATCTCCTATATGCTCAAACACCTAATGGACACACACACACTCTCTTACACACACACACACACACACACACACACACACACACACACACACACTCTCTCTCTCTCTCTCTCTCTCTCTCTCTCTCTCTCTCTTTCTTATACCTGGCACCTTACACAAACACTTGAACACGTCACCTCCAAAATGAAGCCATCTGCTCCTAACGCAAACAATGTTGCTGCCCAAACCTGGTTCTTGCTGCCAGCAATTTGCTCGAGTTCCTGCATCCTTGCTGTTGTCTCTCGATCACTCTTGATATCAATGCACGATCAAATTAGCACACACAAGCATAATCCAACAATTCACATTAGCAGTCATCTTACCTTCCCATCAACCCGAGCACCATCAACACTCTCCATACAAGCACATGCCTGAGCCAACTCTTCTACTACATACCTATGACACCCTCTGCACAGTTCCTATATCCCTCCAATACTCACATTGCTATCTTCCCAAGCCACATATTTCCTTCATGTGTACCTAGCACATATACCACTTAAGCATACATCTAAGCTCACTGCCTTGCCACATTGCAGTTAAACAACTGTCGTTCACTGGCTTCAGTACAACAATAGACCCTTAAACCTATTTACCTGAGCCTTCAACAGTCCCATACCCGAGCCAACTTCTCAGATGCCTGCAATTTCTTGCACTTCACTCATATAACTCAAGTGTCTTAGATACACATAAGATTACATCGTGGAACATACATACACTCAGATTTGTGCACAACCTATAGCTCATAGGCAACCTGGATATTCTTGTCATAAAAGTCATCAATGGACACAATTTTTGATACCCTGATATCGAACCAGAAATTAGCACCACACTGCGCACTAGACATACATTATAACACTTCACTAATACACCAACACTAACACACTCTATCTAATATGCACCCTCCAACACAACTCACACACTGATACAAACACACTACTAACAATTTGCCAAACACCACCAACACTATATAACACAAGTTATATATAAAATATAGTATAGATAATAATAGAAATATCTAATATAATGCAATTAATGTAGAATGATACTATAAGGCACCAAAGCACTAAAATATCCAAATTTAGCCATGTGTATCATGGTGTATCGTGATATGCACTACTTGTATCCAAATATGGCCATGTACACCCTCTCAAATCATGAATCTCACTCCAAAATTACTAAAGAGGCATTCTTACAAATACCTAATGGTCCAAATTCGAATTTTCCCTAATTTGGTCACAAAAGTCAATGTAACTTTCACAATAGGAATCATATGAACCTAGTTCTTCCTCCTATAGGTAGTACTTAGCCAAGGAAGGGTTCCTATAGGTCTAATATACTATTTAGAATGGAAATGACTAGAGAAATAGGGATTTTACCTATTGAGAGATAGATTCCCAATGAATTCATCAAGTGGACACAAAATAGACACAAGCCTCAAGCCAATGCTTCCCTCCTCAAGTGCTTCTCTAGCAATGATAAACTCCTTAGCCTCCTTGGAATAAAAATGAGAGGGAAAGGATTTAGGAATGGGTGGATTAGGATTTTCTTCTCAATTTAGGGATGAACTCATTAGGAAAGCAATTGAGGCTATAATGAATAATGAAGGCTTATATAAGCTCCCTCTTAGGGTTAGTGTTGGGTTTAGGAATAGTTTGATATGACTCAAAATTCCCTCTCCATTTGTCATAAATGAAATCTAATTTAACTAAAAGAAAGAATCTCTACAACATGAAAAGAATATTCCTTTTATGACACTAAACTTAATTAATTTTAATTGCTAGTCATGACTAATAATAATTAGCACTAACTAACACTTGCAAATTCTAATTGGCTAGCCACTAACTATCACTAATATAATTCTAGACAATCACTAATATAAAATAATATATAAAAAATTTAACAACATACAAAATTACCAAAATATCCTTATGGTGGAAAGTGGTAGTTACAGATACGCCTAAAAATGCAGATAGGCGACCTTCGAACTGAAGTCATGTATTATGTGATTGATTCAGAGGTATCCTATAATGTCTTGCTGGGACGAACATGGATACACAAGCATAAAATCTTACCTTACACCCTACACCGGTGCTTTAAGTACGTGGACAGTCAGGGAGAGGTCAAAACGGAGTTTGCTGACATCAATCCGTTCAAAGGTATTAAAGTATATTACTCTGATTCTATACTCTATACACGAGAGTACATGAAAGAGGAAGCTAATGCGATTAAAGGAGAGCCTGAGAGTGCCCTTAATGAGGAACCTCTCATGATCTGGGTTGAAGGGCACACTACTCATTCAACTACTTCAGAGCCTCTTGTTATTAACCTCCTCAGGCCAATGTGGGAGGATAGGGCCAAAGAACCGTTGGTAATAAATCTTCCTAAGAAGTTGTCTCCTTTAGTCATTGACCTGCAATGTAGTAAGTAATCGACATCAACAAATCAACCCCTAGTCGTTGATGTTACCGAACCTACGGTTAAAGCAGATGACTGTGTGGAAGAGAAAAAAATCTAGTATTTTATGAATAAAGAAGACTCTCCTTCGCACTACATTAATATTGATCCTTTTGCACAAGAATTTCTAGAGGCCCTGTTAGACTATGAACCCTTATACATACCAGTAGCATCGCCATGTCAAAACGACGTAGCATACGGTTTGCACGAAGATGCTTGCTTTATAGTCCAAGTAAGACAGAATGAGCAAAGACAGATACTTTTTGGCAGAGAGCTAGAAACAAAGGGTCTTATAGACCAGTGATTCCGACGATGACAATGGAAAAATAAGTCCACCGCTACAGCCGACAGACTAAAAACATTATCCAAATGATGGATTATGACTTGAAGTCAGGCGGATGACTCAATTATGGAAAATGTAAACGTACTCCTATAAGTCACCGATCTCCAAAGGACAAACCTGAGACATATTATCAGCAAGCAGACCACGATTTAGGATATGTCACACCACCAACAACGCTTGAAAACTCAGGGTCAGAAGAAGAGAGACATTCTCATACTTCTGACTCATCATCCTAGGACTCTGATGCAAGCGTTGGTGAGGTATTTGAGCATGCTCTCTCTGTCAACTTAGTGTCACTCGACTCAAATGATGAAGGCGATTCGACTTTAGAACCCTTTGAAAATAATCCATAGGCCCAATGGATGGATTCACAATGGGAGCTTCGGTTCGAGCAAAGTGAACCACCTACAGAAGATAAAATCATCCGAATGACATTTTCTCTCATGAATTGTCCCATTCTTGAAGACTAGTTACTTTAAGGATATTCTACCTCCTATCCTTAGTCAACACAAAGAAAATGATCATGTCTATATATAATCTCTGTAGTATTTTCTTGTAAAGGTTAAACCCATAGAGTTATTCTGCCATGTCTATATAACCTCTGAGCAGATACCTTCAACAGTTGAATAGAAGGTTTACCATGTTATTATAACCTCTGAGCAAGCATTCTATTCCACTGGGTCACCCTAGAAAAATTATAACCTATCACGTTCATATCACCTCTGATAGTGTTATCCCGTTCCTACCTTATTACTCGTGCTTAGCTTTAAGTACACAATGGGTATTGTCATCTATACTCAGTATGAATATGCCATGGGTATTGGGTTTACCAAACGAGTTTCACCAAAATATTCTGCCATATCCACATTACCTCTGAGTAGATGTACATAATGGGATTTTATCTGGAAGACCTATCATATGCCTATTATTTTTGATGGTGTTATTTGTCCCAATTCAGTTTTATATGGACATTGAGCCCGTAAGAATATTTCAAGATTATTTCTTTATAAAGTGAAGAAAAAATGATAAAAGTACGACTTTTATGGAAAATCAAGATCCTCCCAGTTGCTATTGTTTACAAAAGTTGCAAGAACAAAGATACAAACATCTGAATTTACAAATACCAGAAGCATCAAAACCCTTGATTTCTGTTGGGGGCGAATGGTCAAGGGGAGCCTGAACAAGTTCTGTTTCATGTAGTTGGTCCAAAAATATTTTCTTTTTCTCTTCAGCAAGAGATGGCGCAAGAACAACATAGGTGTGCTTAAAGTCAGTCGTGGTAGGTGAAAGAGCAGTTGTTCCTGCAGACGCTCCTATATCTTTTTGAGACACGTCCTGAGAAGCCATCAGATGAAGAATGTTAGATCGAGTAATCGACTCTACTATTTATAGAAAGAGGGTAATGGTTCAAATTCCCATACATGATTTACCAGTGAGGGAAGGCAACGGTTCGTTTCCCTAAATAAAAAATCCTATACAGAATCCGAAGCATTGTTGTTTGGATTCTGTGTATCCGTTCAAAGGCTTTCATGTATGCATTATGAGTGCGTAATACACACACAAGTCTATTGTTCAAGTTGTAGGATGCGCGTAGAATCTAATACTCCCTAAATACGCAAAGTAAATTTATGCCATCTCCTTGAATCGAAGTAGAGGGTGATCAGTCAGCAACACAGACAATAAATCAATATCAAGCTAAACTTTTATTGGCATATAAATCATGATTACATATGATAAAAATCTATTACATCTGGATTTTTATTATAAAGGTCATGATTACATATGATGGAGAATGATCGTATGATCATCTCCATCATTCCAAGGCCAATATTAAGGATCATAAATGTCAAACATACTCTCGCTCCTTAATATTGGGTGCAGTGATAATGGCGGGAGGATACAGAACTGGGTATGCATCAATTTTGCAAGTCCTAGAGAGCCAGTCCTCCATCTCCACCAAGCGCCACCGATAGAGTTTTGATTGGGACTCTGTCCCAATTTAACAGCCAAAACTGCGGCCCAACTGCACCCTAGTAGCCAGTCTAATAATGGGGGAAAATACAGCTAGCATGCTGCATGGATTATGACAACTCTAATTGCTCCGATCAAAGTCCTTCCTCATTTTATGGCAAATTGCCATATGATGTTGTTGATCATTTCAAACGAGAGAATTATGATATTCTTTCATATTCCATCGAGGAAGAAGCCCTTCGCTCGAAGAAGTCTTCTCTTGCGACCACTCGAACACCTGTAGTGCTTTGTAGCAGTTAGCCTCATCTTCTTCGTCTTAGATCGATAAACGGTCATTCTTATTTCCTTTGTGATGAAAGAGTCTAAGGAATCATCATGAAGAGGGCAATATTTTGATGAAGAATTCTCCTTCTCTCTCCTTATATAGGCAAGGAGAAACATTTTGGTTTCCAAACAAACCCCATAAATAGTGTCGCATGCATTGCCTAAAAAATCGTATCAGATCAAAGATCAGGTCAAAACTAAAGCAAAGTATGCATTAGAAGACTCGACCACGTCAGTGAACTGTTAGACTCCTTCGTACCTCTCCAAGAACCTCTTGGGAAATGCTGTTGTTTGTGGTATTAAACGAAAGAATGAAGATGTATTCAATATGGGGTTTACACGGAACCCGCCTTCTTTGGTTTACAAACAAACTTGTACAATTTGATCCTATACGAGGATATGGGAGTACAATTTATTTAATCTGGATAAATATTGCTATAGGTGTCTGATCTGCAGTCGATCGCTTTAGCCCTTGGACCACACGATGTTGAAGAAGTGCCGTAGAAGACAGGAAGCAGCTTCGAAGGTTGCAGGAGAGGGTGGATGCACGATGCCAAAGTCGTCGATCCCTACTCTTTGCCTGAGCTCCGGGTGCTCTCTCTCTCTCTCTCTCTCTCTCTCTCTCGGGTTCGATCTTCCAATTTTTGTCGACCTGGTTCGATCTTCAAGTTTAGAGTTTTTTGACCTTTTTTCCTCATTGATAGAGGTCTCTATTTATAGAGTTTTAGTGACAGTGACCACTCCGTCGGTGTAACAACCGAGGAGTGAAAAGTACAGCACCCTTTTACACAATGGTTAAAGTAACCAATGCCTGCGTATAGATGATCTTTTGAATGAGCGTGTAACGCTGGTCCAACTAAGGGACACAATGCGTACAATTGCTACGAAGATCACGGCGTAAAAGCCACGTAGGTAGGTATCCATTGTGTAGAAGAGGTTGGCATAGAAGCCAAATATCTGTCACCATGGCATAGAAGCCAAATAGTTATCAAACCGGCATAGAAGCCGAACAGGCGTAGAAGCCGAACAGGCGTAGAAGCCGAGTGGTCGTAGAGGCCAAACAGGCATAGAAGCCGAGTGGTCGTAGAGGCCGAACATGCATAGAAGTCGAGTAGTCGTAGAGGCCGAACAGGCATAGAAGCCGAAGGATCGTAGAGGCCGAACAGGCATAGAAGCCGAAGGGGCACAGGGGCCGAGCAGGCGTAGAAGCCGAAGGGGCACAGGGGCCGAGCAGGCGTAGAAGCCGAAGGGGCACAGGGGCCGAGCAGGCGTAGAAGTCGAATGAGCACAAACGCTGGATGAGCGTAGAAGCCGCCGCGTACCGTGCCACAGTGCTGACGCGGACGTCTTAGCCGGAATTACGGCTTTTGAAGATATAATCAAATCTTTTGTATTAAATGCCGAGATTTGCCACCATCCTGTGCATTAAATGTGGAGGCATGTTCTTTGACGGTCTGCAACCCTTTCTGCGCATCAGTCGCAGAGACGTGCCTCGAGAAACTGTCACCGCTCTGTGCATTAGGCGAAGAGACGTGCCTCGAACCCCGTACGGAGTACAGCTTTCGGCGTAGCAGGCGGTTTGTCGACTGCAGAACATAAACAGCTCGCGTTTTGCCTGTGTAAAATAAGGCAGCGTATCCCTTCGTGCTTGAAAAAGCAGTTTACACGAAGGGGATGGCGGTATTTGACAGCCTGGGTGGCAGTGCAGTGCCATCATTATAGCCGTCGCTTGGGTAGTCGAGCCGTATCCCTTTGCCAGAAGTCCAGACGTCAGGTTCATTACAGGCTCTGACAGGTTCATTGCAGGATCTGACATGTTCACTTTGGGGAATACGAAGCATCTTTTGTACACCTCAATGCTGCGTATGAAAGGGGAGGAGTTTTATGCCCTGGAGGCGATGAAGCACCCTGTTTACGCTGAAGCGGCTTGGACGTACTGCCTTACGCGGATGGTCCTTTGAGCTTTTATGTTTCACGCTCTGTTCTAGCGGAAAAGGCTCTGTTGCACGCTTGATGGCTCTTAAGGCCTCTGCCTATGCTGCTCTGCACCGATATACCGCGTAGTCATCCGGCGTATTTTTTATGCTTCTACAAGACCCCCTTCAAAGCTTTCAAATTCCTCGAAAGTTGGAACGCTTTGAATGAAGCATGAACCGCACCTCGTGACTCGAAACGTTTCTGAGTGGAGCGTTGAAACGGTCGATGCCGACTTTATGGCGGATTTATTGGGGACCGGTGTGACCCCTTTCACCTATAAAAAGGCTGGGGGAGTTAGCCTGTTCTCCCCATATTTTTATCACCATGCAGAGATGATCGCCGGAGTTCGCCGGGTCGATTTGAGGAAGAAGGAGATCATGTTCTTCCAGCGTGTAAGGAGTCAAAAAAGACGGCATCTTCGAGCAAGTGTCCACTGCAACGATGGATCATGGAAGGATATCTTAGCCTCCCTTGCTCGGGATAATCAGCAACTTTATATGGCTGTTCTTCCAGGAGAAGGGAAGGGTCGTATTAGACCACACGGCTTGCAAGCGGTGTATTTTCCCCAGAGGCCTCTACGGACAAGAGCAGACAAACTGTAACTGCTGCCCTTGATCGAGTTGGGTCTTAAAGAAGCCTCAACTGGATCGGTCATGGTATACGGAGCAGGGGATCTGCATAATTTATGCAGGCCCAATTCTGTATCCTCCTCCCGCCGGCGATCTTCTTGTTCATGACTGTGGTGGTCGATGAACTGCCATAGAATAAGAGGAAGACCTGTACCAATACGAGAACCCGGTAGAACGAATTCTGGGGGCGGTCTTCCGACGACGACGAGGAAATCCTTTGTAGACGGGATTTCCCTCATATGTAACCATGAAAAATTAAGAAAAACCCCTTGTAGACAGGATTTCCCTCATATGTAATCATGATTTTGATTTTAATAAAACCGTATTTCTTCTCCGCCTATGATCGTCTTGCCATACGTTGCTGTGAAGTCTGAATATGTGTAGCTTCGACACGTCTGATTTTGTACGCCGACTCTGTAGAAAGAGTGCTAGGTCCTGTCCTTTACGCATAGCGAATAGTCCATAGAACGCTGTAGAGCATTTTGAACATTTTAGAACTGTCCTGTTGCTAGGACTGAGGAACCGCGTAGAGCTCTGAACTTCTGATGAACATAAATTTTGTTCAGACTTCGTCTTCAAGAATGACTTCCCAAAAAATCCCTTGGAACAGGGTCGAAAAATGGCTGTCTAACTGAGTTGCCATCTTTTGATAGACGAGATATTCAGACTGGAGTCTGGATGAACCTCCAATTGACCCGAGAAGAGTAATTTCTCAATGTTTGAACTCTTGTATGCTTCGGGTACTTGGGATATGTTGAGGTCAAGAAGGAGTATCTTCTGTGTGAACTCCTGTAACCGACCGCCTTGAGTTCGGATATGCGAAAAGTCAGATATCCGTAGCATAGATGAGCTAAAAATCTTGAGTTCGTAGGCCTGTTGAGCGTAGAAAGCCACCGAGTGTGAGATCATTGATTTGGAGCTGTTGAGCGTGAAGTCGTAGGTTTGTAGCCTCTCGAGCGTAAAAGCTACCGAGCACAAAGGCATTCGGGCATAAAACCATAGATTGATAGCTTACGAGCATAGAACCGTAGATCTGTTGCTGTCGGGCATAGAAAGCTTCTTAGCGTAGAACTGTAGATTTGTAGCTTGTGAATGAAAGAAATCTTCCGAGCGTAGAGGTTGCGGATCAGTTGCCTTCTAGCGTAAACTAAGCGCTACCGAGCGTGAGATCATCGATTTGGTACCTGCTGAGCGTAAAAAGTCGTAGGTTTGTAGCCTCTCGAGCATAAAAGCTACCGAGCACAAAGGCATCCGGGCGTAAAACCATAGACTTGTAGCTTGCGAGCGTAAAACCATAGATCTGTTGCTGTCGAGCGTAGAAAGCTCCTTAGCATAGGAACCGCTGACCTGCTTTTGCACGAAAAACTCTTCGAATTTGCTGACTGTCCGTCTTTCGAGAGTAGCGGGCTGACGTAGTACCCAATCATAACCAAATATTTAATTTGTGAGATTCGGTTGGGGTTTCGAGGAGCCGCCTGAGGATTCGAGGAGTTGACCCGAACTCTATATATATCCCAAGCTTCTGGAGAGAGAAACTTTTTATCCATCTTCTGCGAGAGAGAGCTTTGATTGTTTAAGTTTTTTCCCCTCGTACTTTCTCCGAGCACTCCAGGTTTCCAGTAATGGCGCCGAAGCAAACCCTCTCCACCAAGGGAAAGAGCATAGGCTCTTCTTCTCGTGCTTCTGCCCCGGCGAGAGAGTCTTCGGTCAGGCGATGCGAACTTCCTTCTGAGCGAAGGATCTTGCCGACGATTAGCACACCCGGTCTTAGAGGTATAGCCATCGGAAATGACAAAGAACGATGAAAAATCCTTCGCACACGTTGAACGTGATCGCGCTAGGTCGTCTTCTGTGCTGATAGCCTCTTTGAGGAAGATGACGCACGGAGACATTTTCATCTTTTATGCCCACATTTCTAATGTGTCAGCGTAAAAACTCTATGTTTTCGTAGTTACGAGCGTAAAAGCTCTGGCTGTCGAAGACTTGGTGTATACTGTAAAATTTTAGTTTTACGCTTTGGATGGGACCTCCTGCGTAATAACTAGAATTTTAGTAGTCTGGCGTAAAGCACGGACCGTATACCGCTAATTATGCTTTCGAGATATGACTCCTGGCGTAGGATGACCAAATTTTGTATAGCCTTGGCGTAAAGCACCGACTGTCGCTTCTTGGTCTTTATGTTGCAAGGTTCGTAAATGACGTGTTTTCCTTGCGTTTTTGCAGTCGACTTGCATGAGTCTCCATTGGCCGAGGTGATGGGATCCGCTGCTGGGATGCTGCACTCGAACTACTTGGAGGATCTGTCGCACGTGATATTTCCTATCTCCGGACCCCAGTATCCTGAAGGGAGGGGGATCTTGATATCGGCTCAGGGCGAGCGAATGCTGCTGAGCATGATCAAAGGGGAGCCCCTAACGTACGTAGATGGGGAGCAGTACATCAAGTTGGCCTTCCTCTTTGGGGACATGATAGACAAGCAGTCCCAGATGAAGCCCAAGAGAGAACCCTGGGTTTTCCCTGCCGAGAGCGTGGTCTTGTATCTGCCCACGATGCCGAGAGATTATCCGATCTCGGCTTTCTTCCATGCCACACATCGCAGGAGGATGTCATGGACGCTGACTCCTGATCTTCACGGGAAGCCGAGAAAGATCTTTCATCTGAAAGGAGCCGACCGGGGGTCGTTCGTCAGCCGCCCCACTGGCGTTGTGACGTTGTTTAGGGGACTGTGCCCGGGCAGTGTCCCAAGTGAAGACAGTTTAGTGATCCAGCCGGTGCAATTGCCGACTTTCTGTAATGACTTTATGGTGCGAGGGGGGGTATACCCCAAGAAGAATCCTTAGTGCAATGGGTGGATCACCCCAACAAATCTCCGATGGTCCTTCCTAGTTGACTGGGCTTTGAGGCATTTTCGGAGAGAGCTGTAAATCATCAGACTGTATGCCGCCATGAGCGTGACGAGCATTGGGTTGCCTCCCAACCCTAACCTCTTTCTGGCACTGATGGAGCGATACATTTCGCTCACCGGGACCTTTGCCACTCCACTGGGGGAGTTGGGGTTGGCCCTCCACGAAATGGCAGCGATCTCGAGACTGCCGATGGGGGATACCCCGTATGAAGAGTATGTTCCTACCAACCGGGAGTTGGAGGACTCGGATCCTCGGGTTGTGGAGGTGTATCAGGAGCTGATGTGTCACTACCTCGCATGCACTGCCTTTTATAATGAGCCTTCTGACTTGGCTCACACCACTAAGTGGATGTCCTACCTCTTCTTCCACCGGGCCAGGGCCGTCAAGTCGGTGAAGGTTTCGGGGGATAAGCATGAGCCCGTGAACTGTTTGGCCGTACTCAGTGCCGAGGTCGTTGAGGACCTTATGGAGGAGGCCAACGCTCCAGACCAGTTTCTCAATGACGGGGTAGGAAAGTACCCTGAAGGCACTAAGGCCTATAGTTACTTGAGGGCTGCCGCAGGCCTTTGTTTGAGGAAGCCAAGCTGGCCGACTTTCTCTCCATATGGCTGCGTCGAGTAGTGGTGCCTAGCACCGCGTCCGCGGACCGCATTCATCGGAACATCCTGTGGCCCACTGTCCGTCTGGTGTTCGGAGCAAGGCTAGGCTTGCTTCCTGCCATGGTGTGCCGTATACAGGCTGGACTGCGAGCCATGACTGACGGGTTGCTCGTCGATGAAGCTCGACGTGAGAGTTTTCCCCGGGTGGAATTACCATACCTGTACTTGATGGGATGGTTAATTCTTCACAACCCCCGGGTGATGTCTCCCGGTCCTGGTAGCAGCGCGGGGGGGGGGGGTAGTTTCTTGCTGAACTACAAGGGCTCCCTCTGGAACGTGACCACAGTCGTGGACTGTCGGCTGGCGCTGAGCCTTGGTCATTGTTGGAAGCTCCTCTGCACCGTCCCTTCTGTTCATCGTAATCAGTCGGGGATTAGGCTCGAGGATTTAGGCGGAGAAAAGACCAATTTTCCTCGAAAGCCTTTAATTGGTTGGTCTACATCAGACCCTCCCATTTGCTGTACAGAAGCGAGGATCATTGCTTCTTCGAGCCTTACTTGCCCAGTCGATTCGTGAGGCAGTTTGGGTACGATCAGCTGCACGTGGGCAATGCCATCACCAGCTTCAGGTCCCGGGGCGGACTCATTGATGGAGCCAGAGGGTGGCGGTACTTCATCATGGGCTGCACGGGAGCAATCTTCATTATGCCGGTCGCCACCCTCTCCACGGAGCTGCGCATCCTCCATTCGTATGCTCAGTTCTACGTGGCGATCAACACCCTCCATCGCGACTTTGACATGCCTGGAAGCTTTAGGGTGCCTTCCTCCAAGCCTGGGGGAAGAATCGAAGTCCCCTCGGTTTTATCTGACGAGGGCGAGGAGTCTGCCATTCCGGATGAGCCTCTGGTGTCGGTGCAGAGGTGTGAAGTGCCTCCGCCTGCGGAGGCTTTGGCGATCTCAGGGAAGCGAAGGGCTTCTGTCTCGAAGCAGACTTCCCCTCGCAAGAGGAAGAAGAAGATAGCTGATCGCCCTCTCCGGATTCCTGGCATTGAGGCTCCTAGAGAGGAACCTGCTGCCTCTCCTGTTGGGGATGTCCCTTTGATTGGAGGTTCCCCGTCTCTCGGAGAGGGACCCTCAGTTTCGGCTGGCGGTGTCGGAGAACTCCTGCTTGAGGCTGCCGTTGCTGCCACTGCCTCCAGTAGTAGAATGAAATCGCCCGCGTGGCCGAGGCAAATGGGAGAATCTTCCTCTAGACCAGCAACGAAGGAAACTCCTATTGTGTCCGTGAGCATGACTAGCGAGGTTCCAGCTGACGAACTTCGAACACGTCTCGGCGGGAGGGTGGAGCTCCTGGCAATGTCGGTTGGCCCACCTCCTTCTCCAGGTAGGACAGTTCGTATTGCGTCATTAAGGCGTGACATAGCTACATCGGCTACAGACGCGGCATATATACCGTTGGCTACGGGTAAAGGTCATCTTTATGTCTCCTCTTTGAAAGATTACTATCATATTGATGTCAACTTTCTTGTCCTCTTCTCAGGGGATGGTGCCCACGGGGAGTATAGCGTTGAAACGCCTTCTGGCTCTGCTCGGGCTCCTGACGATGATACGGAGGCGTTCCACTTCGAGGAGGAAATGGCTTCGGGGGCCAGCTCGCCCGGAGTGGTTTCGTCGTCTCAAGAGGAGGACGAACCCGTCATCGTGACCTCGCCTCTTGTGAGTACGGCGATGACTTCGACCGTCGTTGTCGCACCTTCTTCGGTCGCACCACCTGTCGAGGCGGCGGCTGTGGCCACCTCGTCTGCAATCGTCCTTAGAGGGGAACTCGCCAATATCGCGGCCACTCCTGGCATTCAACCAGATCTGGTTGCGCTGACCGAGCTGTATACCGGCACCTTCTACGCCAATTTGAACACGCTGATAACAATGGTGTTGGCGAAAAATCTGGATTTTGAGAGCCTGAAGAGGGCTTCCCAGTTTTCGATTGGGGCCGTCAGAGAGTTTGGCAATTCTGGGGTAGCTGACGCCCTGGAGGCGATGGTTAATGGGTTAGAGCAACCCATTAACGAATTCTTGCAGCTGACTCGGGACAGTTTTGAAGCCGAAGTCCAGGCCAGATACGACTCCATGACTGCGCGGCTTACCAAACAACTGGAGAGCTTGGATAACTCTATCAAAGCCCGTAAGCTGAAGACGGATAAAAGAAAGGCCTTTATGGAGGAGGCTCTTGCTGTCGAGACGAAGTACCAATCCGAGCACGAAGGGAACGCAGCGAGGGTCCGCAAGTTGAAGGAGAAACTCGCCCGAGCAGACGAATGGGCTTCTCAGTCGCTGGCAGGTCTAGGTGTAGCGTCTGGTCGACTGAGCACCGCATGACTGGACCTGGAGCGTGCAGAAGCTGCTCGAGCTGGCTCTCTTCGGGCGAGGGCCGAACTGTCCTTTACGAACAATCCTGAGGCACGGCTGGAACAGGCCCGCGCTGATGCCTTGGTTTCCAGTTGCGAGAGGGTAGCTGCACTGGCGAAGCTGATTCGTGATCTAACTGCTCCCCCGCAATGATGTACCCTTTCTTGCTTTTAGCTTCCCTAATGTAATTATGCTCTTTCTGGAAATAAAGCGAATCTTTTCTGACTTTGTGGATCCATCATTTCAGAATGTAAATGACAGGTTTAGGTGAGAGTGATATCAGAGGTAGTATGGACGTGATAAACTCTCGATAAACTTCTAGCAGGACATACCTATTCAGAGGTCATACGGACATGATAGAATATGTCCTAACTAGCTTTGTTGTGGAAGTAGTTTTGTCAGAATTGGGATTTCCGCTATATTCCACCCTGGGGTAGAGGAGGTTAAGCATAGTACCTCTTCAGGAATTTACCGTTGATAGGAGCCATTAATAGGTCTCCATTAGGCTGGGCAAACCTGTAAGCGTCATTCGAGAACGTTGTCTCGATCACATAAGGGCCTTCCCACTTGGGCTGAAATTTCCCTTTACTCCTGTGAGGCACCAGAACTGGCGGACTGGTGAGGTAGCGTTTGATATCCCCGAATGCTTACTGACAGGTTTTGTCCCATACGAAGGATACACCTTTCTTCATGAGATGCGAAAAGGGCTGACATCTTCCCGAGAGGTTAGATATGAACCTCCGGATATAAGCCAGAGGGCCTTAAAATCCCCGGAGTTCCCTCAGATTACGGGGTGGTCGCATTTCTACGATTGCCTGGACTTTGTCAGGGTCCACCTGGATGCCTTTAGCGGTAATGACAAACCCCAGAAATTTGCCACTAGATACACCCAGGAAGGACTTCGTAGGGTTCATCTTGAGTTGATGTTGGCGCATTAACTCGAATACCGTCCTCAGGTCTTGAATGTGATCATCCTTGAGGCGGCTCTTGACGGCTATGTCGTCCACATAACATTCTACTGTTTTGCGTAAATGCTCATGGAATATGTTACTCATAGCCCGTTGGTATGTAGTCCCGGCGTTCTTCAATCCGAAGGACATGACCGTATAGCAATATACCCCCAATGGTGTCCGGAAGGCAGTGTGCTTCTCGCCTTCTGGATGCATCTTGATCTGATTGTATCCTGAGAATCTGTCCATGAAAGACATGCGTTCGAAGCCGCAGGTGTTGTCGATCATGATATCCGTGATAGGAAGAGGGAATTCATCCTTGGGGCAGGCCGCATTCAGATCTCAGTAGTCGATGCAGATGCGTACCTTCCTATTTTTTTTCATGACTGGGACAACATTGGCGACCCAGTCGGGATGTTGTTCTTCTCGGATGAAACCACAGGCTATCAGCTTCTTGACTTCAGCTTCAATGGCGTCCATCATGTCCGGACGGAACCGACGTTGGTGCTGCTTCATAGGCTTCGAGTCGGTCAATATATTGAGCTTATGAGTAGCCACCTTCGGGTCAAGGCCCGGCATGTCCCCATAATCCTATGCAAAGACGTCGATGTATTCCTTAATCAGCTGTATGATTTCTTCCCTTTCAGCTGGGAGAAGATTGTCACTGATAAATATCGGCTTTGGCGAAAGTTCACCCCCAACATCGATTTGGATAACTTCGTCTTTGGTGGGAGGTTCTCTTTGCTCGAAGCAGAATTCCCACTGCGTATCCATTTGTTGAGCCCAAGAGTCATTCTCAAACGGCTCAGAATCCTGTTCATCTGCTCCTGAGGGATCTGTCACCACCATATTTACTGATAGTGTTTGTTCGAGAGCATCAGGTGAGTCGGGGGGCGACGAGCCATTCTGGGAGGAGAAAAAGATGTCCTCGTCTAACTTAGAAGTCGTAAGGGAGGTGGTACATACTTGCTCAGAGGTGAGAATGACATGGCAATTGACGGTCGAAAGTTTATTCAGAGGTAATATGAACATGACAAACTTTGTGATTGTGACTTCCATCGGGGATGGAGGCACACATCTGCTCAGAGGTGATATGGACATGGTAGCTTTTGTGGACTTAACACCACTGGCATACTTTAGAGTTAAGTACGGATGTCAAGTGTAGACGACAATCGATATCAGAGGTAATATGGACATGACAACCGACGGTCGAAAGTTTATTCAGAGGTATTATGAACATGACAAACTTTGTGATTGTGACTTCCATCGGGGATGGAGGCACACATCTGCTCAGAGGTGATATGGACATGGCAGCTTTTGTGGACTTAACACCACTGGCGTACCTTAAAGTTAAGTACGGATGTCAAGTGTAGAGGGCAACTTATATCAGAAGACAGTCGGTAGATTGTTCTCTTGCTGGCGTAAAGGCCGAGAAGTCGAGTATTCTGCTGCTTGCTTCCCCTCGCGGAAATCACGATGCTCATCTGGTTCCTCGTAGAGGTCAGATGTTGTCTTGTGCCTGGAGCGTGATTTGTACTTCTGACCTGGCGCTGAGGCATCACCAGAAGTTTGGTCTGTACCGCGCATAGCGGGAGACTGGTTTCTGCGCGTAGAGCGCAGTGGATACTTCTGGGTTAGCGCTGAGGCTTTGCCCGAAGTTTTGTCTGTACCGCGTATAGCGGGAGACTGGTTTCTGCACGTAGAGCGCAGTGGATACTTCTGGGTTAGCGCTGAGGCTTTGTCCGAAGTTTTGTCTGTACCGCGCGTAACGGGAGACTGGTTCCTACGCGTAGAGCGCAGTGAATACTTCTGGGTCAGCGCTGAGGCTTTGCCCGAAGTTTTGTCTGTACCGCGCGTAGCGGGAGACTGAGTTTTACGTGCAGGGCACGGTGAATACTTCTGGGTCAGCGCTGAGGCTTTTTCCGAAGTTTCGTCTGTACCGCGCGTAGCGGGAGACTGAGTTTTACGTAGAGGGCACGGAGGCAGCAGTGCTACCACCTCATTGGTCGGAGAGATCGGAGAGATCGAAGAATCCACAGGAATGGTAGAGGATGTCTTGGGCATCCACACTTTGTGCAGCTTCCTGTTGTCTTGGACGGAGAGAGAGTGAGAGCTACCCCCGGTTCAAAGCATGTCTTCGTAGGCAGACGGGTCGAATTGGACGACCAGTGTCTTCTTCACGGATCCCACGGATACCGCATCGTGTTGAGCAATTGCTTCCTCGTCAGAAGAGAAAAATGTCCCTAGCAGAGTCGCCATCTTGTTTATGGTATTAAACGAAAGAATGAAGATGTATTCAATATAGGATTTACACGGAACCCGCCTTCTTTGGTTTACAAACAAACTTGTACAATTTGATCCTATACGAGGATATAGGAGTATAATTTATTTAATCTGGGTAAATATTGCTATAGGTGTCTGATCTGCAGTCGATCACTTTAGCCCTTGGACCACACGATGTTGAAGAAGTGCCGTAGAAGACAGGAAGCAGCTTCGAAGGTTGTAGGAGAGGGTGGATGCACGATGCCAAAGTCGTCGATCCCTACTCTTTGCCTGAGCTCCGGGTGCTCTCTCTCTCTCTCTCTCTCTCGGGTTCGATCTTCCAATTTTTGTCGACCTGGTTCGATCTTCAAGTTTGGAGTTTTTTGACCTTTTTTCCTCATTGATAGAGGTCTCTATTTATAGAGTTTTAGTGACAGTGACCACTCCGTCGGTGTAACAATCGAGGAGTAAAAAGTACAGCACCCTTTTACACAACGGTTAAAGTAACCAATGCCTGCGTATAGATGATCTTTTGAATGAGCGTGTGACACGGGTCCAACTAAGGGACACAACGCATACAATTGCTACGAAGATCACGACGTAAAAGCCACGTAGGTAGGTATCCATTGTGTAGAAGAGGTTGGCATAGAAGCCAAATATCTGTCACCATGGCATAGAAGCCAAATAGTTATCAAACCGGCATAGAAGCCGAACAGGCGTAGAAGCCGAACAGGCATAGAAGCCGAGTGGTCGTAGAGGCCGAACAGGCATAGAAGCCGAGTGGTCGTAGAGGCCGAACAGGCATAGAAGCCGAAGGGTCGTAGAGGCCGAACAGGCATAGAAGCCGAAGGGGCACAGGGGCCGAGCAGGCGTAGAAGCCGAAGGGGCACAGGGGCCGAGCAGGCGTAGAAGCCGAAGGGGCACAGGGGCCGAGCAGGCGTAGTAGCCGAATGAGCACAAACGCTGGATGGGCGTAGAAGCCGCCGCGTACCGTGCCACAGTGTTGACGCGGACGTCTTAGCCGGAATTACGGCTTTTGAAGATATAATCAAATCTCTTGCATTAAATGCCGAGATTTGCCACCATCCTGTGCATTAAATATGGAGGCATGTTCTTTGACGGTCTGCAACCCTTTCTGCGCATCAGTCGCAGAGACGTGCCTCGAGAAACTGTCACCGCTCTGTGCATTAGGCGAAGAGACGTACCTCGAACCCCGTACGGAGTGCAGCTTTTAGCGTAGCAGGCGGTTTGTCTACTGCAGAATGTAAACAGCTCGCATTTTGCCTGTGTAAAACAAGGCAGTGTATCCCTTCGAGCTTGAAAAAGCAGTTTACGCGAAGGGGATGGCGGTATTTGACAGCCTGGGTGGCAGTGCAGTGCCATCATTATAGCCGTCGCTTGGGTAGTCGAGCCGTATCCCTTTGCCAGAAGTCCAGACGTCAGGTTCATTGCAGGCTCTGACAGGTTCATTTCAGGATCTGACAGGTTCACTTCGGGGAATACGAAGCGTCTTTTGTACACCTTAATGCTGCGTATGAAAGGGGAGGAGTTTTACGCCCTGGAGGCGATGAAGCACCCTGTTTACGCTGAAGCGGCTTGGACGTACTGCCTTACGCGGATGGTCCTTTGAGCTTTTATGTTTCACGCTCTGTTCTAGCGAAAAAGGCTCTGTTGCACGCTTGATGGCTCTTAAGGCCTCTGCCTATGCTGCTCTACACCGATATGCCGCGTAGTCATCCGGCGTATTTTTTATGCTTCTACAGCTGTATAACATACGGGATGACACTTTTTGTCTAAAGTTAAATCTACGCTGCATGTAGAATCGTATTTGCACCGTGTCTGTGTTCTAGAGAACAAGGCTAGATTAAAAAAAAGTGCATTACTAAACAAGGAAAGCTACAACATTTGGCTATCAAGGCCCATACAAAAGAAGAAGGAGGAGGAGAAAACAGTTAGTCAAAGGTGCCATGGGCCTCACGAAGCGCATCCGTAACCTCCTAAAGAGTACATTCCTTCTCTCATATCCAACGTCTCCCTCTCCTCTGGAATTATGGGTAGAAACAAAAAATTATGTGTCGTCTCTAGAGGCCTGGCAAGGGCCTCCAAAGTTAACCCAAGGGAAGACAAGAGGTCCTCAGTAAGGGCTAACTCATTATCTTCTCGTATTATCTTTTTAGGGAGAAACGATGAGGCAAAAACAGTCAAGGGAAACACAATATTTTGTCCCTCATGAATCCTGCCGACTCTCGAAGCTGGGTCAGGGCAGGAATAGAATGATGGGAGGATAAGGCTAGTGGCCAAGGTTCCCAACCAGAAGCTTTCTTTGATGCCATGCCCAATGGTTTTTGAAATACGAAAGAAGCGTAAGTCACACACACACACACAGATATATATATATATATATATATATATATATATATATATATATATATATATATATATATATATATATATATATATATATAAGGGAAGAGGTGATGGTCCACCTTTTCAAGGCGGTGTACTATCTCTCAAAATAGTGCACAAAATTCCAGGAAAGACAAGTCTATTTGTCTTCCTAAAACGCCGATTGGTGGATAAAATAGTTTTTCATGAATGAACCTCGGTCATACCAACCGTCATCAATCATAATGTATCAAAGGGTATAGGCCACGTGACATGAAGCCCTTATGCACCAAACACGTGTGCTCAAATCCAAATAATATTTTATGCTTCTAATTCAAAGTATTTCAAAATTGTTATTGAGACAATTCAAAAACTTTGAAGGGGGTCTTGTAGAAGCACAAAAAATACGCATTCCCTAAAAAAGGATCATTTTACCAGAAACAGTGGCATACTACCCTTCAAACTCCAGACAATGAAGTAGTGACGCACTCCATATGTTTTACTTCAGAGGCGTATTCTACATGCTCCGACTTAGCAACGTATTTTGCTCATAATTATCCAACACAATACAGTGGCTTACAAAGCCACCATTCGTCAAACATTAAATGAGACGAATCTGACAGTTGATAGTCTGACACAATAGTTAAAGAGATCACGACATTTAATGCATAAGATCATTGGCACGCCAACCAAGGTTGTCGTCTAGTGACCGAGTGAAATTGCTACTTCATTCATTTATACGCCGATCTACTGGTTTTCTCTCAGTACAACAAGGTTCTTACCTATCCATAGTACGCCAAGGCCATTACTTCATTATAGTACGCCAATGCTGCCACGTCAAAAACTGCCTCAAACTAACACACTTGACACACCAAGGCATTAAATGCAGAGGTAGATTGCTGACCCAGATTATCGTTTAATGACCAAGATTGCTACCTCGGTCCAAGTACGCTACCAATGCCACTTTGTTATGATACGTCGATAGTGTTACTTCAAACAGAGTACTCCGTTGATGCTATATTTTTTGAATACGTCGATATAGATACTCTAGCAATATTACGCCAATGGTGCTACCAATTACTGAGTACGCGAAGATTGGTCCTTCGACCTGAGTACGCCCGCATGGTTATCTTCTTAGGCATATGCCAGAATGGTCATTTCTTCAGATGTATGCCAGCTTGGTTATTGCTTTCAAAATAAGTAACAGAGAGTGTCACGACCCGCACCCTGAATTTGGGCATGAGTCATGACACGCGCAGCCTACGCCGAAGTGTTGGCGGTAGAACGTTATACCATAAGCCACCAATATAATCTATAACTCACCACATATATACATATCTACACTAAACTCAATCACAGACACTGAGATAATGAAATTATAAGGAGATAATCAATTAATAGTCTCAAAATCATGGGTCCAAAATAGTCTCCCAAATAATACTAAAGATCTAAAAGATAATATCCAAAATATAACTAGAAATCCCGAAGAACAATCCGGTCTAAACCAGCTAACTAAAACAACTACTTTACTAAACTACTCAATCGCAGCCGGGGTCTTATAGATGCTAACTCTACATGATCCTTCTGAGGGGAAAGATCAGGCTCAGCTACGTCGCTAACATACGGTCCATAATGTGTAGGGATCTCATCCTTATCGTAGTCACCTAAAATATTGTTATCCAGTCAGGATTGGAATGAGTACATCACATTGAAAATAGTTCAAACACATGGTAGAAGCTATACGGCAATAAATAGATAAGAATATATGATGGCAACAAAACTGAAATCACAATAAGGCAAGCAGAATAACTAAATGCTGAACTCCTGTCATGGCAATAATGTACAGTAATCACAAGCGATCATAGAAAATAAATGCAAGTATGGGAGTACCAAATATGTATAACTAATCTACGTGATTTAAAATACCTTGTCGACATGTAAACGACTAAGGGTAAAATCTGACAAACCACATTTGTTGTGCATGGCTGCTATTATTTCAGTAAGACCATGGGATAAAAATGGTAGTTCACACATCCACTAAGTATTTTCCCTCCCGAATAGTAAAACATGGATTCCGAACCAACCACGATAAAATAACTGTAGTCCAGAAAGTCACATATCTCATACAAGAATCCACCATTTACTAATCCGTGTAACGAGGGTCAAGAATCAAATAATTAATACTAAGCATGCATTATAGAGACTATCAAGTACTGAAAGTAATCACAGAAATATACTCGCCTGTGGTCCTTAGCTGCGGTACAAATCAGGTCCCAAATCAGAGTCCAAATCGCATATGTAGTATTAATTACCATATCAAAAGATAATTTACCTTAATTTGTTTAATTCTAAAATAATTACTCTAAAATCCTATTTTAATCCTATTATTCTAAATTTTAGACTAAATCTCAATTTTTGTCCAAAAAAATCGAATTTGCCAACTTGAGACTCGTGGCATACAAATCGAGACATCTTGTTGACCAAAAACCAACCGACATAAAATCTTGATTTTTATGTAGATTCCTATAGATTTTAGTACTACTTGAACGATGTAATCGATGAATTCAAAAACTCACAAGTTGGTAAAAAGTTATGGCCAATATGGCGCTCAGATGACAGTTTCATCGGTTTCCTGACTACATCTAGGTTGCACAAATTTTACAGAATAATAAATTAGAATATTTAATTTTGAGAAAAATATATGTCATGTTTTATCATGTCAGATTTTTGAAACCTCAAACGGTTCGTGATTTATATTGCCCCGAGGGAGTGTCACTTCTGGGGTAGGTTGTGTGGCAATTGGCGTGGTCGCCGGAATAGGTACTGCATGGGAGAGTGTTGGACCATCATCAACTAATGCATATTCTGCATCATACCATGCATATCTTTGAGTGCGGCCTCCAATGAATTGAGACGTTGCTCAGTATTCCTTTACGGAGGAATATCTTGTTCATCACCAATGGTGTATATAGTAGCCTATCTGCGTACAACAGAAGGGCTAATAGAGAGCATTGTGTAGTTAGAGTCCATAGTGTCTGTCTCCGATTCAAGGGGATGGTTACCCCAGCAAGATCTGCTTCAGATTTTGAGGAATGGGGACTCCTTATGAGTAAGAGTTCACGCCTTCGAGAATGAGTGTTCTGGTAAATTCCTTCAAAGGATTCAACAAGCTGCTCGAAGCTCCTCTGACAGGGCATCCTCGAGGTTGAACGTCTTGAACGTATTTTATTACGAGGAAGGTGTAAGGCCATGCTTACTGGGGCAAAAAGAAGTTCATCTTCCTTTTTTTGATCTTCAACTCACTTTTCTGCCTGTTGTTTAAGGGGCACAGTGTAAATCAACCGGTCAAACACAGACCATCTTGCTGATGCACAATAATATTTTATTACAACTTTGTGGCCGCTACAACGATGCTCGTTAGGTAGCACCATTGCAGGCAGAGAGGACTTTTTTCTCTATATTTTTGTACAATAACTTGGCGTAGATCAAAAGCAGGGAGAAAAAGAGAAGAGAAAGGCAGACTCTGTCTTAGTACATCAGTTACAATTGACTTGGTACCTAAGTTCTTGGTACCCTGTGTATACCGTGCAACACTAAGTTGAGCAGCAGTCCTCTCTGGTGTGCACTGGGGTGTTATATTGGAGGAAGAAGCATTCTGCCTTTGTGTGCACAACTTTGTATATAGGTCTGGAGTTTTGTGCGCACCTGGCACAGTTTTCAGATGAGAAACACATAATTTCCCACCAGCACTGTGTTCAATTTGAACACGCGGGAGGGGAGTCTTCACCGACTTATGTTTCATGAGCCGATAGAAGTCAGGACATGACAGTTTGGTATTGCTACTGATGGTGAGTACACGTGCACTTTTGCACGGCTGTGAGTTGACAATGATAAAATCCTTGCCTTGCACGTTATGCTGGACATACAAAGGTTCGGCAGCTTGGGAATGACCAACCCCCTTAGCATCGTAGTGAATTCCTCTGCCCATGAAAGATTGGTTTACCCCTTGTTTGTTGTTGCGAGAGATCTATAATTTGTCCCTCTTAGTTGGCACAATGGCATGGCCAAAAGCGGTATCCACCAAGTCACAAATTGGGGATAAGGTAGTAGAAGTATCCACCAAGTCACAGTTTGGGGAAGAGGAAACAATGAGTGGATCCTCGTTGCTAGCATTCTGAACTCCCTTGCTCTTGTTGGCAGTAACATCAGGGTAGGAAGAGTGAGACTTGGGCAGTCACGTCTTGCGGATCTTCCTTATCTTGGGTACGAATGACGGACTTGTACTGCCCCAATGTTAAGCATCTCTTCATAGGCCTGTTGGTCGAACTTTATGACCAAAGTCTTCTACGTTGAGCCGATCAATGCGGTATTTTGTTGAGCTATCACATTCTCGTCAGAGGAGAATGTCTTCCCTAGCAGAGTCTCCATCTTGTTTGCCATAAACAAAGGTTTATACGAAATTTTGTGTTACAAACTATTAAAGAAAATAGGGTACAAAAGATCCTAAAGAGGAATTTAAGTACAATGAATATGGAAAAGTATAGCTATAGATATCTAATATGCGGTCAATTACTTTACTCCTTTCACTACTTGACATAAGGAAGAGATGCTGGAATAATTGGGCGATTTGGAGAGTCTGGTAATGAGAGAGATTGGCTACATGAGCACAAAAGCTCATATTCTTTTTCTCCTATGTCAGTTCAGGCTGTTGCTTGTTGCTGATGGATATATTGATCCACGTATTTATAATGTTTTATGCTGAAAATGGTTACTTGTATACACGCGTACGCACAAGTAATATATACTATGTTTGCTTTCGTACGTGTGTCCTTTGTAGGCATGCAGCCCACGTTCTGGAAGATGGGTGCACATATCACTGTCCTCTTGTCACCCTCATATTTCTAAATGAGAATATTTTTGTCATTTTGTATTTATTATATTTAGTGATTGTATTATATATATATTTTGTGCTACTAATTATTATTATGAATTATATTATTATTTAAGGGTTAGTGGACTAGCCTATTTATTTGGACTTGACACTAGTGGACCCAATTAGATTAGTCATGACACAATGAGCCCAACATTGGACTAGGCCCAATTAGACTCTTCCCTTTAGTTAATAAAGGAGAATGAATTAAGTTGCATTAGTTTAGAAGTTTCCTAATATAGCCTTCTTAATTATTTCATTATGACTAGTTAGTGGGGGGATATTGTTGCCGTTGAGTGTTGCTTGGAGGAGGGGTTACTAGGGGCCGGACATATTAGGAGGAGAGTTTCTCTCTCCACTTTATTTCTCTATTTATTTTAGATCCCCAATTATTATTCCCTAAATTATCTTCATCCCTACACCAAATAGCTACCAAATTCCCTTCATAATTCATCTTTACTTCACCATTGGAGACTCTAAGACCAAGAAGAAGGCAATGATCTACATGGAGGTGAAGAGTGCACAAGTTGAGGGCTTTTGCATCCATTTAGAGACTTGCATTAAAAATCTATCTTCCAATATGTACAATTTAGTTTTTCCCTTCTAATTAGACTATAAATCTGAAGTTTAATCATTAGAAACCCACCTATAGACTAGGGCTATCTATAGGAAGATGAATTAACCTCCAAGGACCCTTATTGTGAATGTTATTGTATTTTAATGTCCAATTAGGAGAAAATTCGAGATTGTGCACCATGTGTTTGTCAATAGATCAATTGGACCAAATTGACATGTGTTTGATTGTGTGAGACTAGTGTCGTATTCACAATTGGATACGTGTAGACCGTATCATGACAATTTAGTGATACGGGTTGATTTGGAGATTTTTTCTTCGACACGGGGGTTTCACATGTCATATTTTGACACGGACATATAGTTGAGTAGCTAGCACTTTATATTACTTGTAATTATAATTCTAGGATTGCTTATATCATTTATGATGCATTGGGTGATGTGTTAGGGCCATATCACAAGTGTATCATAGAGTTAGTGTGATACGGGTGCGATGCACTCCACGTGTTTGATAATTTGTTCATACTCTATTTAGTATTATTTTGTACCTATTTTAGTATTGAATGATATATATATATATATATATATATATATGATGTGGGGGTTTGGAGAGAGTGAGTATATTAGCTTAACAAGGGGTGTCATAGAGTTGGGGTTGATGGATACATATTGAGTGTATGACATCAATTATAGTAAGGGAGGCTTTGTGTTCAGTTTAGTGTAGGATTCAGGTGTACAGGTGCTGGGTATATATATATATTGGTGTGTGAGTGAGGGATGCACTAATGAGGAGTGCCAATGCAGTGAGGAGAGGACCATAGTTGCAGTGAACTGTGTGCCAGGGAGAGTAGAGGGGAGGCTCGGGTTCAGCAGAGGAGTTGATGCACCTGCAGGCAGTATGGAAGCAGGGAATCGAGCTAGGCACTGTGCACACAAGCTTGAATTGGTGTCTGTGCACTATGCAGTTGTGCTCATATATTTGGGGTTTGAGTGGATGTTTAGGAGTAGTATAGTGGTTAGAATTTGGTGGTGGGTGTTTGTGTGTATACTGTTTTAGGTTGTGTTTAGGTAGAGGAGTAATTTGTAGGCATTTGAGTTATAGGTACTATAGTGAGTCTTCTAGTAGACACATTGGAATGGTAGTGTGAGTGTAACCAGTGAGGGGACTAGAGAAGCTTATGGGCAACAAGATTAGTGATCTGCATTACAGCAAATGTAAATAGAAACAATAGGTATTTTTTGTTGTGTCTGTGGTGCATTGGTGCGTATAGGGGGATTTGTGTCCATTGCATGTGCTGTGTGTGTGCCTGATACTAAGTGGTATCAGTGTATTTTGTGTGAGAGAGGTATGGTCATCAGTAATAGAGGCTTTAGAAGTATCAGTATGTTAGAACTTGGTATCAGAGGAGAGGAGGGTGTATATGTGCCTTAAATCTCAGATTTAAACCAGTGCAGTGTATACTTGCACTCTTGTGCAAGCCAAGGGAATGAGAAGTATTAAACAGTGCATTAAGTTGCAAAGGCAGCCGTGATAGGTGACATTGAGGAGTTAAGTGGAGATCCAGGGTTGGCATTAGGCTGTGTAGGTAATGTGGGAGTGTGGTTTCAGGTGTGTAGGTGTTCAGATATTAGTGTATCATATATTAGAAGACCTAAGTGTGTATCAGTCAAAGGGTAGTACATGTATGAATTAGTTTTGAGTTTAGAAAAATATATGTGATACTATACCAAGGTAATATTAATGACAAGTGTTAGTTAGAGTAATGAAGATAGTTTGGGGTATTAGACAGCCTTGAGTTTAGTTGAGTTAGATAAGTATTAGTGTATCTCTAGTAAGGGTGATTGTTAGAGTTAAGTATAGATTATGTGTGTGGTTGAGAGTATTAAGTAGGATATTAGAATGTGATATTATAAATGGTGATTAGGTAACAAGTACAAGTTTAGATGTGTGGAGGCAATGTAAGATTGTACAATGTTGGATCGGTGAAGGTGCAGTCATGTACAGGGTATAAGTGTAGCATGGGTCTATAGAGAAGAAAGAGTGCTAGTGGTGCTTGTGAAGTCTATTAGTGTTCACACATGAGTATTCAGATTTGGTAATGGGATAGGGTAACTAAGGTGTTAGTGTTTTAGATAAGGTATTAGTATCTATATACATAGAGTGTATACATAGTTATATTTAATGACTAGATATATGACCAATGTATTGGGTATTACCTTGAGATTTTAGTCAAGGTAAATGGGGCATCTCAAGGTAAAGGGTAAACATAGTATCTTAGTATAGTTAGTAGCTAGTATTGACTAGTATGAACTTAGAAACCTAGGTATAACCTAGTTTTGACTAGACTGGACTTAAAAACATGATTTAACCTATTTTAGGCTTATTTATGATTCAGAAACACCTTTTAACATGATAACTCATATGTATAGATCACTTGGACTCCAGTTCAGACTGATTTGATATTCATTGCTCTGGACCACATACGAGTATATTCTCTGATAGTTTCTATTATTTGATATCTTTTATAATTCTGGTTTATATCATTATTCTACTTGATTCCTCGACATTATGGATACACAAATTAGTATTATCTGGATTTACTCTCTTGCGACACGTGCATTATACTTGTCTGGCCTCTACTTCAGGACTCATTACTAGCATCACATCAGGACTCACTTACTAGCATCACTTACTCTTATCTAGCTGGCCTCGTACTTGATTTGCATGTCAGAACATGGATTCATTTATACTAGTCGGACGGAAAAATATCTTAGTAGACATGTAAACATTCCTAAAATCTAGAATTATTCCTACTGGTCTAATCTGGAAAGATAGCAGTCACACACCTCACGTGCGATAAGCCGTATTATCCCTAGTCGTTTACATGTCAAAAGTGGTATTTCAAAACACTCTAGTTTAGTTACATTCTTGCAGTATTTACATGATACTTGCTGAACACACATTATATCTATCTAGTTCAGTTTCTATTTATTTACAGTCTTTATTTACCATACTTTCTTGATTTATCATGCATATCTTGTCTTGCTTCTTAAATTAATTGTGAGTGTATTTTATTCTTTGATTCATTTACTTTTCTTGATTATTATCATGTATTACTTTTTATAACTGTTTTATAGTCTTTGCCAATTAATTGGAACTGCTATTGGGTTGTACTTTGCTCTAATCCTGACTGGATAATATTTTTAGAGGACCTGAAAGATTGGTGTCCGATCTATTATGGACCCCAGGATGTTAATGGTACAGCCATGGACCATGTAGCTCAGGAGTGATTGCCAGGAGGACTAGCCGAAATCACTAGTTAGCCTAGTTAGTTTTATTAGCATATTGGTATTAGATTTATTTTCGGCTTATATTTGAGATTTGGATATTTTTTCTATTTATTATTGTTGTTGTTGTTGTTGTTGTTGTTTAGACTTTGTAGTTGATAGACTTCTTTGATATCTTATCATGCTTTAGAATTGTCATTGAGTATTTATCATTGTCATTATTATCATATTGTCCTCCTTCTTGGAGTTGAGATATCCTTGACAAATTATATATTGTGTGAGATGCTAGTTAGTTAGTGATGACCTAGACAATGTTCTACCATCGATGTTGCGGCGTAGGCTGGACGTACCCACGTACTCGTACCCTCATTTTGGGTCCGGGTCGTGACACCTCTCTACATGTAGCTTTCTATACGAGGAAGGCTCAGGACATGGGGGGCAGTTACTTGTACACATTCGTGAGGGATATAGCATGTATAACACGTCACCATAACCGCTCTCTGTCAGTTATTTTGAAAGCAGTAGCCAAGCTGGCATACATATGAAGAAATGACCATTCTGGCGTCTGCCTGAGGGGATGACCATGCGGGCGTACTCAGGTTGAAGGACCAATCTTTGCGAACTTAGTGAGTGGTAGCACCATTGGCATAATATTGCTAGAGTATACATATCGGTATATTCGAAAAAGATAACATCAACGTCGTGCTCTGTTCGAAGTAGCACTATCGGCGTATCATAGCAAAGTGGCATTGGTAGCGTACTTGGACCGAGGTAGCAATCTTGGTCACTAAACAAAAACTTGGGTCATCGAGCTAGAAATCCTCTACATTTAATGCCTTGGTGTGTCAGGTGTGTCAATTTGAGGCAGCTTTTGATGCGGCAGCGTTGGCGTACTTTGATTAAGTAACGACCTTGGTGTACTGTGGAGAGGTAAGAATCTTGGTGTACTGAGAGGAAACCAGAAGGTCGGCGTATAAATAAATGAAGTAACAATTTAACTTGGTCGCTAGACGACAACCTGGGTCGACGTGCTAATGACCTTCTGCATTAAATGTCATGATCTCTTCGAATGTTGTATCAGACTGTCAATTGTCAGGTTCGTCTCATTTGATGTTTGACGAATGGTGGCATTGTACGCCATTATATTATGTTGGATAATAATAAGAAAATACGCTGCTAAGTAGTATGTAGAATATACCGCTGAAGTAAAGCATATGGAGTACGCCACTGCTTCATTGTCTAGAGTTTGAAGGGTAGTTCACCACTGCTTCTGGTAAAATCATCCTTTTTTGGGGATGGCGTATTTTTTGTTCTTCTATGGTCATCCCACCTATTCAAAATAAATATCAAAGAGGGTTACATGAGAAGCTAACCACAACACCTATAAACACACACATATCCCTTCATTTCACTCCACTTCTTCTCAATTCATCTTCTCCAAATTCCTAAACCCTAACTCCTTCACCACCATTCCAAATCAACCAATTCCCTTTTCAACTTTCTACCAAAGTTGTATCAAAGCTTGGGAGCTCAAGTAGAGCTAGAAAGGAGCACAAGCAAGTGTTGTGGTGTCCAAATTCATCTCTTTATGTCCACTTTTAAGTGGAATAACATTGGGAGCTCTTCCCAATAGGTAACTCCCACTTCCATTTTAGTTCTATGGTAGGATAACTAATATAAAATCCATAGAAAATTAACAAATAACTAGGCCTAACTTTTTAAGGGTGATACTATGTTCTAATTGATTCCTAGTTAATAGATCTAGGTGTTTTAATTAGTGATTTATAATACTAGTGGTTGGTATCTACCAAGTATTTGTGTTGTGTCCCCAAAGGGATTTTGTGTCATATTTGAGGTGACCTTGTGTCTAGGTGTTCTAAAAAGGATACCGAGTGTGGTGTCAAGAAACTACGTGATATGCATGATTAGAGTTTAATATATACTAGTGATTGTATTTATAGGTGTCTATGTGACCCTTAGATATATATACTATATACTTACTAATGGATATGCTATATAAATAGATATATAGATTATTCATTATGTTCTAGGTTTCATATATGTCAATGGATATTTTTAGATCTATATAATCAATGGTTGAGTGTGTTAGAGGTATCAAGATACCATGGGTATATGTGAGAATATGGGTATTGGTGTTGTGTAGCTTGAGATACCAAATTGATATCATGAGTAGTATTTTGTGTATCTTGAATACCAATTGGTATTGGTATATAATTGTGAGTGAGAGTGATACATATATACATGTATATGAAAGTGTGTGCATGTATATATATATATATATATATATATATATATATATACATACATATATATATATATATATATATATATATATATATATATATATATATATATGTGTGTGTGTGTGTGTGTGTGTGTGTGTGTGTGTGTGTGTGCGTGTGCGTGTGTGTGAGGGGGGGGAGGGGCAATAAGTTGCACTTATAATAGGCTTAGGGTCTTGCATTGTGCACCATCTTGAGTGCAAATGTGAGTGTTAAGTAGAATATGAGTGAGTATCCTAGGGTGTTAGTAAGTGTTAGTATATAGGTAAGTATCAAGATACCAAGATACAAGTCTAGTATCTAGCAAATAGGTAAGTTAGTGTGAGAGTATAGTTAGTGCATATTCTATTTCCTTAAGGTTCTTGGCATCCTAGGATACTTGTGTATAGGTAATATCTATAGGTAAATGGGTTACCTTGCTACGTAATACTATATATGTATTTATAAATAACTATATGAGATACCAAGATACAAGTATTTTAGTATCTAGATAAGGTATCCTATATTTAAGTAATCAAGGTAACTAGTGTAGGATACAAGTGAGTATCCTAGAATATAATAATAGTATCATGAGTTAATATTGGTATCAAGATACCAATTGTAAATAACTAGTGTAGATAATTATCCATCAACAAGTAGGTATTGAACCTATTACCATACCATCTAGTATAAACCCAATTTGACCTAAAAATCTACCCACTAGTTAGATAAGTTCATTATTGCTTTCCATACACCTATTGATACAGTAAATTCATAATATATGTTACTTGGATTTTGGTACATACTCTGACCCGTATCACCCACTCAGGACGACATACGAGTACATTCTCTGATTATTTTTAATATCTTGATAGTTTATATACTTCATGTTCTAGTTATGTTTTATTTAAATTCTGACACACTTGTTACAGGATTGGTATTATTTCGATCTCTAGTCATGATGTGTTGCTTTTCATATTGTTATATAGATCGCGATCATCGTGCTTGTATTTAGATCTTGCGTTGTGATCTCCGTGTCATGACTCGAGACCATGCTTACTAATTGAGGATGGAAAATACTAGTTAGATATGTGATCAATCTCGTATTTAAACCTTGTTGCAGTATAGACCTTGTGAATGGCTCTTCAAGAACTTTATGTATGATTGAGCCTGATTCTTATTTAGACCTTGATTCACCTAAGCCGATTACATGTCGAAGGTAGTATCTTAAATCACGTAGATATTTTTCTATTTTACTCCATACTTGTCGACATAGGTCATATTTACTTTCTTTACAATTTTCTTTTTACTTGCCTTACCTTGTCTCATGTTTACAGTCTTTCATGTATTTTATTGTTATTACTGTCTTATAGTTTATACCATGTATTGAAACTTCTTTCATTGATTTGTACTTTACTCTAATCCTAACATGGATACGTTAAAAATATTAGGAGATGACATTGATAACTTGTTCTCTACATACTACAGGCCCCATGAGGACCTTCATGGAGGGTTTGGAGCGGAGTTTCAGATTGCGACTCTTTATTTCTAGTATTACCCGAATTTCTCTCCGGTAGACTATGATATTGTTTTTTTAATTTAGACTCTTTGTTATTTTACCTAAACTTTGGACTTGAACTATAGACCATTTTATTTCTATTGATGGATCCTTCTCGTGATATCTTCCTTAAAAATATGAATTTAGCATTATAATTGTTTCATACTTATTGCGTGAGTTCTTGGATACTACTGTGTGATTCTAGACAACGTTCTACTGCCGATATTGCGACGTAGGCTGGACGTACCCACTTACTCGTGTCCGATCATCAGGACGCGGGTCATGATAATTATTCCAATAAGACCATAAGATAGAAATGGTAGTTCACACGTCTCCTAGGTATTTTTTTATATGACTAGTACTCATGGATCCAGGTCCCAAAATAAAGAATTACAGTAGTCCAGAGAATGTCAATTGTTTAATAAATACATTAGTCTAGTAATCAATAGCTCGGTAATTAATAGTCCAGTAATCAATAAGCCTGAAACTACGTATCTCATGATAATGAATCCATATCACACCAATCTATTTATCCAATGTGTCAAGAATCAAGTAAAACAATACTATAAACATGTATCATATAAGCTATCAAGTAAGAAAACTATCAGAGAACGTACTCGCATGTGGTCCTGAGCTGAGTACACAAGTCAGTGTCTGAACTGGAGTCCAAATGACTTATATATAAATTTCTATGTCAATAAGTGATTTGGAATATAAAAAAAAAAGCTTAACTAGCCTTAATTTAGGTTTCGAGGTCAATTCTAGGTCAATAGGGTCAAACTAGGTCAACACCTATTTTTAGGTTATCATATACCTATTTTTTTGGCCTATGTAGTTATCTAGGCTAATACCAAGCTATTTCTAGGTTTTCTAGTCATATCATATAGAAATAGGTATTCTAGGTATCATATATATATATATATATATATATATATATATATATATATATATATATATATATATATATATATAAACACTAGTATCTCATAATACCTTAGCTATTTACCAAATACTTTAATTATTACCTATTATCTCATTATTACCTTGACCAATACCCAATACCTAACCCTCAGTTGACAATTACTTAACAATCAAGATATATATGTATCTTGATATTACCAAGTATCTCACCCTAGTACTTACCCTTGCCACTTTCCTATTCTTGACACTTACCCCATAGCCAAAGTACCATATTGGTTCAAGATACTCATAACTCACATAAATGCTTTACTAATCTAACACACCCTAACCACACACCCACAACCCTCACTTCTACAAACTTTTTTTCTCATGATACACTCTAATCCATAAGTACATTGGTATACATATATGACACTAGTACTTATCACTTAACAATTATGTACACACTGATACATAGACACTATCACTCTACACACACTAACACTACTCACTGACACTTACTTCCAATGTACACTGTTAGCAACCAAATCTGCTACAGCTGCTGCACCATTCAGGTATCAACCAATTTAATTAAATTGGGTCCTTACACCAATTTAATATAAATTAATATAAATGGTGTTCTAAAATTAATTGAAAGTACATAGGGTTAAAATTTGGTGGGACACAAGTGTCAAAATAGAAGGCTGGCACGTCTAGGACAAGGGTGTAAAATTTGCTGAAAACAAAAGTTATTGTAGCGCTCCTAATATCAAAGCAATGGTAAGATACAACAATCAAGTAAAATCACAACAATTAAATATAATCCCTAATATTAAATCCCAAAAATGCTAATTGATGTCCATAGTCCTATAATTTGGTCAGGGGCTCATCTAGGGGATTTCTAGGTCCAGTTCACTAACTCAGGCATTTAAGGAACACTATATATAATATATAAATATTATGCAATATATTAACACATTTAAATAAATAAATGAAAAGACGAAAATACTCCTATTCTGGAATGTGGTAGTGACACTACCTTTTTCCTGTACTAGTGCTTACCTGGAAAACCTTCCCGTACGGTTCGGAGAGCACTAAAGAATAAACTTTGATTCTCTATCGACCAATAATGTGAGACTATTAACATGGTTAAAGCTAAACTATTTGAAGTCCCCCTTAGAAGGTATTGTTAAAAGATCATCAATTCCGCGGGAAGAGGGTTGTACCATGATAGAAGCAAGGAATTTTGAACTTTCTAAACTACCTTAATCGATCATAACCTTCAATTACCCATAACTTCTATCTTCATTAAACTTGTGATATTTGGAATTCGTGCCTTAGGAAAGGCAACATACAAATGTTCCTCCAACTATCCTTCTTCTAATAATTCGTGCTTACTTCCAAAATTTTAACCTTCTAAGGGATTCAAGGCCGATCCATGATTCCTTAAACTAGTTCTACCTCAATAAATGTCCTTCCTTAAATTCTTATAAATATTATAGCCTTTCACATGACCGTTTGATCCTCTCTAAGCCTAGTGATTCCTTAAATTCTGAGGACAAAATTTTTCTAAGGCGGGTAGACTTGTAACCTCTAGTATCTAAAATTTTAAAAATTCTTAAATTTTAAAATTTCTTTATAAATATTGTCTTCCTTTGAATTATTAATAGAACTATAAATTTAGCATCATATAATATTTTTGAGTTCAAAAGAAATATTTTAGAAATAATTCTTTTAGTTGAGACTAGTGGGTTAATTATAACTAATTGTAATTAGTTATCTCCTTGGAAATCTCATGAAGTTTCCCATTGATTCCTTGCCCTTCTTTTTTCTATCTTATTGCTACTGGTGCCACCTATATGACTTGGGGAGCAACTCCAATTCTTTATAAGAGAAGCCTTTCATTTATTTTTTGACCCAAATTCCAACAAATTCTAATCCAAATTCCCACACATTTAAACCACAATAGACATTACTATCATGTCCAGCCCGTGTCCACATGTCCAGCAAACTCCTTCTCCGTGTCGCCGGCCTCGGGTCTGACCCCGGGTGTCCACATCCATTTCATTCCTCTTGTATCCAGCCAGCAGTACAATCCAAATCCTGTGTCGGACAAGACACAATACGAAAGAAACATGCACACTGTGTCTGACACTCCATACTATAAATCGATATCACAATTGGAAACCCTAACCTTAACCACCGTTCTGGCCATCTCGATCCGCCGCCTGTAACCACCATCTGGAACCGCCGCTGACCACCGGGCCTCTATCGTATTTTGATCCGCCACCTTCTTCCTGAGCGTGCCGATGTGCAGTTCTCGAGCCTCCTCCTTTTGATTGGCGAACTTACGCTCGACCGGATCTGATCTGTACGACATCTGAGTCGTTCGACCGAAGCAGAGCACCGTCGCTTCAGAACCACCGCTCCGCCAGCAGTGAGCCGTCCCTGTCTGCTGATCATAACAGCCTCTTGAACCATCTTTTAGAGTTCGATCCCCACCTCGAAGTTTCGGCCGGATCCGACCTTGACCCGTGAGGCCGATCCCAGCGAACCCACTGTGAGCTCTTTTCCCTCTCCCTATTTATCTTCCTTTCTTTAATTCTTTCGTTCGTTTGAAGTTTGGTTCTTTGGTAGAGTATTTTGCATTTTAAGGCATAATTATAATTAAAATATTAATATATAATTAGTTTTTGTGATTTGGGTTTGGCAGCATTTGAATACATTAGTACATATATAATTTATTAAAATTTTGGATTATATATAATAAGGTTTACTTATAAAAATAAGAATTTTGTAATGGTTAGTAATTTCATAATAGTGACTCAAATAGATTAATGATTGGTTTAGAATTTTTTGATATATATAAATAGTTCTCAAATGAGTTTCAAAACTACTAGATTCATATAAATTTATATGTATAATTTTTTAAATGAATTTTAAGGTATTTAGGATATAAGAGTTTAGAGTAGCGACCAACGCACCTCTTAGCATAACTTAATTTTTTTTTGAGTTAAGCTAATTAGTTTGTTTTCTTGTCTGTGCGGGCTGTTCAGACCTAGTATCTTCTATCGAAATTTGTGCCGAATCTCGATCAGGGACTCCTTTATATCGTTTCTAACTATTTGGACTACTTTGGACTTAATGAGACTGTCTGTTACATCATTTGGGATCATCTTGAGAAGTATGACATTGTACCTATTTTGTGTCGACACGTTCGTGTCGCATGTCGACTTTAACCGAATAAGGTGAGTACATCTCTCTGCTAGTTTTATTTCATGATAGTGTATATATCACTGATTCTAAAACTGTATACTTGATTCCGACACGGTGGTTATACGGACTGGTACTATATGGATCATGTCAGAAGATGTTATCCCCTTACCGTGTTCAGCGGGTACTCCTTCACATATATTTTATCGTGTACATCGGGTATTGATTATCGTGTACTTAGTGTTCACATACTACTCGTGTTCAGTGTGCTTATATTCATGTTTGTAACGTGTCATGATTAGATCCATGACTATTGGTTGGGGACGGAGGAGTAGGAGATGGTTATGTGATTCAAGCCTAAGTATATTCGTATACATGTCTATTACATATCACATGTGTAATCGAGTTACCATATTGCATTCGTGTTCAACCCAAACCAATCACATAACGAACTTGTATTATGTGGCACATTAGCTAGTTTATCTATTTTCATCCCTTGTAGTTATTCATATTGTCTGTTATTTACTTTCTAGTACATTACATATTCACTCTAGTTTATTCCGTTTCGTATTGCTAGTTATCTCATATTCTTTTATATTATTTATCATATATGCTCTACCATGTATTTGAAACTACTTTCAGAGGTATGTACTTCGGTCCATTCCTGAATGGATAATATTTTTCAGTGATTGTTGTGCACCATATTCCTGGATTTCAGAGTAATGCTATAGACATGACTGCTCTTACACTGTAGAATTTAGGTGACAATCGTAGAGATCTAGGCTAGTGTTACTATTCCATATCTTGTCTAGTTTTTCTTTCGTTTAGAATGTTATTTGAATTATCCTTCTTGTTCATTCTTCTTTTAGATTTTTAGATTGAGTACATGATAGTGCTAGTTGTATTAGTATGATTGATAGCTAGATGTTGATGACTTAGACAACATTTAACTATCAATATTACGGAATAGGCTAGACGTACCTATATACTTGTACCCTGATCATGCGTGTGTGGGTCATGATAATATACAAGATGAATAAAGCATGGTAAAAATATATAGGAATAAGGAAATATGGGAAATACATACAAGAGATGCGAACATCATATATAGAATCAAGAAATACATCTAAGTGTGTGAGTACTAGTGACAATATATGATCATCTTAGTTACTGCTCAAGAACCATGGGCCTGGTTAATCATATATGCAGTGTATGAGTAATACTATACAAGGTAAACAAGAACTGCGGGGTATGATCACATATCTATACTAAATACTCCCTGCCCCCGACTGGTATAGTAGATCAAATCCATTGACACGCTATGTCAAGGGATTCCATGAGAGGTGTACTAATCCTCTGATGAATCAGTGTCCATACATATACAAGAACTACAAGCTCACACATGAAATATGCCAAAAACTACCAGGAATAATATCTCATGACTAGATTCAGGAATACCAATCCGTGAAACCAAGTGTCAGAAAATTAGGGATATCTACACTAAATACAAGAATATAGAGCATATCATAAACGAAAAACTATAAGAGAATATAATCGCCTGAAATTCGGGATGAAGTATCAACCCGTATCTGGAACAGTGCTTCGAAGACCTAAATATGGAATATTATATCAATACAAAGTTTTGGAATGATAATAAGTTAAACTAGTCAAATTCTAGGTCTTAAAGTCATTTCTAAGTCAAAATAGTCAATTAGGTCAACTCTAGGTCAAAGTAGCCAAACTTGGTCAAACTATTCAATTCTAGGTAGCACTAGCCTATGCCTAGGTTTCTAGGTCAATATCTTAAGGATATTAGCTATACTAGCTAGTACTAGGATAACATATCTACCAAATATCAATTTATAACCTATACTAGTTAATATAGTACTAAATATCCTATATATATATATATATATATATATATATATATATATATAATATTAACTTAGTGTCAATTTATAACTACCCTCTGATATCCTAACACTAATACCTAGACACCAATCACTAATATCTAGTACCTTAGCTCAACCCCTTGACTTAGCCATACCTAGCACTTACCTCACTACCACTCTAGGATACCATACTATACTCTACTACTAGTACTAGTTCACTTACTCTCAAGTTAACCCACACAACTCTAATGCCCAACTCATCTCATGTCCAAGATACACATTTGTAACTTGACACCACCCATATCTTTGGCCAGCACATAGCTAAGATGCAGCAACCAAATCTGTTACACCATATGATACCAATACCTACATTTATAGATACACCATCACATAGCATCTGATGGCTGCTACCTTGACCTCAGTACCCGATTCTTATTTGGTTTACTTTTTACTATATCACCTCACCAGAGCATCATTTCCCCCCTTCAACACACACTAGGTATCAGTCCTTCCTCTTCTAAGTCTGTGAACCCAACTCCAAGTTTGAAACAGACTTAAGTTTCTCCCATATTTGCTATAACCAAGTATTGATCTACATCTAGCTGCCTATCTCCTCACCAATAGCAGCTTATAGCTACTGCTGCTGCTACTGGCAGTTGGTAACTCACAAACCTGAGCCCCCTTGCAGTGCCATCTTCTCCCTAGCCTTCCACACAATACTTCACCCATCACAACCTTTAAGATACACACTAGACCTCATTACTCTACCCAAGATACTCAGATACCTGAGTATATTAATACAACCAGGTACTACATGCAGCACAGGCACAGAAATCACTCTCTGGTTCTGCTTATACCCAATATACCAACTGATACACCAATACTCTCCCTAACACCTGCAGTACATGCAGTTGAATGTAACTGATTTGCATTCACCCTCAATGTTTTACCCCAATGCTCACTGTCTTGTAGTTGCACAGACCTTCTTCTAGCACACACAAGTATACATACACCCGGGTTTGCATGCCCTACACACTAATATAAGTTGCCTGCACTGCAACACAGTTGTATCTCCTCATAATTGCTTATGAGTTCACTCTCATGCAGTGACTGAACACTAACCCTCCTCCTTAACTTCCTATTTCACCATAACAACAATAATCAATTTATTGTAGTAAAAGCAGTACTCGGGCCAAACCCCCTTCTCCCTTAACTAACTGAACACAGTCCCACCTATTAAGGCCACAACATAATAATTCCCACTGACATCATAGTCATCACATACACACGGTCACTTATATATATATATATATATATATATATATATATATATATATATATATATATATATATATATATACAACTAGCATACCAATCTAGTAATTAAAATATATTAGTATACATACAATATCCACCATGGCAATACAACAAACACTAGTGGTGCATCACACTAGTATCACACTTTCTCGATGGTACTCTCATGATACACTCAAGATACTCCTACCAAACTTCACCAAACTCTACCTAAAGCCTATGAACATGTCAAATATGATAATTAAAGCATAATTAGAGCAATAGATATGTATACTAAGTGTTGTGGCAAAATATGGCATGTGCATCACAAGTTTGAAAAGAACACCCCCAAATTACTCCATATCATAAAGTATCATTATACGGCCTACTCGTATCCAATTGTAGATACGTAACTAGTCACACACAACCAATCTAGTGTCAATTTAATCTAATTGACCTATTGACAAATACATGGTACACCAATCTCGGATTTTCCCCAAATTGGACACAAAACACACCACAACTTCCAAAATAAGGATCCCTAGTAGTCAAATTTTCTTCCTATAGGTAGTCATAGTCCATAGGTGGTTTCCTAATGATTAAACTACAGATTTAGAGTCTAACTAGAAGTAACAAAACTAAATTGTACCTATTGGGAGATGGATTCCCAATAAAAGTTTCAAATGAACACAAAGAAGCCTCAACTTGTGCAAATTCCTCCAAATTATAGATCCTTGCCTCCTCCTTGCTTCTAGAGTCTCTAATGGTAAAGTAGGGATGAATTAGGGAGGAATTTAATAGGGATTCAATGTAAAATATGAAGAAAATTGAGAAGGGAATTTCTAGATGTAGAATTTTAGGATGGAAGAAGACAGGAGAGAGAAATTACTCCTCTCCATATTGGCCGACCACATGCTTGGCTATAAAGAAATGTAAAAAGTCATAAATGCCCTTTTGGGCTTGTCATAAAAAATGATTAAGGAGGAAGGTTATAATCCTAATGGTTTGACTAATTAAATCTCCAACTTAATGAAATGACTAAGATGTTGGGCTCAAGTCTAAACTAATAAATTGTTGGTTCAAGAGTCAAGTCAAGTCTAGTTAGGTCCACTAACACAAGTCCAAAATATAATATAATATGCTAACAATATTTTAAATAATACAATAATAAATATATAACATGCACCATAAATAAATAATTATAAAATACCATTCAATATAATAATTTTTAAAATACCATCATTAACAATATTACCAATAATAGGAAAAGACAAAAATATCCCTCTACAGAAAAGCGATAGTGACACAAGGTACCCAAATATCTCGTCTATATCTAATACACTAGCCACTTGGTTACTCATATTCTAAATATCTATGACATTTGAGATACCCCGTATCTTGACACTAAGATACCCCGTATCTTGATGTCTTGATACAACTCATGCACTAACACCAAACAATCACCCTAGGATACTTACCTGTATTTTGGTATCAATATAAACATATATAATACTTCCTATCCACTATGACACTATAATATTTGACACTATGATATCATATTGGTACCATTCTACCCATCATACAATTTACTGATACATAACTACTCCAATACACTTACAAATATCCCCACACCCACTGAAACTTACTCCTACACAGGTTATCCTTCTTTTTTTAATACCTGGAATACCTGCACTCCTACTCTCCCTGATACTCCCTTATATATCATATATCAATATTACACTGGTACACTTAACTAATACTATCACACAATAATATTCACTGATACTAGACTGATACACTGCACCTATCACATATTACTTCATCGCAATCTTGATACACTTTGAATACTTGCACTCTCTAGGAAACCTTAGTGCACAGACACTGATCTTCATAACTATACTTTGACTTATTCTCTTAATCTTTAGAATACCAACTTGACACTAACCTACCCACTAACACACTATTGGTATTCCTAATAATCATACCCCACTTCAAGATACTCAATTGATATATGGATCACATTGCTTTATATATATATATATATATATATATATATATATATATATATATATATATATATATATATATATATATATATATATATATATATGATGACATTGATACAAACACCTAGAATCACAAATTGATACACTAGTTTCCCTCTTACTCTCTAATTCTGGTACCATTGATACCAATTACTAACTATACTCTAGCACCTATATTAGAACTATTGTCACAAATGGTACTACACTATGTGTCAGGACTCGAACCCGCTTTTCAGATACGAGTACGTGGCCAAGCCCAGCCTACGTCACAGTATCGACGGTAAAACGTTGTCTAGAACTAGATGTAAATTATCAATTCACTTATAAAATATTTTCTTCACAAAATCATACTTATGCTCATTCGTAATAACTATTTAAGTTACAAATACAATATGTACATTTGAACCATAAGTCGGGAACAAACCCGCTAAACATTAAATCCAAAGAAACTAACTACTAGACTATCTTGAATAGACCTCCAAAAATAGTTCTTATGCCAACAAACAATCCATAGAGCATGGTAGCGAGTCACCTAAAAATGTTTATCTAATAAGGAATGTAGAAAAGTACAACAATAACTCTAAATCAATATAATATAATATACATGCATGTAGGAAAAGGAAAGAGAAACTATCTACATATGTGCCATGGCAAGTAACGGGAACATAACTAAGACGGTAACAATATGCAATCTATTATGAGGAGACAAGGAACTAGACAAGACAACAATAACAATCAAGGTTACGTGTACAATGCATTTTAGAATACATGTGTTCCGTATATGGACGGGTTAGGACATCCGGCAATCAGTAAGTGCGGTGCAACGACTGCTATTAACATTGACATTAGAAAAACTTGTATATTACGTAGACTACATGCATACTAGTTGTATCCCCCTTTCAACCCTCTCATAATTAAACATGATCACTTACATGATCACTTTAACATTATCTTTAAAATGGAACATTAAACATTGAACATTGAACATTGAACATTGAACATTGAACATTGAACAAAAATATTAAGTGAACACGTATGGTAACAAAATAAGTCAATCTCTTGTGCAGAAATCATTGTGAAGCCTTAACAAGAATAATGACATAAAGATTCAGAGATACAAGGAATGAACAATGAAAAAGGATGACATGAACATACAAGTATAAAATATGCGCATCAAAATAATTAAAGTTGTACTTGCCTCAGTCTTCGGTAAATTCGGGTAGGACAGTTGTAACGACCCGTTCTGCTCAAGCGGACTGCCGATTCAAACGGCAAAAGTGCAACATCCCGACCCGCTTTGCTCAGCGAGAAGACTCGTTGAGGCAAAAGGATTTCCAGACTTGGCCCTTCAGGAGTTTCGGCTTAGGCTTTTCAGAGGCTCGTTCGGAGTATCGCTCGACCGAGGGGAATCATCGCTAAGGTGGGTGGCTACGATGAACTTGTCTTTGCTTAGCCAGCACACTTAAAATATGAATCTTTCATGCTAGTCGCTGGTGAATCACCCCCTGCATGTTAATAAGAATACAACGCACCTATAAAAGCATAAAAAATATGCTTAGAAGATCTACGCAGTGTCTTAATGCAGAGCAGCGTAAACAGAAGCCTTCAGAGCCATCCGGCGTAAAAAAGGGTTCTTCATCGCCTCCATGGCGTAAAACTCAACCGCTCTCAAAGCAGCATTAAAGCGTACGAGGAACGCTTCGTCTTCCCGAAAAAGAAACTGTCCAGTCGCACAGTAAAAACTGACCTCTGACTCCTGACAGAAAGTGCTGCACGGCTACCCTGACGATGGCTGGAAACGATCGCAGACCACTCGGGACACGCCCCACAGTAATAATGGCGGATCTCAGCATTTAATGCAGAGGATTTGGTTAAAATATCTCCAAACCGACGCTTACTAAAATCCCCCGACGTAAACCGCTCCTTCGCGTACAAAGGGAACACGCTGCCTTGTTTTACACAGGCAAACATGGGCTGTTTTACGCTCCACGGAAGACAAACCGCCTACCACGTCAAAAGCTGTGCTTCGTACAGGGCTCGAGGCACGTCCCTCCGTCAAAACGCACAGAGCGGTGACAGTTTCCCCTCAAGGCACGTCTCCGCATTTAATGCACAGGATGATGGCAAATCTCTGTCAAAGATTTGATTATATCTCCAAAAGCCGTAATTCCGGCTAAAGACGTCCACATCAGCACCCTGACACGGTACGCAGCGGCTTCTACGCCCATTCAGGATCTGTGCTCAAGCGGCTTCTACGCCCATTCTGGCACGATATGCAGTGGCTTCTACGCCCATTCAGGGCCTGTGCTCACTCGGCTTCCACGCCTACTCAGTCTCTACGACTACTCGGCTTCCACGCCTACTCGGCTTCCACGCCTACTCAGTCTCTACGACTACTCGGCTTCCACGCCTACTCGGCTTCTATGCCTGCTCGGCTTCTATGCCTACTTGGCTTCTATGCCATAGTGACGGACATTTGGCTTCTACGCCAACCTCTTCTACACAATGGATACCTACCCACGTGGCTTTTACGCCGTGATCTTAGTAGCAACCGTACGTGTTGTGTCCCCTTAGTTGGACCCACGTCACCCGCTCAGTCAAAAGATCATCTATACGTAGGCATTGGTTACTTTAACCGTTGTGTAAAAGGGTGCTGTACTTTCTACTCCTCGGTTGCTACACCAACGGAATGGTCGCTGTCACCAAAGACTCTATAAATAGAGGCCCCTGTCAATGGGGAACAAGGTCAGAAAATTTGGTCAAGAATACCAAGATCAGATCAAAGGTCAAAACTTTGAAAGAAGAATCGAACAAGGTCATCGAACCGGAGATCAAGAGGGAGAGATAGAGAGAGAGAGAAGAATACAGAGCTCAGGCAAGGAATATGGAGCGACGACCTTCAGCATCGCGCATCCACCCTCCTTTGCAACCTCCGAAGCTGCATCCTGTCTTCCACGGCACTTCTTCAACATCGTGTAGTCCAAGGGCTAAAGTGATCGACCGCAGATCAGATACCTATAGCAATTTTTACCCAGATTAAATAAATTGTACTCCCGTATCCTCGTATAGGATCAAATTATACAAGTTTGTTTGTAAACCAAAGGGCGCGGGTTTCGCACAAACCCCGTCATTGAAATACACTTTCATCTCTTTCGTTTAATACCACAAACAAGATGGCGACTCTGCTGGGGACATCTTTCTCTTCTGACGAGGAAGTAATTGCTCAACACGATGCGGTATCTGTAGGAACCGTGAAGAAGACGCTGGTCGTTTATTTTGACCAGTCTGCCTACGAAGACATGCTTCGGACTGGGGATAGCTCTCACTCTCTCTCCGTCCAAGACAACAGGAAGCTACGCAAAGTCAGGATGCCCAAGACATCCTCCCCTGTTCCTGTAGACTCTCCGATCTCTCCGACCAATGAGGTGGTAGCATCGCTCCCTCCGTGTCCCGCACGTAAAATTCAGTCTCCTGCTACGCGCGGTATAGACAAAACTTCTGGTAAAGCCTCAGCGCTAACCCAAGAGTATCCACTGCACTACACGCGCAGAAATCAGTCTCCCGCTACGCGCGGTACAGACAAAACTTCGGGCAAAGCCTCAGCGCTGACCCAGAAGTATCCCCTGCGCTCTACGCGTGGGAACCAGTCTCCCGCTACGCGCGGTACAGACAAAACTTCCGACGTTGCCTCAACGCCAAATCGGAAGAACAGATCACGCACCACGCGCAAAGCAACATCTGGCCTCTACGGTAAACCAAATGAGCACTGTGATCTCCGCCAGGGGAAGCAAGCAGGCGAGTACTCAACTCCTCGACCGTTACACCAGCGAAGAAGCAATCTGCCTATCCTCCAGATTATGCGGGAAGACGACGGTCGACTGAACGCCTCTTCAGCTTTACGCCAGTCTGAGCGAATCTCCAAATCACGCCAAGGGAAGTCCCACGGCGCAAAACAAGCTTAAATTGCTACTTCTGACCTACGCGAATGCCTAATCCAGAAGCGTAAGGAGAGGGGACCTTTCAACATGTCTATTACGCCCCTTAGGGAACAATGTTGTAATAGTCATAAGATTGTGATTGACTGCTACTATTCTAAAGCAAAACGATCGGTCTTCGACCGATTGAACTACTCTCAATCTTTCCCGGAGGAAGAGCACGCGTATGCGTCCGTGAACATGGCTTCATGCATACCTAGAAGAGGGTCGAGCTCAAGACGTCTTCCCTCTGAGCCTCCGAGCCAAAGAAGATTCGAAGACCTCCTCAGGAACGCTGAAGCTGGGGTATTCCAAAATACCCGTGCCAGGTCACAGCAACCGGCTCCGTACTCATCTGATTCCGACGCTGGGGGTCGCCAATCTCCCAGATCAAACGCCGAGAGTATAGAGTCGACTTCTGCAGCGACCTATACTTACCCTTCGACGACGCCCAGAGAAATGGGAGCTTACGCCATCGAAGACGAACGCGAGGAAGCGTCGCCGTCAGTTGACGCAGAACAACGTATCACTGTCCTGGAGACGTCTCTGAAATAAATGCAGTCCGTAATGGAGAATATGCACCAGATAATGCTAACTCAGTACGCAACTGCCATGGCTCAAGCATCGGTCCTGCCAACTCAGATACGTGTGGGGGTGGACTTTCCACCATCCAACCCAAGCCAAGAACCTGCTCTAGATCAAGAGTCAGCAGTTCCTCCGCTTCCAGCAGAAAATCCGATGCAGGCAGTACGGGAGTTGAAAGCCCAGTTCGACGCCTTGAAGCACAAAGATCAGCTCAAGAAACTGGGAATCAATCAGCCCTACCCGGCTATCTGGGAAGAAGTCCCTTTTCCTCCAAAATACAAACCTCAGGCGAGGGCTCTGTTCGAGGGAAAAACATCACCAAGCCAATACATGAACTATTTCAGTATGATGACAGTGCTGCTACAAGGGAACGATGCCCTCCTCACTCGGGTGTTCAAAGGATGCCTCTCAGGAGTAGCCTATCAGTGGTACCGTAGCTTGGCGGACAACTGCATTACTTCCTTCGAGGATTTCAAAGCTCTATTCTTCACGCGATTCTACGAGGGAGGAATGGACATGTCTATGTCCTCTCTCATCGAAGTCAAGCAGAAGAAAAAGGAAGACGTTCGCGTCTTCATCGAACGCTTTCGTCAGGCCACCTTACAGATGCCTCCAGGAGTTCCAGACTCAGCATTGGTGGATATTTGCAGGAAGAACCTCCTTCCCGTGGTCTCAGTGTTCACAGGACCATATCAGTTCCATGATTGGCCCTCGTTCATCCTCTCGGCGGTAGCCGCCGAAGACAACAGTCGCAAAGCGCACGACAACGGCATCATGATCTCTGCCTCTGACAGAGGCAAGAGGTCATCCCCTGGCAGCGACCATCATCGTGGCCCCAAAGGGAAGGAAGCCCTGGCAATCAACACGGCCAGGCCAAAGATTGCGGCGACCGCCCAAGCAAAACCGGGGGCTCCTAGGCCCGTCGAAGTCTACTCTTTCGACGACGACGATATCCCAAGTATCTTCGAATGTCTCGTCAAAAGTGGCAAGATCACCCTCCCAGAACTAAGGCGGCCCCAGGAGGTCGGCAATACTGACGACCCAAAATACTGCGTCTTCCACAGATACGTACACCACCCGACAAAGGTGTGCTATGTACTAAAAAGGAAGATCCAGGGGTTGATCGATGCTAAGGCCATCACTCTGCACAACACCGAGAAAACGGTCACGGCCAACATGATCTCTCTGCAGTTTGGCAATCTGCCTCCCCAAAAGGTCCCTGATGGTGTTACACCTATCTCCCGGGCAACGATGAGCATCGTTAACCTTCCCCCTGCTAGGGGTCAAGATCACAACCTGGTGCCCCTAACTACCCGGCGGGGCGAGATTATGTGGGTTCACCAAGATTTGGTGTCAGATCTTGAGGAAGAGACCAAGGCAACCAGGGCTACCCCCAAGAAGAATCCCAAATACAGATCATGCTACATGGTCACAACTTCTTCTATATTAGATAGAGACGAGGTACTTGTCGTAACCCGTTCAGGGAGGGCCTACCTCGACAGCAACGGATCTACTGTTTTACGCTCGACAGCTACAAGTCTACGGTTTTACGCCCGGATGCCTTTGTGCTCGATAGCTTTTATGCTCGAGAGGCCACAAATCCACGACTTTACGCTCAACAGATACCAAATCGATGATCTCACGCTCGGTGGCGCTCAGTTTACGCTCAGCAGCAACAGATCCGCAAACCTCACGCTCGAAGAAATTTTCTTTTCAGGAGTAACAAATCAACAGTTCTACGCCAAAGGAGCTCTCTACGCTCGACAGCTACGAATCTAACGGTTTTACGTCCGACAGCTACAAGTCTATAGTTTTTTCTTGCCCGGATGCCTTTGTGCTCGGTAGCATTCTATGCTCAAGAGGCAACAAACCTACGACTTCACGCTCAGGAACCACATGTCTACGATTTTACGCTCGATAGTGTTCTACGCTCACAGGCTACAGATCTACAGTCCTACGCTAAAGGAGCTTTTCTACGCTCGACAGCTACGAATCTAACGGCTTTACGTCCGACAGCTACAAGTCTATGGTTTTTTCTTGCCCGGATGCCTTTGTGCTCGGTAGCATTCTATGCTCGAGAGGCAACAAACCTACGACTTCACGCTCAGGAACCACAAGTCTACGATTCCACGCTCGATGGTGTTTTACGCTCAAGAGGCTACAGACATGATTTCCCGCTCCACGACTTTCCGCATATCCAAACAGTCCCAAAGCGGTCAATTGCAAAGAGTTCACACAGAAGATACTCGTTCTTGACCCAAAGCATCCCAAGTACCCGAGGTATACAGAGTTCAAATATTGAGAAATTACTCCTCTCGGGTCCAGAAAACTGGAGGTTCATCCAGATTCCAGTCTGAACATCTCGTCTATCAAAGTGGCAACTCAGTTTGACAGCCAAAAACCTCGACCCTGTTCCAAGGGAGTTTCGAGAGATCATTCTTGAAGACGAATTCTGAACAAAGATGAAATCCCGCTCATCAGAGAGGCAACAGTTCAGAAATCCTATGCCGTCCCTCAGTCCTAGCAACAGGACAGTTCTAAATGTTCAAAAATGCTCAGCAACGTTCTATGGACTATTCGCTATGCGTGAAGGACAGGGGCCTAATACTCTTTCTATCAGACTTGACGTAAAGATTCAGACGTGTTGAAGCTGTACATATTCAGACTTCACAAGCAACGTATGGCAAGACGATCATATGGAGGAGAAGACGATTTTATTAAAGATTAAAATCATGATTACATATAAGGAAAATCCAATCTACAAGGGTTTTTCTCTATTTTTCATGATTACATCTGAGGGAAACTCCGTCTACAAAGGAGATCCCCCCTCGTCGTCCGAAGATCGCCCAGAAGCTGCACTGACAGATTCTCGTGCCGGTGCAGGTCTTCCTCTTCTTCCATGGTGGTTCATTTACTTCCACAGTAATGAACAAGAAGATCCTCCATTAGCCATGGCCGATCCGATTGGGGTTTCTTTAAACCCAACCCCATCAGGACGACAGATTACGGTTTGTCTGATCTCGTTCGCGGGGGCCTCAGGAAGAAATAAACAGTCTACAAACTGCGTGGTCAAATACGACCCTTCCTCTCTCCTGGGGCAACGCCATACAAAGTTGCTGATTATCCCGAGCAAGGAAGGCTAAGATGTCCTTCCATGATCCATCGTTGCAGTGGACACTTGCTCGAAGATGCCGTGTTTTACAGCTCCCTACATACTGGAAGAACATGATCTCCTTCTTCCTCAGATTGACCCGACGAACTCCGGCGATCATCTCTGCATGACAATGGGTATATGGTGAAAATAGGTTCACCCCCCAGCCTTTTATAGGCAAAAGAGATCACAGCGGTCCCCAATAAATCTGCCATAAAGTTAGCATCGACCGTTTCAACGCTCCATTCAGAAATATTTCGAGTTACGGGGGGCCATTCATGCTTCATTCAAAGCGTTTCAAATTCCGAGGAATTTAAAAACTTTGAAGGGGGTCTTGTAGAAGCATGAAAAATACGCTTGGAAGATCTACGCAGCGTCTTAATGCAGAGCAGCGTAAACAGAAGCCTTCAGAGCCATCCGGCGTAAAAAAGGGTTCTTTATCGCCTCTATGGCGTAAAATCCAGCCGCTCTCAAAGCAGCATTAAAGCGTACGAGGAACGCTTCGTCTTCCCGAAAAAGAAACTGTCCAGTCGCACAGTAAAAACTGACCTCTGACTCCTGACAGAAAGTGCTGTACGGCTACCCAGACGACGGCTGGAAACGATCGCAGACCACTCGGGACACGCCCTACAGTAATGATGGCGGATCTCGGCATTTAATACAGAGGATTTGGTTAAAATATCTCCAAACCGGCGCTTACTAAAATTCTCCGGCGTAAACCGCTCTTTCGCGTACAAAGGGAACACGCTGCCTTATTTTACACAGGCAAACATGGGCTGTTTTACGCTCCGCGGAAGACAAACCGCCTGCCACGTCAAAAGCTGTGCTTCGTACAGGGCTCGAGGCACGTCCCTCCGTCAAAACGCACAGAGCGGTGACAGTTTCCCCTCAAGGCACGTCTCCGCATTTAATGCACAGGATGATGGCAAATCTCTGTCAAAGATTTGATTATATCTCCAAAAGCCGTAATTCCGGCTAAAGACGTCCACATCAGCACTCTGGCATGGTACGCAGCGGTTTCTATGCCCATTCAGGATCTGTGCTCAAGCGGCTTTTACGCCCATTCTGGCACGATATGCAGCGGCTTCTACGCCCATTCAGGGCCTATGCTCACTCGGCTTCCATGCCTACTCAGTCTCTACGACTACTCGGCTTCCACGCCTACTCGGCTTCCATGCCTACTCAGTCTCTACGACTACTCGGCTTCCACGCCTACTCGGCTTCTATGCCTGCTCGGCTTCTATGCCTGTTCGGCTTTTATGCCTACTTGGCTTCTATGCCATGGTGACGGACATTTGGCTTCTACGCCAACCTCTTCTACACAATGGATACCTACCCATATGGCTTTTATGCCGTGATCTTAGTAGCAACCGTACGTATTGTGTCCCCTTAGTTGGACCCACGTCACCCGCTCAGTCAAAAGATTATCTATACGTAGGCATTGGTTACTTTAACCGTTGTGTAAAAGGGTGCTATACTTTCCACTCCTCGGTTGCTACACCAACGGAATGGTCGCTGTCACCAAAGACTCTATAAATAGAGGCCCCTGTCAATGGGGAACAAGGTCGGAAAATTTGGTCAAGAATACCAAGATCAGATCAAAGGTCAAAACTTCGAAAGAAGAATCGAACAAGGTCATCGAACCGGAGATCAAGAGGGAGAGATAGAGAGAGAGAGAAGAATACAGAGCTCAGGCAAGGAATAGGGAGCGACGACCTTCAGCATCGTGCATCCACCCTCCTTTGCAACCTCCGAAGCTGCATCCTGTCTTCCACGGTACTTCTTCAACATCGTGTAGTCCAAGGGCTAAAGTGATCGACCGCAGATCAGACACCTATAGCAATTTTTACCCAGATTAAATAAATTATACTCCCGTATCCTCGTATAGGATCAAATTGTACAAGTTTGTTTGTAAACCAAAGGGCGCAGATTTCACACAAACCCCGTCATTGAAATACACTTTCATCTCTTTCGTTTAATACCACAAACAGCACCCAGCTAAGGGAATAATCCCAACTTGTATTGTTTGTGTTAGAACATGGAAATGAAACTTTGCTATATATATACGGACCATCGCATGCTCCCTTTTGCCTTGTGTACTAGACCCCACTATGCCTCGAGTAGAACGATATGTATATGCTTTTCTTAGTGCACTGCTTTACTTGCGATACTGCACGACCCTAGATCATGTTGCTCGGTAAGGCCCTTTACGGTTTCACTCCTCGGCTTACCTTGGGGCCCGAGCCAAACGTGAATGCTTATATTTTTTTATGAATTCAATGCTTGTCATACATTTGCATGCGAGTATTAAGTAAATGCTATCTTGTCTTATTTTCATCCAAACCACCGGAAGACTATCTAATAGTCGTTCGGAGCCAAGTATAAGAACATTAAAAGTATTCGGGACCGTTAGGTCGCCAAGGCATTCTCGAACTAGGGGACTGCATAAATGGACAGTTAAGAAAGATAACATCGCCTCAGAGAAATTAATACTCGTCTTGTACTCAATCTAACGGCTCAAGGAGACTATCCAAGACAGATCATGATATGTGATTGTCTCATACTCGTATTGCCTTAGATTGCATCCAATCAAGTGAACACTGAACAAGAATCATGTCATGTAAAGCAAGAAATTACAGCTCGTGGAGAATACTTGTCCTGAACAAAATCGAGTTATTTTGTGAACCTGAAACCAAGACCTGCATGGTCACGGATAACTTGTGCACAAGGGGGATTACAGCATCCCAACTCCGTGGACGGTCTAGGGTCACTGGGACTGATCCGGTCTAGACGGACTCCATTATAGATCTCTCCTTGTTTATGGGGACGGTGCACAATGCCCTTGCTATTTTACCGTTCGCGCCATTCTGAACCCCATACTCATTTAGAGGCGTCTCTATTTGTTCGGCAAAATAGCTTGCAAGGCCCTGTTCAAAGCATTTCAAATATTTTGCTAGTGAGACATCGTCCATTATGGCTATGCCAGTGATCCTCTTGTTCATATAGATAAGTCATCCTCGCTTAGCGACAATATGCGTGTGAGTCATTGCATCGCAGTCAATACGGAAACACTTGAGCATCCTCTACAACACTTCTGGATAACTGTATGCTCGTGCACCCAAAATATAACCTCGCTGACGACACTCGTGTTTGCACATGTTATTGCCCCTTGATTCAATATATATGTGCTTGCGCTTGAATTAACTTGGTTTTCCTTGGACAGGGAAGGACAAAATGGTAAGTTAGTAAGTCTCGCCGTATTTTCTCTTATATTGCACGACGCACTGCCACACGAGTTAGGTTATTCATCTTTGCCATAAAACTGATCCTAGACAAGATTAGAAAGACAACTAAATAGATGGTGCACGGAACCTATTAAACATTTTTGGATTTGTTGAGCGGGCGAGTAGCCTCCCCACCAGTGCATTCATGTACTGATAACCCACCAGATTGCTTGCAGGGTGCAGGAGAACCTCTTTCGGTGCAAATGCCTCCTTCGTGCGTACTAAGGCATGAAGTTCACTCTGAAGCCTTGGAGCGTTGCGTCCGGAACTGAAGCACATATACAAGACATAATGTTGGAACATCGCCTATGTATCATTCCACAAATGTAGCCATTTGGCACTCTTTTACTGTTTCAGAGAGAAGGCTTAAGCGACTTATAATCTTATCCTAGCACCGCCTGTAACACTTGTTCAATATCAATAAAGAGGTGCTTTACTTCTATACTTATGTTATTCAATACTTTCGCTATTGACGACTCAGTGAACTTGTTACCAATTACCTATGCATTTATAATTCTACTCTGCTGCACTCGGATAATCTATACGACTTTGTAGCTTAGACCTCTTACTGCCAGCATAAACTATGGCCTTACACGGGCGCGGCTTATGCTCGTACGGTATTACGCCTAGATGGGTCAAGTGATCGTCCCGAGGGAGTGCTCGCACGGTGATTCTCGCCTAGTGGGGACGATCGATTAGCCTGCTGCGAAAGATCGGGGCATAAGAGATTGGTATCAGAGTTGGCTTTACGCCTTTGGACTTCATTTCGTTTATCTCAATCTCGAAAGCTCGTTCGTGGGTTATGTGAACGCTCTCTCTCAATATCCCAACGGAATGTTCCAATAATGATCTAAATACTTTCAAAAAGTGCATATAAATGGTATGATTGCTTGTACAAAATTGTGATGTTAAGACCTTTGTGCCGACCTGTGCTAGACCCTTGGGATTAGACTCGTGCCAAAATTGTGACTTATGTGCAAACCCGAAATGTCTATACGTGATTACCCAACTTTTTAGTGTACGAAATTGAATATTACCCGAATGGTTAGCTATGCACACAACATTTCGACTAAGTTGTGTTAAGTATCACGCGCCAAGACCCTTTGGTGCAAGCTAAATTATAACAAGATTGAGATATCGTTCAGGAATAAGACAAGTCAGACTTAGAATGACAACCGATAGAACCTTATCAGATTAATCGCTAAGGCGAATATAGAGATTCGTGCTCAAATTTTGGGAAATAGTTTGAACGATATTTCGTGTCAAAAGATACAAAATCGAATATGGTTTGCTTGGATGACTATCAGAAAAGAATATATGCGAGACTAGATTTATCAGCGATACCTAAGTATCGTACAGGAATTCTTAGGAACGACTCGGTGAATATGCTAGCAATCAATGCGAACACGATTGAGAATTTAATTGGATGAGTCAATTTTAAGTGGTGTATGGATCACTTAGAAAATGCCCAAACGGATTCCTAGGTCTCGTGCGATAGTTGGATGGAACGATTTAAAAATATCTTAAATAAATGATAAGGCTTATATCGAATTGGGATTCATGAAAATGGAAATCGATATCTTGGTTAAGAAAACTTGTTGGAAACTTTAGGATTGTGTAAGCGATTTCGGATTGAAACAAATTGGATTAAACTTGAAAACAATATCGCTCGAATAGAAGTTAGCCCGAGAATGAATATCTTGGTTCGATGAAAGAGATAAGCGAAAATGGATTTGGCTTGGAGTTTGGAAGAACGATCTTGAAATCTAGTTCGAAACGATAACATTCGAAATCAGTCCCAGCGAGAACGATTATCTCGCGGGAGCGCCGGTGTGGTAATTTCATGCACGACGGGGATGATCGAACTCACAGGAATATGTTCGGTGATTATTCTAAACGAACTCGATGAATAGAACGTATCAAAATGAATAGACTTTGGCTTTAATTTTTGAAACTAGTTGCTTGAGGAATGCTATAAGTAGACTATGAAATTATCGAATGGTAACATTAATGTTGGATAATTTTGCTAGACGAATAATAATCACTGCATGAACGGACATAACTTGGATGGATGATAAGGTGTCTTGATTGTTTTGAAGAAAAACCATAACATTCAAACGTTCTTATCTTTTGCGAGCGTAACTCTATGCTCGTGCATACGTTACACCCAGATTAGGACGATTATCCAGTGGGAGCATTGACGTGGTGATCTCACGTCCAACGAGGGTGATCGAACTTGCGGAAGACTGGAGCGTGACAACTTATGGATCGTCTTGACTTTTGGTTCGACACGATAAGACCAATTTGGGAATACAAGTGAATCAAAAATATTTTAAGGATAAGTTAGCCTAGAACCTGAAATGAATCACGCATAATAGTTTCGCGAACGAATACATGAATTAGGTTGGACGACTTGAAGTTATAAACAAAAGATTTAGAATTGAATCTTGGCTTGGTGGTCTAGACTTGGAATGGATATATGGATTATATCAAACATACTTGAGGAGATAGACTATGCAAATCACTAGGCTTGTCCTGCAACTTGGAGATATATCTTAGACTTTACTAAACGGACTCGAACCCTGTACAAGCGAACGTGCTAATAAGAGTAGAAAAATCTGTGCTCGATGTTTAAAAATCTGAGTGAAACGAGCTTGGGTAGAATACCCCGTAAAAATGAACAATGGTTTGACCCTAGAAAATTGGGGCGAGCATCGTGCGAGAAATTTGCACGATAACTCGTGTGCTTGAACTTGTACCTATAAACTTGTAAGCTGACCTAGTGATTAGACAGATGACCCTGTGCCGAGTGAATGAACCTGTGTGACCGACTTTATCACATTGTTTGAACAAGCTATAGAACTGGGGCAGTAAGACTTAGAGTTACACTTGAGAATGATAACGTGTGTTATATTTGACCGAACAGATGGACGCTAGTCGGTAAACTCGGATAGATCATGCTTAAAAGTAGTACAAATATTTGGTTGGAATGGGAAATAACTTGGATTTGATTGACCCTGTCGAAAGTATCCTTGTGATTTATAAAATGAGAACCCTTGAGATTTTCGCAAGTAGCTTGTCTGATTTAACTATCTCTAAGTTTGGTTGAATGCATATGTTTGAGGGATGCCTTGAATGTGTGTACGATCCAAGGCTCAATGATATATGAAACTCGAGTGCTGAGAGTTCGATATCGCTAAGTTGGTTGACATGCATATGTTTGAGGGACACTTCGAATATGTGCACGATCTAGACTTGCGATATGCTGATCTCATATGCTAGTGCAAGTGAATATCCACATGAACAAGTATAACGACTTGTATAAGTTTGTCTCAGCCTTAGATTATCATTCATATGGATTATAACGTACCCCGCATTAAGCAACATGTCCCGCGCTAAGGCACAAATGAGACCGACTCAGCATACACGCGACACGGTGTAAGGATCGAGTAAGAGATTGTGTTCAAATCAGATTTAGTGGTACGGATTGCTACACTTGGGATAGATTCGATAGTGCGATAGAACGGCCTGCGCTCAGGAAGTCTCGAGGACGAAACTTTTTCTGAGTGGTGTATAATGTAACGACCCATTCCGCTCAAGCGGATTGCCATTCAAACGATAAAAGTGAAACGTCCCGACCTGCTTTGCTTAGCGAGAAGACTCGTTGAGGCAAAAGGATACTTGGCCCTACGGGAGTTCCAACTTAGGATTTTAGAGGCTCGTTCAGAGTATTGCTCGACCGAGGCGAATCATCGCTAATGTGGGTGGCTACGATAAACTTGTCTTTGCTTAGCAGCACACTTAAAATATGGATATTTTATGCTAGTCGCTAAGTGAATCACCCCCTGCATGCAAATAAGAATACAACACACCTAGCTAAGGGAATAATTCCAACTTGTATTGCTTGTGTTAGAACATGGAAATAAAACTTTGCTATATATATATACGGACCATCGCATGCTCCATTTTGCCTTGTTTACTAGACCCCGCTATGCCTCGAGTAGAACGATATGTATATGCTCTTCTTAGTGCACTGCTTCACTTGCTACACTGCATGACCCTAGATTATGTCGCTCGGGAAGTCCCTTTACGGTTTCACTCCTCGGCTTACCTTCGGGCCCGAGCCAAACGTGAATGTTTATGTTTTCTTATGAATTCAATGCTTGTCATATATTTGCATGCCAGTATCAAGTTAATGCTATCTTGCCTTATTTTTATCCAAACCACTGGAAGACTATCTAATAGTTGTTCGGAGCCAAGTATAAGAAAATTGAAAGTATTCAGGACCGCTAGGTCGCCAAGGCATTTTCTGAATTAGGGGACTGCATAAATGGACAGTTAAGCAAGATAACATCACCTCAGAGAAATTGATACCCGTCTTGTACTCATTTTAACGGCTCAGGAAGACTATCCAAGACAGATCATGCTATGTGATTGTCTCATGCTCGTATTGCCTTAGATTGCATCCAGTCAAGTGAACACTGAACAAGAATCATGTCATGTAAAGCAAGAAATCATAGCTCGTGGAGCATACTTGTCCTGAACAAAATTGAGTTATCCTGTGAACCTGAAACCCAAGATCCGCATGGTCACAGACAACTTGTGCACAAGGGGGATTACAACATCCCAACTCCGCTGATGGTCTCGGGGCATTGGGACCGATCCGGTCTAGACGGACTCCATTATAGATCTCTCCTTGTTTATAGGGACGGTGCGCAACGCCCTTGTTATTTTACCGTTCGCACCATTCCAAACCCTATACTCATTTAGAGGCGTCTCTATTTGTTTGGCGAAATGGCTTGCAAGGCCCTGTTCAAAGCATTTTAAACATTCTGCTAGTGCGACATCGTCCATTATGGCTATGCTAGTGACCCTCTTGTTTATATAGATAAGTCATCCTATCTTAGAGGCAATCCGCGTGTGAGTCATTGCATTACAGTCAATAAACTAAAACACTTGAGCATCCTCTGCAACACTTCTGCGTAATTGTATGCTCTTGCACCCAAAACATAACCTCGCTCACGACACTCGTGTTTGCACATGTTATTGTCCCTTGATTCAATATATATATGTGCTTGTGCTTGAATTAACTTGGTTTGCCTTGGACAGGGAAGGACAAAATGGTAAGTTGGTAAGTCTTTCCGTGTTTCCTCTTATATCGCATGGTGCACTGCCATACGAGTTAGGTTATTCATCTTTGCCATGAACTGATCCTAGGCAAGATTAGAAAGACAACTAAATAGATGGTGCACGGAACCTATTGAACGTGTTTGGATTTATTGAGCGGGCGAGTAGCCTCCCCACCAGTGCATTCATATACTGATAATCCACCAGATTGCTTGCAAGGTGCGGGAGAACCTCGTTCGGTGCGGATGCCTCCTTCGTGCGTGATAAGGCGTGGAGTTCACTCTGAAGCCTTGGTGCCTTGCGTCCGGAACTGAAGCACATGTACAAGACATAATGTTGGAACATCGCCTATGTATCATTCCACAAATATAGCCATTTGACACGCTTTTACTATTTCAGAGAGAGAGGCTTGAGCGACTTGTAATCTCAGCCTAGCGCCGCCTGTAACACTTGTTCAATATCAATAAAGAGTTGCTTTACTTCTATACTTGTGTTATTCAATGCTTCCGCTATTAACGACTCGGTGAACTTGTTATCAATCGCCTATGCGTTTATAATTCCATTGCACTCGGACAATCTGTGCGATTCTTTGGCTTAAACCTCTTACCGCCAGCATGAACCACGGCCTTGCACGGGCGCGGCTTACGCTCGTGCGGCATCTGGGTCAAGCGATCGTCCCACGGGAGCGCTGGTGCGGTGATTCTCGCCTAGCGGGGACGACCGATTAGCCTGCGGGAGATCGGGACGTGACAACAGTTGACAAGCAACACCATGCACTCTGCATAATCCAAAAATCTTAAGAGAATCCAAGCCTAACAAACTTTTAGATTTAGTTTATTGTAACAAAATATATAATCCAATTTTTTTTATAATTTATTTACATGAAGAATTGGTTATATATAACTATTATAAATTCTAGGTTAATTTATAATTATTTAATTCTCTTAATAATATATATCTAAACGTTCTTGTTGAAATAAGTTTATATACAAAATATAAGTATATATACCCACTTATTTAAGGCTAACCTTGCAATTACTTAAATCTTTAAGGAAATTTATAAAATGTTACCATATTACTAGTACAACTACACGTGTATAGTGTTTCCTTTACCATGTGAACCTATTCTTTCTTTAATGCATGTTGTTACTCCTTTAACATCATCTTCTGATTCTATTGAATTATGGCTCAAGTCCAAGAATGTTAACTCTGACTTTGTCCTTACTATATTAGAATTAGGGAGAGGGAGGAGTATACCTGGTTCGAACCCTAGGGATTGGATTGAGCTTCAATGGTTCAATGAGGAAAAACCACGCTCGCCAAGTCGACTCCGAGTACCGGTGCAGAGTGGAGCATCTTGCACTTCGAGGAAAGACGACGATCGAAGATGGCTTTGTTCTCGACAAGTGATCAAAAACTATCGAGGAGCCTATGGAGAATGATGGAGTTGGTGTTGGGGCTATGGGTTAGAGGCGTCATCGAGCCGATCGGGACGGGGTTCGGTCACTGGCGAGCTTCCGCGGGGAAGACACGTCGTCGATCGAGGATTTGTGCGACGCCGAGTTCGACGTCCTCGGGGTCACGGTGCAACGTTGGGTTTCGCACGTGGTGTGGCTTGGTTGACCGGAGGTGGTCGGAGTCGTATGGGTCGTCCGTAGGAGTTGTTGGTCGGGCGCGGTCTGATCCTGCTACGACGCATCATGGTTCGGCCAGTGGCAGCGGAGACGGGATGTGCTGTTGTAAACGGTGGTGAAGTTGTAGAGGATGACCGAAAAAATAGTGATGGTGGTGGGTTGCGTTGGTTGGTTGTGATGACATGGAGGATCCGTCGGAAAGCTTGTGGATGTAGACAGTGTGTGCCGCCAGATGGCCATGGACGGAGGGATGGCTAAGGTAGGGAGATGGTTATAAGATATAGATTTAGAGGTTAAATAGTCGGACACTAGGGATCCTATATATAGGATGGGAAATTTGTTTTGCTCAGGATCAGATGTGGAAGGAACTTGTGATTTGATTAGGATTGGTTAGATTTGTTTACAAATGTGTTTATCTATTCTTAAGGCAGCATGGGGAGATTTAGTGGAGGGTAGGTTCTTTTAAGGAGTCAAGGATGAAAGGAAAAAAACTTGGCTTACGTATAGTTGAAGATAAAGTCGAGGGACGGTCAAAACTTATTTGAATAAGTTTATACGTAGGAATTTTTTTTTCTCGGATAGGATTAAAATAATTATTTGAATAGGTTGAGGTTTGGATAGAGCATTGGAAGGAGCCCAAAGATTTAGATCTACATAATTGAGCACCTCTACCTAAAATTATATCTTATCTCATTTTGTTTTCATTTATTTATATAATTCATATATCCTTTAATATACATATATTATTATTTTATTATTCTTTCATATAAGTTTACTTAATAATTTTGAATATAAAGTTTTTTTTGAATTATTTTTATTAACCAGTGATTTAAAATTAACTAACTCAACCATCCTACTTGTAAAAATCTTATTTAAATAAAATATCCAAAAAAAGAAAAAAAAATACGAGAGGCGAGCTTGTCTCTACCACATTTCTAGATGTAGGTATTTTGTCATTTATCATATTTATTATTTAGTGATTAAATATTTATATATGTGCTACTAATTAATAATATTGTGTTGTGCTATTTAATTATTAGTTAGTGGGCTAACCTATTTTATTTGGACTTGTCATTAGTGGACCCATTAGATTGTCATAACACATTGAGCCGAACATTGGGCTAGGCCCATTAGACCCATTATCTTAATTAATTAAGGAGATTAGATCTGTTCATGAAGAATTAGAAGGTTCCTAATATAGCCTTTCCTACTTAAACCTCATGACTAACTAGTAGGGGTAACTTGGACATTGTACATTACTTGGGAAGGGAGAAAGAGGGGGTCGTCCATTAGAGGGGAGTCTCTCTCTCTCTCTCTCTCTCTCTCTCTCTCTCTCTCTCTCTCATTAGTTCATTCATTCTAGATCACCAATTGTGTTCTTCCCCAAATTGACTCATTTCTACACGAAATTTACCCAAATTCACTCTCTTTCCCTCTCAATTTTATCATGTAAGAAGCATTGGAGCTTGGATTGCAAGGACCACTTGAAGGAGGAGGAATTGACAAGAAAATTGTGTCCTAATTGTGTCCATTGAGTATTTCATTGAAAATCTATCTCCCAATAGGTAATTCTGAATCCTCTTTATAATTTAGACTCTAATTCATGTATTTAACTATTAGGAAACCTTCCTTGGCTTAGGACTACCCATAAGAACAAGAACTAAATTCATAGGACCCCTATTGTGAATTCTACATAGTAATTTGTACCAATTTTTGAGAAATTCTGAGATTGATGCATCAAGTGTGTGTCATGAGACCAATTAGATCTAGTTAGACTTTGAATCTAGTTAGACTTTGATTGATTCTATAAGACTAGATACGTGTCCATAATTGGACACGAGTAGCGCATATCATACTATTTAATGATACGGTGTGATACAGGTTCATTTTTGGGTGATTTGTGCATGTGAGTGTGTTTTCTCCTCAAATTCCATGGAAGCCAACTATTTTAGATGTATTAATATGTAATTGAGTTGTATTATTGGTATTAGTGGAGAATTGAGAACTTTGGCATCTCTATTGGATGAGTATCATGAGTTTTCCATATTGCACACTCTAAGTGTTTGGTGTAATGCTTATTAGCTTGTATTAGTGTAGGTATTCTCATGTGCCTATATATATATATATATATATATATATATATATTGGTGTGTGTATGTGTGTGTGTGTGTGTGTGTGTGTGCTTGTGACACAGGTGACTATGTGTGTAATGTTGGCAAGGAAATATACCAGTCTCAGATACATAACATTAGCAGCAATAATAGGCAGTATTGGGGAAGGTGTTCCAGTTGCTGTTGGGACTGGGTAAGGGTGAATATGTGGTGCAAGGTAAGGATAGGCCAACTGACACTAAGGTATCAGTAAGGGCACAATTACTCAAGGAGATGAAGTACTAGAAGCTGATGCATATTATGTGCATCACTGTATCAGGTTTAAGGGGGTCGAGTTGTGATGCATTTGTTCCAGTAACTACCCATAAGCAGCAACAACATGCTATGTAGACCAACTGTAATCAAGTTAGAATAGTGAGGGGGAATGAACCAAGCTGCTAGTAGTAGTTATATTAGTAATAGATGAGATAGATTGTGTGCACAGGCAATGGTCGTATAGCATGTATATGTCAGTATGTGTGTTTGAACTTGGGATTATGGGTGCTCGGGTGAAGGAAAGAATACAAGGAGGAAAGTGTTTGTTATGTTGTGATTATGGGGAGAGTACTTGGACAGTGTGTGTTGTGTGTGTTTCGTGAGTGTGTTTGGGTTGATATCTATATGGGTGTCATGCCCCAATCCCAAAATACCGAGGGACTAGCCACGTGGCAATGGCCAACAGCACACTCCAATGGACAAACCCAATTTAATGGACCCGTTAGAGTGTACTTAAGCTGTAAAATAACATAATGGTCTATCTAATCTCACCCACAGAAGGTAAACATAAATATCAATTGTCAAACTAATCAAAGAGAAATATAATCCAACAAAATGTCTCAGGGAACAACCCGAATATAAGTTTAGTACAATAATCCAAGAGTCATGAATATAAAGTATCTAGAAACAGAAATGACTGAGTATATGACAAAATACTCAGGAGAAATCCTTTGGCACCACCTCGTCCTCTTGTGCTGGTACTGCTCCAGTGTTTGCTCCGGTCCCATATACCTTGGGGTAGATTTTCTCTACTATACCTGGGGACATAATCCGGATCCAGGTCCTCAAGGGACATAGCAAGGTACAAGAATAACTCAAGCCAAATAAAATATATCAATAGGGCAAACTATATATCCAGCTAAGTGAAATACAAATGAGAGCATTAATCATACTCAGGCTAAAACAACTATAGGCTCTGTGTCAAAAAAACCCATAGCAGCATTTATTATCTCGAAGGGCCAGTACGTGTGCCAAAGCTCTGGTCAGAGTCTAAGGCACTCCCAGAATATCTATATATATATATAACATAATCAGCCTTTAGTATGGTAAGACTCTCCCCACCCAATGTAACCTCACGTCTCATGTCCATAACACGAAAGATAACGAACTCTAACAATTACAGCGAGTCATAATGATATCTCTATATATATTTAAGATCTATGTCACGAATCGTGTGAGCCTATACATAATCAACATGAATAACTCAGAATGATTCTGTCACATGAATAGTATCAAGTTTTCTATGGTATAACGTACTTGGTAAAGCAAGCACGTAAATGTAGGATCGAGATAACAACTCTCTAAGTGATGTTACACGACTCCGCGTACGGCGTCGACACCCGAATATTATTCGGACGTTAAGCAACGTCTCACGGTCCTAGGTTGAGCAGATACATCACAAAAATAAATCAAGAAATAATATTAAATAATTACTGCAAGTTTGGCAAGGTACACTTGCTTGGGGTTTAAACTCCTTCAATTGCTCCGGTAACAACAAAATCTTCAGGTACACCTCCGGATGATGGAACAAACATTACCATTACTTTCAGAAGACATGAAATAGCTAGGATTGACTATCCATAAGTCTGATTTGGACACAGGGGCAGAATTGACAGTTTTTGGTCAAAGCGGGGTCCAGCTGTGGCCCACTTCGCACCAAAAAATGTGTCAGAGGCAAGGTTCTGTAAATTTGTCAAACTTAGTGTCTACAAGTCCAGAACGATGATACGAATCCAACGGAATATCCGGAACTAGATTTTGATGAGCCAATCACGAAATTGCCCGTCAAGTGGAGCCGTAGGGCCCACGATACGGGGTTTTCTCAACGTTCTCAGAATCGAACCAAACTTGTATCACAGGACCAACGTAATGCTATGAATTCAATGGTGTAAGTTTTGTTGCAAAACGATAAGCACACATGCAATTATGATGAGTGTCAGTACAGACCCGATACAAGGCTTTTCGACGGATACGTGTTGATTCCGGTGTGCACGCATATCCAAATCAACTTTCACAAAATCTCACACGTCCGCATTGACGATACGCGTCTTTTGATACAATTATCACACGACGAAGTCGCCTAGTTTAGCGGGACGCACCCAGTTTCGAGAAATTTTGGTTTTTGAAAATCAAGTTTTTGGTCAACTTCACCCGCGAATAAAACACAACTTACAGCAAAATAAAATAAACTAATTACATGGTTTAAAACTTGGTTATGTTGTCTAATTTACTGTTAAAGCGGAATTTCAAAATAATAAACATGTTAGAAGAAAAATGGCCATGAACATAGGGGTTCGGGACATTTTCTGAACTCCAAAATTGGGTTATTTTTTCTGTTTTTGTGTCGCATTTTACGATCGACACAGGACACGTTACCCCAATCTAATTATGTAGGGTTCAAGAGGGTCATGATGCGATCACAAGCAACAGGCCGATCAAAAATTGATGCGACGAGGAGGAAGAAAAACTCACCGGGATAGGGGTCTGCCGCGGTGTGCTGCTCGTGAATGGGGTTGACGACGGTTCATGTCGGCGGCGGTGGCAGGTTATTGTGGCTGCTGGTGGGTCATGGTGGTGCTGGTAGTGGTGGCAGATCTTCGTCATTGTCGTAGTTGGCGAGGTCGTCGTCGACCGGAGGTGGAGAAGAAGAAGTCAAAATCGCAGAGGAGTTGGTGACCGGAGTCGGAGTGAGTCGTGGTGTGGCCGAAGGTGATAGCGGTGGGGGGTTGATATAGGGAGAGGGCCGCGGTGGTTAAGGGGAGAGGCCGGAGTGGTAGTCGGGGGTTTCGGGGAGGTCGTGGTGGCGTCGCCGTAGAGTCGTCGGGAACGGGAGTCGTGGGTGTGCGGGGGATCGGTATCAACCATAGCAGTGGGTCGAGTACGGGTCGGGTCGGGTCGGGTCGGGTACGGGTAGGATTTAGATCCATTAGGGTGGGGTTGGTTCGGTTGGGTTTAGTTTGGTTTGGTTTGGTTCGGTTCAATCTGGTTCGGTCTGGTTTATTTAAAAATAATGTTATTAGCTATTTAAAAATAGTTTTTGAGCCTAATAAATTCTAAAAAAATTATACAATATCATATTATTAATCATACACTCAAAATATAATTTTTACAATATTTAAATACTTAATTCAATAAACAAAATATTAATCCCTGAAGGACATTTATTTTAAATAATTAAAAACCACAGAAAAATCCTAAAAATTCATATTTTAATTTCTAAAAAAAATCCGGGTGTTTATAATCTACCCGCCATAAAAGAATTGCGTCTTCGAAATCAAGAGAACGAAACATAGCCGGTCAGAAGAGATGACGCGATTGCAAGACACGTTTGAAGCATGACACAAAAAATAAGGAATCATGAACAAAAAAAAATCGAGAGGAAGGGTGAGAGTTTTGTTTAAGCGAAATATGTAAGGAAGGAATAAAAACTTTTTTCTAGGCAATGAGAGATAAATAACTCAAGAGTAAACTGGTTAGAACGAAGATCAACTACAGCTTATGAAAACTTGGGTACTAGTTACTAATCTAGACTAACAAGTTCATGCTAGCATAATACTAGGCTTAGACTAGGAAAATGATCTAACATGCACATGCTAAAGTATTACTTGGAATAGATAGCTATGATAAAACTTAAATTTTACTCGTATTCGCTACTCCTCGAGTCTGTGCATCCTCCACTGTCATCGAAAAAGCCTGTCCACGTCCTTGCGGTGGTGCCCTCTGCTGTTGCTGAACCTGCTGGAAGAGTGCTGCACGTGGTGCCAAGGGTGGCCTTGCCTGATATCCTCCCGATGCTGGTAAAGCTTATCGGTTTACTATCGATACTCTTTCTCGACGCTCAGAGAAATCCCTTACCGAATGCTGACTGGATCAGCAAACTAAACATAATCCCAATTTAAGTCTACATTCCCTCTCAATATAGCCTACCTTGCCACAGTAGTGACAAGTAGGAAGGATTAGGGATTGTGATGCTGCTCTCTGTGGTGGTTTTATCTGGGGTCGCTTTGTAGCTCTTTCTTGCTGTACTCAATCTGGTACTGGTATGAACGACCGTTTTAGGCTGGACTCTCTCCTGGTGACGCGCTCCATGCGTCGGGCTGCAGCAAGGACGTCCGAGTAAGAAGTAGGTACAATAAAGACAATCTATCTCTGTAGCTCAAAGTTAAGTCCGTCGAAGAACTTCTTCGCCTTCTCCTCTTCTATCTGGATCATGGTAGGGACGAAGCGACTCAAACGGATGAACTCCACATTGTACTCTTCCACTGTCATATTGTCTTGAGTGAGGCGATTAAACTTGTCCCGAAGTTTCGATCGAGCAATAGATGGAATGTACATCTCCTGAAACAGTCTAGAGAACTCCTCCCAAGTGACTCGGTCTGGTCTGAGCCTTGTCTCCTCAGATAGCCACCAGTGATGTGCATTCCCGTCAACTGCATCCGGACGGCAGTCATCCAACGCTCCCTTGGAAGCTCAGCTGCTTTCAATTGGTGTTGAGTGTTTGTGAGCCACTCATGAACTTCAGTGGGCTCCTCCTTGCCTAAAAATGTATGGGGCTTCGGCTGGCGAAAATTGGTGATAGATCCCGTCGATGGCCGTCTAGCTGGTGGGCTCGCCTGCTCTAGTGTGATCACTATTCTGTTTATCCGGTTCTCTGCCTCGTGACGCTGAGCCTCTTGATGGATTTTTTGTTGGGCTTGCATTATTGCGTAGAATATTTGGAACATCTGCTGATCATCCATGGGCTATCTTGGTGAAAAAGGGCATCGGTGGAGTAAACTACGGCGGTGGTGGAATGTCGTCTCGCCGGAATCTTGAGGTATGTTGACCTGTTTGATTGCTTTATTGAGCTGATTGGCCTACACCCACTAGTGTCACTCCATCATCGTAGGTGACAACTGCAACTTGTGGTATTCCTGCGGGAGTCTCGTCGCTTGCTTGTGAATCCATTACTCTGCATCCAAAATAAATTATAAGAGACGCACAGAGGAATCAAGGCAGGATGCAAGTCAAAAAATTATTTTGAAATTGATATAGAGGTCAAGAACGAATCAATCAAGTAGATGAGATCCTATAACTTATTATATCTTAATCGCATGCTTGCTCAGTTTCTTAGTTGAAACTAAAGCAACATAGTCGTAGACCTGCATGGGCCACCACAAAAACTATGTCACACCCCAGTCCCAAAATACCGAGGGACTAGCCACGTGGCAATGGCTAGCAGCACACTCCAATGGGCAAACCCAATTTAATGGACCCGCTAGAGTGTACTTAAGCTTTAAAATAATATAATGGTCTATGATACATGTTACAGTCTAATTCTAATCTCATCCACAGAAGGTAAACATAAATATCAATTGTCAAACTAATCAAAGAGAAATATAATCCAACAAAATGTCTCAGGGAACAACCCGAATATAAGTTTAGTACAATAATCCAATAGTCCAAAAAATAAAGTATCTAGAAACAGAAATGACTGAGTATATTAAAAAATACTCAGGAGAAATCCTCTGGAACCACCTCGTCCTCTGGTACTGGTACTGCTCCAGTGTCTGCTCCGGTCCCATATACCTCGGGGTAGATTTTCTCTGCTATACTTGGGGACATAATCTGGATCCAGGTCCTCAGGGGACATAGCAAGGTACAAGAATAACTCAAGCCTAATAAAATACAATAAATAAAATATATTAACAGGGCAAACTATATATCCAGCTATGTAAAATGCAAATGAGAGCATTAATCATACTCAGGCTGAAACTACTATAGGCTTTGTGTCGGGGAAACCCATAGCAGCATTTATTATCTCGAAGGGCCAGTAAGTGTGCCAAAACTCTGGTCAAAGTCTAAGGCACTCCCAGAATATCTATATATATATAACATAATCAACCTTTAGTATGGTAAGACTCGAATTCACCTTTCTAGTACCCCTGGTTTCTAATCAATTACAGGCAAAATAGAAGAAAAAGTTTTGTAAAGTGACTGTATAGTAATAAATTTAAGAGGCTTTATGGATATCGCTATTACGTCTAAGATAGGGTCCGGTTAAGACACACTAGTGCAAGCAGGCCTACCTCTTTATCTTCAGTCTTATGGGAGAAGGATTTCTTAGCGGCTCTTTTCTTGGGGATAGAACGTGACCTCGTCTCTTGAAACTTCTGAGGTCCCTTGGTCATGACCTTCATCTTCTTCAAAAATCGAGAACTCCTCTAGTGAAGCTTTTTACTTTAATTTAAGGCCAGTCGCGGGTGTCGGCATATCACAAATGTCTTCTTCATGCACCGCAGATTCATGTTCAATCGACAGTGCTACATCAGCTTTTTTGCCCTTTCGGAAAGTTCTTCGAGTATCTTCTTGTGGCATCAGTTTAATGCGCTTAATGAAGCTCCTTTCCTGGTTATAAGTGGATAACAAAATATTCGTTGAGTAGTAAAATTTGGCCACAGTAAAAAGCGTATGGGTAGTGGCATTTTCTTCAGGTAATGTAAATCGAGCCTACGTGCAACTAGCAGTATAGTAACTCCATGCTTGAGCACTATCAGAAAAGCTGCCACTGTACCTAAGTGCTGAACTGGGATTGGCTAGCAAAAAATGGTTGTATCCAAACTAGCGGACGAACCGGCTTAGTATATAAGGCTCTTAGAAAACAAAGTTCCCATTCCAGTAGAACAAATGCGAAGGAGCCACAGGATAGCGAGCCAGATTGAAAGGAGCCATCGGTATGCTTCTTCAGACATATTACAAGAATTTACTCCATCTTTCTTCAGAGTATCACCGTATCACGACCCGCACCAGGAGTAAGGGCATGAGTCGTGGGTACGTCTAGCCTACGCCGCAGCATCGGCAGTAGAACGTTGTCTAGGTCAATAATTCTATCTACACATCTCACACATAATATATAAAGTAGCTGTCATGCTTTCTCAACTCCTAATAGAGGAAATATGATAATATAATAATGGTAATTAATACTAAATCATATTATAAAACTAAAGGAAGATACGATACGATATGGAATAAAAGAAAAGAAATACTAAGTCACCATACAATCCAAGTCCATACCAATTGTCTAATCACAAATCAAAGATCACGAATAAAATACATGCCATAATGTCTAAAATAGGGTAAATACAATATCATAAATGAACTAGCTAAGTCTCATCGACTACTAGCACTAGCTCAACATGTTCAATAGGTGCTAACTCAATTGGCTCGCTATCTTGTGGCTTGTAGTATATAGGACATCAGTCCTCTGATGAATCATCTGAAAAATATATCCAATCAGGATTGGAGCGAAGTACAACCTAATAGCAGTTCCAATAATTGACAGAGACAATAAAACAGTAATAACAATAAAAATAAATGATTGAAGTAACTGAACTAGTTAATATCACAAGAAGGAGTATCATGTTAAGTAATGGAAATAAACTAAGAATAATATGGTGAGGAACATCAATATAATGAACTAGAATAAATAAAATATAATAATAAAATATGTCTTAAAATATTAGTAAAATATGTGATCAGCTTGGGCCTAACATGGGTTATAACTAATAGGGGAGCTAGCGTGATCACACTTGAGTTGAATGATCTGCTAGCTATCACAGGCTACACTAAATCAAGGGCTATAAGGTATGATCACATATCCACTAATACTTCCCTAACCCCTGACTAGTACACCGATCCAAATCACGACACGTTATAACACATATATCACGATGCATAGTCTATAATATCATACTATGATCACGATCTATATAATCATGAAGATATCACAAAAATCATTGAGTAATCATAAAGCATGACATGGCGATCACAGTATAATTACAACAATAACATCTCATATCATGACCCGCATCCAGTGTAGGAATGCAAGTCGGAAACAACGTACAGCCTACGACGCAGTCGACTGTAGAACGTTGTCTTGGTTAACTATACTATCTAAATATCTCACAATAATATAAAATCTGCCAATAATATCTCAACATAAAACTCAATCACAAATCTAGAAGCACGAGGAGACATCAAGAAAGTCTAATGTAACTATCCATTCAATATATAACAAGATCAATAGAAACAATAATCAAAAACTCTAATATAAGATGAAAACAAATCCGGTACCAAAATACAAAAGAGAACTAACTATGCTACTTAGTGAATCCGGCTAAAACTTTCGGCTGTAACTCTAGAACTAGTGGGTCCAAGTCTGCACCATCTATAAGTCGAAGTCCATAGTATGTCGGACACCAATCTCTCGGATCCTCTGAAATATATTTTTCAGTCAGGAATAGAGCGAAGTACATCTCTAACAGCAGTTCTAAATCAATAATATAAACTATGTAGAAGTAAATAGATGTGAATATACAAGATGCCATATACATGTATAAGAGATACGTAATAAAGGAAATATTGGAAATAAATAAAATAATGAACAATATGATAATAAACAAGAATATACTAATGACTAAGTGAGTGAGTACCAGCTTTAACATGTGATCGGCTTGCGAACTTGCACAAGAGTAAATGACCTGGTTAATCATACGTACGGTGTATGATCAACACTCACAAGGAGCAAGACTTGCACAAGGAGGGTATGATCACATATCTACACTACATACTCCCCAACCCCGATTGGTATAGTAGATCCAACCATGGTACGCTATGGCACGGGATTCTCCAAGAAGATAGCGACTCTTTTCGAGAATCAGTGTCTGTACATATACAAGATAATCAACGAAATAAGGCTTGCACAAGATACACCATATACCAAGGAATAATATCTCATGACGAGATCTGGATATACCAATCCGTGTAACCATCATGTCAAGAAAACATGGATATCTACACTAGATACAACGAACATAGAGGATATCATAAATGAGAAACTATCAGAGAATGTACTTGCCTGCAGTCCAGAGCAATGAATGTCAAACTGTGTCCGAACTGGTGTCACACAGACCTATATATGGAATATTGCATTAATACAAGATTCTAGAATAAAAATAAGTTAAACTAGTCAACTTCTAGGTCATAAATCTATTTCTAAGTCAAAATAGTCAAACTAGGTCAACTCTATGTTAAACAGGTCAAACTTGGTCAAACTACCTATTTCTAGGTCGCATGAATCTATCTCAAGGATGTTGGGTTCATACACTATGAATCTAGGTCATACAAGCTAAATCTTAGGATACTAGAATACCGTATCTCAGGATATGCAAACAATAGATAGATATCACATATCTATAATAAAGTAATATAAAATATATAAATCCTAATCACAAATGCTAAATGGATACCTTGGTTTTGAACCAACTTGGTATCGCAACACTAAACCTCTATCTTGATACCCAAACCCATTACTTTGGGTATCCTTAATACCTTGGCATTTACCTTGGTATCTCAAGGTAATGTCACTCTAGTATATATATTAACTACCCAACTATAACTATAAACTACCATGCATTTAATACTTATAAAATACTATATACCTTATTTTAGTCACCTTAGTATCAATCCATAATTAGTTTACTTTTATCCTATTATTATGCTAATACCTACTACTCATACCTTGGTATATCTCAAGGTAATACTAATATCTAACCATATTAATACTAACATACAAGCTAACTCTATATACACTAACTACTAACAAATAATACCTACTAGTTCATGGATACTTATGGCTACATAATAACTTACCAACTACTAATGTTGTCACGCCCCAGTCCCAAAATACAAGGAACCAGGCCGCGTGACAATAGCCAGCTGTCACATCTCCGAGGATATCCCAATTTAATGGATCCTAACGAAGAGTGCTACGCTGTCCTAAATACTAACATGTCCCATAATAATCAACCACAGATAATCTAATCTCATCCACAATATAAACAGCAAGAAGTACTAAATAAACTGCTGGAAGATAAACACCAGTCTCAAGATATCATAGTACAACTGATAATGTTTGGTGGGGACAAACCCACTACTATGACTAAATAAAGTACTGAAATGATAGATAAAAGATAATGACTAGGGCATCGGCCGACTAGATAATGATGCACCCAATCCTAGGCAAAAAATCTAAAAGTGATTAAGGAAACTCTGGCGGTAGTACCTCTAGCTCCTCTATAGTAGCGAACCTCGTCTCCTGACCTAGGCCGTACACTGTGGGGTAATATGCCTCGTCCAAATTTGGAAAGGTACCGGGTCCTCAGAGAGACGTAACAAGATACATAGAAATATGCCATATATAAATACTGAATAAAATAAATACAATAAATGGTGTGCTAACCATCTAAGTGAATGCAATGTAAGGGCAACTTTGGTACGTATGGGTAGGCGTAGGCATAACGTCCAACACCCCGAAGAGCGTGGCAGCAGTGCAGTATAACATCCATATCGCTCCGAAGAACGTGGCAGCAGTACAATATATCGTCCATATTGCTCCGAAGAACGTGGCAACAGTGTAAAGGGAGTCATTGGATCCGTGGCTCCTCTGGATACTACAGACTCCAATGGGTGTATCCCATACGCCTACTAATGTCCTCCCCGCCCAATGTAGATACACAAGTCGAATATTCGATGTGCATACCACGTATCTATATGCCAGTCTCTACCAATAAAATATAACCTAAACTACGTACTAACCGTGATGTAGGTTACACGCACCGATAGCTAGTCGAGTACGCAAACCCGTATCCCAATATGAATATGTCTTTGTGAATGTGTAAGTATGTCATGTCACTACCACATTTTAGAAAAAAGGGTATTTTAGTAATTTCCTATTTAAATAAATATTGTGCATGGTAAATAATTTTTGTTGTATTATTTAATTGTTGTTAGATATTATTTAATTATTTTGGACTTATTTTAGTGGACCCAACTAGTTTAGTTTGGACCCATGGACCAACATGAATTAATTAGTTAGACTTGGCCCATTTAGAAAGCCCATGGTTAAGAAGATGGATTAAATTAATTAAATGATTAGACTAGAAGCTTCCTTCCTTAATTATTTCTTCATGAGAGGCCCCAAGGGGTACATTGGACATTTTATAATTGCTTGGGGGAGGGGCTATGGCCGGCCTATTAAAGAGGGGAGGAAATTTCTCTCTCCTCTCCTCTCATTCCAAATCTAGATCTAGAATTCTCCCACTACCAAATTCCCTCCATTCCCAATCCAATTTCCTACCAAATTCATTCCAAATTCTTTCTAATTCACCATTAGAGAAGGAGGAAGCAAGGATCTAGAAGAAGGAAGCAAGGATCTACAAAGAGGAGCAAGGATCTACAATTTGGAAGCAAGTTCATCTCAATTGGAGGTTTCATTGGGAATCCATCTCCCAATAGGTATAATTCAGATTTCCCATTTAAATAGCTTCTAAATCTGAGATTTAATCATGTAAAATCAACCTATATGTATGTACTACCCATAGGACTTTATTTTGTGTTCATAGGAGACCCATGGAGAAAGTTATGGTGCTTTTTGTGTCAATTTTGTTGGAATTCCGAATTTACATTTTTTTGTGTGTGTCAATTGATCCTATAGATCAATTGGACATGAGATTTGTGTTTGAGACTAGTGTCGTGTCCATATTGGGATACTTGTGGTTCGTATCCCAACTATTTGGTGATACGTGTCATTTGGGGGTTTTCCTCCGACACGGGGCTTTGAACATGTCGTATTTTGACACGGACACATAGATCTACTTTTGACGCTTTGATTTGTTCATAAATATTATTTGTGATCTGTTTGTGTCCTTCGGGGTGCATTTAGTTGTGTGTTGGACTCGTGTCGCATGCGTATCCTAGATCTAGTGGGATACGGTGAGATACTCTCCAATTGTGTGTATTTTTGTATAGATCTAATTAATTGTGGTTCAATTCTTCATTTATAATTAGTATATATATATGGATATTAAATATTTATTTTGTGTATTTATTATAGTAATTATTGTAGCATAGATCTATATTTTGGGTGTGCTAATATAATGTACAATATAATATGTAGCTTTCTTGCATGCAAATATATATGTTACTACTTGTTAAATAATATAATTTATACATAAAATGTTTTATAAAATATATTTATATGTTTAATTGTGTAATTATATTATTTATAATTATTATGTAATATTTGGATATTAATGTAAATATTTTAGGTGTGCTTCTAGCCATGTAAATTATATGTTCTTTGTTAAATAATTGAAGGTATAAGTTTATGTGTATATTAATATATATATGTACATTTTTGTATTAATGGTTTATATATATATATATATATATATATATATATATACTGTTTTATATATTCTGTTTATATATATATATATATATTATTTTATATATTCTGTTTTTATATATATAATTATATATATAACTTGTTTTAGTGACAGTGAATTAATGACAGTAAAAACTGTCATTAATTAGCCGACTAATAGCAGCCGCTGTAGCCTTCAGGCAATTAATGACAAACCTGTCATTAATTGCAGCAGCGGGAAACAGCAGCTTTTCTGCGACGCTTTTCCGCGACAGTTTAACTGTCAGCGAAAACCAAAGCAGTGGCAGTTTATTATTTGGGTTTCGGTGACAGTCCTTCGGTGACAGTCCCGACTGTCACTATTTAAACTGTTTTGATTTAATCCTATTTTATTCACTATTTTTCAATGACGCTTTGACAGATTTAATGTATATATTATATATTATAATTGTATATATATATATGTATATATATATGTGTTTTGTGAGGAATAATAATTGTAATAATATATTATGTTATTTATATAAATGTTGGGTTGTATATATTATTTTAGGGTATATATTAATTGTATTATTAGTATACTTTGTGTGAGTTCTTTTTGAATCTAATTTGATTCCTAAATTATTGTAGTTTACCTCTATATTATTCTATAGATGTCTTGTGAGGTTGACTTTGGGTTTAACCATGTTTGACTTTAGTGGACTTTAGAGTTGACCATAGTTGACTTTTACCTTAGAATTGACTTATTGACCTAGAAGTTGCCTAGTTTGACTTGTTCTCTTTCCGGGACCTTGTATTAATGTGGTATTCCATGTCTAGGTCTTCGAGGCACCGAGTCAGACATTTGTGAGACTGTTCATTGGACTTCAGGCGAGTACATTCTCTGATAGTTTCTCATTTATGATATCCTCTATGTTCGTTGTATCTAGTGTAGATTTACATGTTTCTCTCGACACTATGGTTACACGGATTGGTATATCCGGATCTCGTCATGAGATGTTATTCCTTGGTATATGGTGTATATGGTGCAAGTATTGTTTCATTGGTTATCTTGTACATGTACAGACACCGATTCCCGGGGAGACTAGCTATCTTCTTGGGGAATCTCGTGCCATAACGTACCGTGGTTGGATCTATTATACCAGTCGGGGGTGGAGAGTATTTTAGTGTAGATATGTGATCATACCCTCCTTGTGCATGTCTTGTTCCTTGTGAGTGTTGATCATACACCGCACGTATAATCAGCCAGGCCATCATACTTTTGTGCAAGTTCCCAAGCCGATCACATGTTAAAGCTAGTACTCACACACTTAGTCATTAGTATTCTTGTTCCATCAGCATATTGTTCATTATTGTATTTCTTTCCAGTATTTCCTTATTGTCTATATATTCTTGTATCTATTTATGCATCTTGTTTATCCACAACTATTTACTGTTACATAGTTTTTATCATTATTTGAGAACTGCTGTTAGGGTTGTACTCTGCTCCTTTCCTGACTGGATATATTTTTCCAGATGACACTGAGGAGTACCCTATCTATTATGGACCCCAGGATGTTGTGGGTTTAGATTCTGAGACCCTGGCTCAAGAGGGACTTATCCCAACTGAGACAGTTGACCCTGGAGTTGTAGCTTTATAGTTTTGTAGTATTCTTTGTACTGGATTTGTCTCCAGCATATTTCTGTAATTTTCTTCAGACTCATTGATGTATTATTTTAGACTCATGAGTTGTATTGTGACTATTCTATTCTTTATCTGATTCGTGCTCATTTCCACCTTAGTTCTGTGATTGAGTATACTATCATTATTGGTGGTTCATTAAATTGTTAGATAGTTTATCTAGACAGCGTTCTACCGCCGATTCTGCGGCGTAGGCTGGGCGTTGTTTCCGACTAGTACCCTTACACCGGGTGTGGGTCGTGACACGTTTTTGGTGGTGGCCCATGCAGGTCTAGCTTCACAAGTATGTGATGTCGTGGTAGTACGACAATTTAGTTGTATTACTGCGAGCCTGCGATAGGATATAGGATATAGGCTGAGATACTCAATTACATCTAGGAAAATTCTTTTGATTCAACTATTCTCCTTTGACATTGATACTTGAACCCTTAAACTGTCCTTTCCTTGATGTCTTACATCTTGTGCCATATTGATTCTCATTCCGTCTTTTTATGAGACATACTCGGAGATACTTGCGGAGGCACGCAAGGTTGAGCGGGATCTGGGTTTGAAGACCAAGAGAGACCGTGATTCTTTTCTGGGGGCCAACGGCAGTGCAGTATCTGCCAAACGTCCTTATTTCCAGTCCAGACCTTTCCAGCAGCCACAGCAGAACAAGACTCCAGCTAGAGCGCCTTTTCACCAGGCACCTCAGCAGCAGAGGCAGTTACAGCAAGCTCTATGCAACTTCTGCAAGAAGCCCGGCCACATCTGGGAAGTTTGCAGAAAGAGGCTAGGAGTTTGTTTGTATTGTGGTACTGAAGGGCATCAATTGAGGGAGTGTCCTCGTCGTGCAGTTCAGGGAGCAGCTCCAGCTCCGAGGGCACAGATAATACCACCTGCAGCACAACCGAGGGGACCGCTTCCGACACAGCAGCAGCGTTTTGTCCAGCATCAGCAGCAGGGAGGTGCTCGGCAGGGACGAGCGTTTGCTATGACAGTCGAAGAGGAGGAACCCACAGGAGATGTCATCGCAGGTTCTATTCTTCTTGATTCCATTCCAGCTTTAGCTTTGTTTGATAGTGGTGCTTCCCATAGTTTTGTATCTGTTTCTTTTGCTCTAAAGCATGGTTTGGTAGCTGAGTCTTTGCTTAGGACTTGCAAGATCATGACCGGGGGAGGCATTATCCTGGTTAATGATATTTGCAAGGATCGGAGAGTTACTCTGGGAGGCCGGGAGTTGAGTGCGTGTCTACTTGTAATGCCACTTCCGAGCTACGACATTGTACTCGGGATGGATTGGTTGAGTAGGCACCGTGCTAGCATAGATTGTAGAGGAGGTAGAGTTTTGTTTGGTCCGCCAGGAGAGCCAGAGTTCGAGTTTGCTAGAGGAACTGCGGAGCAGGAAGAAGGCATTATTTGTGGAGCTATGGTGGAAGACAAGGAGTTGCCACATCCGTTGATAGCAGAATTTTTGGATGTGTTTCCTGAAGAATTGCCAGGATTGCCGCCAGATCGAGATGTTGAATTTTCTATAGACTTGGTGCCAGGTGCAGAACCGATTTCGCAGCATGTCTATAGAGTAAACAACAGCGAGCTGGTCGAGTTGAAGAAGCAGGTGGACGAATTGCAGGATAAGGGGTTTATCAGATCGAGTTCTTCACCATGGGGAGCCCCGGTATTGTTTGTACCGAAGAAGGATGGATCGGTGCGCATGTGCATTGATTACAGGGCTTTGAATAATCTCACTATCAAGAATAAGTATCCTTTGCCACGGATTGATGATCTGTTTGATCAGTTGAGTGGTGCCAAGGTATTTTCTAAGATAGATTTGAGATCAGGCTACCATCAGGTGAAGGTGAAGCCGGGGGACATACCGAAGACTGCTTTTAGAACTCGGTATGGTCAGTACGAGTTTATGGTGATGCCGTTTGGTTTGACTAATGCACCGGCGGTATTTATGAACTTGATGAACAAGGTGTTCCACCAGTACCTTGACAAGTTCGTGGTGGTGTTCATCGACGACATACTCATATACTCGAGGACACCGGAGGAGCATGAGGAGCATTTGAGGATTGTGTTGGATGTGCTGAGGAAGGAGAAGCTGTATGGGAAGTTGTCCAAATATGAGTTTTTCTTGGACAAGGTGGAATTCTTGGGGCATGTTGTGACTGGTGATGGTATTTCAGTAGATACGAAGAAGATTTCAGCAGTGGAATCTTGGAAGACTCCGAGTTCGGTAGCAGAGATCAGGAGTTTCTTGGGATTGGCAGGCTACTACAGAAAGTTTGTGCAAGATTTTTCGAGGATTGCCGAGCCGATGACCAGACTCACAAGGAAGGATGTGGAGTTTGTTTGGACGGAAGATTGCCAGGCTGCTTTTGAGGAGTTGAAGAAGAGCTTGACGTCTGCTCCTATTTTAACATTGCCATCAGGGTCCGGAGGTTTCACTATTTATAGTGATGCATCGGGAAAGGGTTTAGGTTGTGTTCTTCAACAGCATGGGAAAGTGATTGCCTATGCATCCAGGCAATTGCGTCCTCATGAAAAGAACTATCCTACCCATGATTTGGAGTTGGCAGCTGTCATATTCGCCCTGAAGTTGTGGAAACATTATTTGTACGGAGAGCGTGTGGAGATCTTCACAGACCACAAAAGCTTGAAGTATGTTTTCACGCAGAAGGAGTTGAACATGAGGCAGCGTCGGTGGTTGGAATTGATGAAGGATTTTGATATCTCTTTGCAATATCATCCTGGGAAAGCCAATGTAGTTGCCGATGCTTTGAGCAGGTATCCGGTAGCTATGTTCTTAACGCAGGATCGATATCTGTTGGAGGACTTGGAGAGCTTGGGCATTGAGGTGATTGTTCCTGGGTGTGCTATGCAGATGTGGGGATTGCAGATACATTCAGATTTGATGGATAGGATCAAGGCAGCACAGTATGATGACGTATCTTTGAGGAGTATCAGAGCTCAGGTGAGAGCAGGATTGGAGGATGATTTCACTATTGCAGAGGATGGATCCTTGAGGCATGGAGTTAGATTATGTGTGCCTAGTGGGGAGTTGCGAGAGGAGGTATTGCAGGAAGTGCATCGCTCTCAGTATTCCATACATCCAGGTGCTAACAAGATGTATCGGGATATGCGAGAGAGTGTGTGGTGGTATGGCATGAAGAGGGAAGTGGCACAGTTTGTATCCAGATGCTTAGTGTGCCAGCAGGTGAAAGCCGAGAGGCAGAGGCCAGGAGGTTTACTTCAGCCATTACCCATTCCAGAGTGGAAGTGGGAACATATTACTATGGATTTTGTGTCCGGACTACCACGATCTCCAGGAGGGAAAGACGCGATTTGGGTCATTGTTGATAGATTGACCAAGTCGGCCCACTTTTTGCCTTTTAAGGTGGGTTTGTCTACGGAGAAGCTAGCAGAGATGTATGTGAGGCAGATCGTTAGGATACATGGAGTTCCCGTCAGCATAGTCTCAGATCGAGATAGTCGTTTCACTTCTCATTTCTGGAGGAGTTTGCAGGAGAGTTTGGGCACTCAGCTCAAATTCAGTACTGCATATCATCCCCAGACAGATGGGCAGTCAGAGAGGACTATTCAGACTCTCGAGGATATGTTGCGCACTTGTGTACTAGATTTTGAGGGTTCTTGGGAGGACCATCTCCATTTGGTAGAGTTTGCTTACAACAACAGTTACCAGGCCAGTATAGAGATGTCACCTTTTGAAGCTCTATATGGTCGGAGGTGTCATACTCCTTTGTCTTGGGACGATGTTGGAGAGAGAGTTTTGCTTGGGCCAGAGATGGTTGTGGATGCAGCAGAGAAGGTTCAGTTGATCAGAGACAGACTTCGAGTGGCGCAGGACAGACAACGGCATTGGGCCGATAGCCATCGGAGACCCTTGGAGTTTGAGGTGGGTGGTTTGGTGTTTCTGAGGATTTCTCCGACATGAGGCACGATTCGCTTCGGTGGAGGCGGAAAGCTTAGTCCGCGATTCATTGGACCTTTTACTATTCTAGAGAGGGTCGGTGCAGTTGCTTATAGACTAGACTTGCCACCTGCATTGGAGGGAGTGCACAACGTGTTTCATATGTCGCAGTTGAGACGATACATGGCAGATCCTAGTCATGTATTGGATCACTCAGAGATAGAGGTGGGCCCTACTCTTAGCTATCCAGAGTAGCCAGTTGGGATTCTGGATCGGAGAGAGAAGGTGCTGAGGAACCAGACTATTCCTTTGGTGCGCGTCGCATGGAGGCATCACTCTCCGGGGGAGTCTACCTGGGAGAGAGAGAGGATGAAATGCGAGAGCGTTATCCATATTTGTTTGTACCTTGAGGTATGTTATTTCTAGTTATGTTCTGTTCATTGTTATGTTCTGTTCATTAGTTAGTTGTGATTCTTTAGTTCTGTTCTGTGATTTTCTGGGGGTAGTTTTCGTCTTTGAATTTCGAGGACGAAATTATTTTAAGGAGGGTAGACTTGTCACTACCACATTTTAGAAAAAAGGGTATTTTAGTAATTTCCTATTTAAATAAATATTGTGCATGGTAAATAATTTTTGTTGTATTATTTAATTGTTGTTAGATATTATTTAATTATTTTGGACTTATTTTAGTGGACCCAACTAGTTTAGTTTGGACCCATGGACCAACATGAATTAATTAGTTAGACTTGGCCCATTTAGAAAGCCCATGGTTAAGAAGATGGATTAAATTAATTAAATGATTAGACTAGAAGCTTCCTTCCTTAATTATTTCTTCATGAGAGGCCCCAAGGGGTACATTGGACATTTTACAATTGCTTGGGGGAGGGGCTATGGCCGGCCTATTAAAGAGGGGGGAAATTTCTCTCTCCTCTCATCTCATTCCAAATCTAGATCTAGAATTCTCCCACTACCAAATTCCCTCCATTCCCAATCCAATTCCCTACCAAATTCATTCCAAATTCTTTCCAATTTACCATTAGAGAAGGAGGAAGTAAGGATCTAGAAGAAGGAAGCAAGGATCTACAAAGAGGAGCAAGGATCTACAATTTGGAAGCAAGTTCATCTCAATTGGAGGTTTCATTGGGAATCCATCTCCCAATAGGTATAATTCAGATTTTCCTATTTAAATAGCTTCTAAATCTGAGATTTAATCATGTAAAATCAACCTATATGTATGTACTACCCATAGGACTTTGTTTTGTGTTCATAGGAGACCCATGGAGAAAGTTATGGTGCTTTTTGTGTCAATTTTGTTGGAATTCCGAATTTATATTTTTTTGTGTGTGTCAATTGATCCTATAGATCAATTGGACATGAGATTTGTGTTTGAGGCTAGTGTCGTGTCCATATTGGGATACTTGTGGTTCGTATCCCAACTATTTGGTGATACGTGTCATTTGGGGGTTTTCCTCCGACACGGGGCTTTGAACATGTCGTATTTTGACACGGACACATAGATCTACTTTTGACGCTTTGATTTATTCATAAATATTATTTATGATCTGTTTGTGTCCTTCGGGGTGCATTTAGTTGTGTGTTGGACTCGTGTCGCATGCGTATCCTAGATCTAGTGGGATACGGTGAGATACTCTCCAATTGTGTGTATTTTTGTATAGATCTAATTAATTGTGGTTCAATTCTTCATTTATAATTAGTATATATATATGGATATTAAATATTTATTTTGTGTATTTATTATAGTAATTATTGTAACATAGATCTATATTTTGGGTGTGCTAATATAATGTACAATATAATATGTAGCTTTCTTGCATGCAAATATATATGTTACTACTTGTTAAATAATATAATTTATACATAAAATGTTTTATAAAATATATTTATATGTTTAATTGTGTAATTATATTATTTATAATTATTATATAATTATTTGGATATTAATGTAAATATTTTAGGTGTGCTTCTAGCCATGTAAATTATATGTTCTTTGTTAAATAATTGAAGGTATAAGTTTATGTGTATATTAATATATATATGTACATTTTTGTATTAATGGTTTTTATATATATATATATACTATTTTATATATTCTGTTTATATATATATATATATTATTTTATATATTCTGTTTTTATATATATAATTATATATATATAACTTGTTTTAGTGACAGTGAATTAATGACAGTAAAAACTGTCATTAATTAGCCGACTAATAGCAGCCGCTGTAGCCTTCGGGCAATTAATGACAAACCTGTCATTAATTGCAGCAGCGGGAAACAGCAGCTTTTCTGTGACGCTTTTTCGCGATAGTTTAACTGTCAGCGAAAACCAAAGCAGTGGCAGTTTATTATTTGGGTTTCGGTGACAGTCCTTCGGTGACAGTCCCGACTGTCACTATTTAAACTGTTTTGATTTAATCCTATTTTATTCACTGTTTTTCAATGACGCTTTGACAGATTTAATGTATATATTATATATTATAATTGTATATATATATATGTATATATATATGTGTTTTGTGAGGAATAATAATTGTAATAATATATTATGTTATTTATATAAATGTTGGGTTGTATATATTATTTTAGGGTATATATTAATTGTATTATTAGTATACTTTGTGTGAGTTCTTTTTGAATCTAATTTGATTCCTAAATTATTGTAGTTTATCTCTATATTATTTTATAGATGTCTTGTGAGGTTGACTTTGGGTTTGACCATGTTTGACTTTAGTGGACTTTAGAGTTGACCATAGTTGACTTTTACCTTAGAATTGACTTATTGACCTAGAAGTTGCCTAGTTTGACTTGTTCTCTTTCCGGGACCTTGTATTAATGTGGTATTCCATGTCTAGGTCTTCGAGGCACCGAGTCAGACATTTGTGAGACTGTTCATTGGACTTCAGGCGAGTACATTCTCTGATAGTTTCTCATTTATGATATCCTCTATGTTCGTTGTATCTAGTGTAGATTTACATGTTTCTCTCGATACTATGGTTACACGGATTTGTATATCCGGATCTCGTCATGAGATGTTATTCCTTGGTATATGGTGTATATGGTGCAAGTATTGTTTCATTGGTTATCTTGTACATGTACAGACACCGATTCCCGGGGAGACTAGCTATCTTCTTGGGGAATCTTGTGCCATAACGTACCATGGTTGGATCTATTATACCAGTCGGGGGTGGAGAGTATTTTAGTGTAGATATGTGATCATACCCTCCTTGTGCATGTCTTGCTCCTTGTGAGTGTTGATCATACACCGCACGTATAATCAGCCAGGCCATCATACTCTTGTGCAAGTTCCCAAGCCAATCACATGTTAAAGCTAGTACTCACACACTTAGTCATTAGTATTCTTGTTCCATCAGCATATTGTTCATTATTGTATTTCTTTTCAGTATTTCCTTATTGTCTATACATTCTTGTATCTATTTATGCATCTTGTTTATCCACAACTATTTACTGTTACATAGTTTTTATCATTATTTGAGAACTGCTGTTAGGGTTGTACTCTGCTCCTTTCCTGACTGGATATATTTTTCCAGATGACACTGAGGAGTACCCTACCTATTATGGACCCCAGGATGTTGTGGGTTTAGATTCTGAGACCCTGGCTCAAGAGGGACTTATCCCAACTGAGACAGTTGACCCTGGAGTTGTAGTTTTATAGTTTTGTAGTATTCTTTGTACTGGATTTGTCTCCAGCATATTTCTGTAATTTTCTTCAGACTCATTGATGTATTATTTTAGACTCATGAGTTGTATTGTGACTATTCTATTCTTTATCTGATTCGTGCTCATTTCCACCTTAGTTCTGTGATTGAGTATACTATCATTATTGGTGGTTCATTAAATTGTTAGATAGTTTATCTAGACAGCGTTCTACCGCCGATTCTGCGGCGTAGGCTGGGCGTTGTTTCCGACTAGTACCCTTACACCGGGTGCGGGTCGTGACATGTCAGGTCTCAGAAGATAACAGAGTATCCTCCAATAGGGGTAAGTTTTCTAATGACTAGGTCAAGTATACTAATCATCGACATATCCGTCGACTGCACCTGAGTTAATCTAAGACGCGCACAGTTGTATAAAAGAAAAACACAAGATTATAATACAATATATGCATGATTTAAATTAGACAGTAAATATGGCAAGGTATCTTGCCTGAGTCCTCAAGCTGTGAATGCCAGAAGCCGGTTCCTGCAGTATCTCCTGGCTGATCGAATGATCCTAACACACAATATAATATAGAAATCTAACATCAGATACTAAGACAATATATACACACGACTACGACGCTACTCTTGGGTACTGTCGCAAGTTCACGGTTGATCGAATACAGCGTCACGTGTGTACGTAGCTAGAGTACACACATGTTCTATCCTAGGTTAACGTGCGCCTTGAGACAGTAATCACCAAGTTATAGTTACCAATTATTTTTGATTTATACGATTACGGGTCCTTGGTTCCCATGATCAAACGTACTCAGTTTATATCCTGATGTTCAGATAAAATACTGGTCTTTGGTAACATGTCCTACTTTAAGGGATGTATTCATTATGTTCTAACCTAATTATCAGCCCACATACACATAACTCTTATTTACTTTATTAGGTTGGTGTCGACATAGGACACGTCGACACGACGACTAGAATAAACGGTCATAAAATGATACAATACGAGAACGAGCGGGGGATCGAGTATCTGGCTGCTTGGACGAGGGTCTGCTCGTCCTGGTCGTCTTTCTCGCGGGTGGAGCTCCGGCATCGACCGATGGGTTGGCCGGCAGCGGCAGCAGGGCCTACAGCGGATGCGGCAACGACATCAGCGGCTTGGCGGCGTCGGTGCTGGTTGAGGACGGCGTGGGGTGGAGACTTGAGGTGGTGGTGAGGGTGTTTGTGAAGTCAGAGGCGGTGGGTGTCCGGTCGGGAAAGAGATGGCTCGGGTTAGATGTTCGGCTAGGGTGCGTGGGGGTGATGGTGATGGTGCGGGTGTCCGGTGGTTGCATGCGGACGGGGTGCTGCTGGCGGTTGGGTGGTGGTCTAGCAGTGAGGGGGGTCTGGTGGCTGAGGTGGTCCCGTGGTGGTCGTGGCATCGGTAGTCGGGGGTAGCTCGGGTGTAAGGGCAACGACTAGGGTTTAGGTGTTGATGAATAGTAAATTTAGGGTTTAATGTTAGGGAGTATGTATATTTATAAGGGGGATTTGATGGGCTGTCCTCGGAACTTGGGCCTGTCTAGACTCATTGGGGAGGGGCTGATCTATGTGAAAGGGTGCACGTGGGCTTGGTTGGGTCCTGCTTGAGGTAAAACTGCTCCTAATTTAATTTAATTAAACAATGCGCATGGTGTTCATTAACGTATTGGAGACACATAGGACTAGGTTTGGGGGGGGGGGGGCACAAGTGTCGTGAGCGTAGCAGGCTCAGAATAGGTCAATACTATAATTTGGGTTATACGGAGTTAGGTTGTGGTTGAGCCTTAAATTCAATTGGAAGTGGTCAATTAAAAAAATGGATTTATTGTAATAATACATAAGCATTTGTAACGAATATTGCGCAGCTAAATTGAAGCACAATATTGAGTATCTAAAAGTTGCACAAGGGCCAAATGGGTAGTCTGGCATGTCTAAGAGATGTTCGTGACCTTGGGTGGAAGATAGCTACTGGTGTGGTGCTCTATCCTCGAGACAATGGCAAGATGTAATAGGACATATAATTATTGCACATTTATTCCAATTGTGTCCAATTAAATCTAAGTCTCTCAATTTAATTCAAATTGGACCCAAAATTGGTCGAGGGGGTTTACAATCTACCCTCCTTAGAGCATTTCGTCCTCGAAATTAAAACATACGTATGGTAAGAACTACAGCCTAAATAAAAATGCTAATACTGCCTAGTCCTTTGAAAAGGTGGAGATAGCGCTGTCTAATATCCTCCTCACGTTCCCTGGTAGACTCACTTGGTGCGTGATGCCTCCATGCAATGCGAACTAGAGGGATAGTCTGACCTCGCAATACCTTCTCGTTCCTGTCCAGGATCTCAACAGGTTCCTCTTGGTATGATAAACTTGGGCCGACTGTGATCTCGGAATGGTCAAGTACATGACTCGGATATGGTATGTACCTCCTCAACTGAGATACATGGAAGACGTCATAGACTCCTTCCAAAGTCTGCGGCAAGGCTAACCTTTAAGCAACCTCTCCGACACATTCTAACACATCGAATGGTCCGATGTACCTCAGACTCAGCTTTCCTCTGCCTCCAAATCTGATAGTCCCTCGAGTAGGTGAGATCTTTAGAAACACGTGATCTCCAAAGCTTCAAAGCAAAGATCACTGCTGCTAGCTCTAAGTCGTGGGTGGGATAGTTCTTCTCATGTGTCCTCAACTGTCTAGAAGCATAGGCTACAACCTTCCCATGCTGCATCAAGACACATCCTAATCCTTTCCCGAATGCATCGCTATAGATCACGAATCCTCCGGGTCCAGATGGTATGGTCAAGATGGGTGTCGTAGTCAAACGCTTCTTCAGCTCATCGAACGCTGTCTGACATTCCTCTGTCCAAGTGAACTCCTGTTCCTTATGAGTCAAACAGGTCAGCGGCTCTGCGATCTTTGTAAAGTTCTCCACAAACCTCCGGTAATATCCGGCAAGTCCTAGTAAGCTCCTCACTTCTGAGACATTGGTAGGGGTTGGCCATGTCTCTACCGATGAAATCTTTGCCGGATCTACTGAAATGCCATCTCCTGAGATAACGTGTCCAAGGAAAGCGACACGATCTAAAAGAAACTCGCACTTGCTCAGCTTGGCATAAAGCCTCTCTCTCCTCAGCGTCTCTAACACTAGTCTCAGATGCTCTTTATGCTCCTTGTGGCTCTTTGAATACACCAAGATGTTGTCGATGAAGACTACCACGAACCGGTCTAAGTATTGGTAGAATACTTTGTTCATAAAGTTCATAAATACAGCTAGCGCATTCGTCAGTCCAAAAGACATCACTAAGAACTCGTAGTGACCATAACGAGTCCTGAATGCTGTCTTTTGAATGTCTTCTCTTTTCACCTTTACTTGATGATAACCCGATCTCAAGTCGATCTTTGTGAACACCACTGCTCCTGTCAGCTGGTCGAACAAATCATCAATCCGCGGCTGGGGGTACTTGTTCTTGATAGTCAAAGCATTAAGGGCTCTGTAATCAATACACATGCGTACCGTTCCATCCTTCTTAGGTACAAATAATACTTGTGCTCTCCAAGGTGATACACTAGGACGGATAAATCCCTTGCTCTGCAACTCCTCTAATTGTTGCTTTAGCTCATCTAACTCCTTCTTTGCCAATCGATATACATTAGAAGATACCGATGCTGCTCCGGGTATTAGCTCGATGGTGAACTCTACGTCTCTATCTGGTGGTAAGCCTGGCAATTCTTCAGGGAAAACATCCTCAAATTCTATAACTATTGGTGGGGGTACCGTCTCCATAGCCATGTAAGTTCCAGCTATCTGTCCTACTCCTTGTTCGACGGTCCCTCGCATGTACTCAAACTCTGGTTGATCTGGCGGTCTAAAGGTAACGCTACCCTTCTGGCAGTTCAGTACGGCATTATACTGGCTTAACTAGTCCATGCCTAGCACAACATCAAAGTATGGCATGGGTAATACCAAGAATCGCGCTCTCATCTCTCTACCACATTCGACTACCGAACACGTTCGAATAGTACTGGTAACCGACACGATACCTCCTCCGGTAAGAATCTTCCAACTCTTAGGTAAGGGGGAAGTAGCTACTCTATGCATTGCTATAAATCTACTAGATATGAATGAAAAGGTAGCTCCAGAATCAAACAATGCAGTCGCATGTAATGATACAACTAAAATGGTACCTGTGATGACTTCCCCTTCTGTTTCCTCCTTTGTAGCTGCTAGTGCAAAGTCCTGTCCGTGCCTCTGTCCTCCGGTCTGCTGTCGAGCTCAGTCAAACTATGCCTCCTGTGGGGCCAAGAGTGGTCCCTTCTGAAATCCTCCGTGTGCTGGTGGACGTTGACCTTCTAGCGGTGGTAGTATCCTCGGAACTGGTGCTGTTGGTCTCTGTCCGGACGGCGGTGCTGCCTCTCTGCGCTGTGGATAGTCTCAGACTTGGTGCTGGTCTGACCCACAAATCAGACATGTCATCAATCTCTTTCTGCAGTACTTCTCGTAATGTCCTCTCTTGCCACAGTGGTAGCAAGTCAGAAGCTCCTTTTGCTGGTATGGCATTGACCTCTGCTGTGTCTGTACTCTGGGACGTCAGATCGGTCCTCCTACTCTGGGCTAGGCTCAGGCTGGGGCGGTTGTGTTAGAACGTCTTGCTCCTCTGCCGATGGCCTCCTGGACTCTCGCCTCTGAAAGAACCTCTTCATACGAAATTTGTGCCTGTGCGGTGGTATACCTCTGTAGCTTGAAGGTGAGGCCGTGATGGAATCTATGGGCCTTCTCTAGATCATTGAGTATCAGGACGGCACCAAATCTGCTAAGGCGGCTGAACTCTGCGTCATAGGCGTCAACAGTCATATTTTCCTATCCTAGATGTAGGAATTGGGAGTACAAGGCATTTCTGAATCTAGCCGAGAAATACTCCGTATTGAAGTACTCTAAGAACTGTTCCCAAGTCTGGCTCTTGCCTACACTGCGCTCAATAGAATTCTACCAGTGTTGGGCGTTGTCTTTTAATTGGGCCCTCACTGCGGTCATCCAAAGGTCTGGGTGCAGTTGTGAAGCCTCAAGTAGCATCTCCGTGTTGGCGACCCAATCAGAGATCTGCTCTACAGTCTCGTTGCCCGAGAAAGTATCTGGTCCCATTTATCGGAACCATCTTACAGTGCCACCTATCTGGGCTGGTGCAGGTGCTGGCACTAGTGTTGTGACAGGTGTCCTCTCTAGTACTGCCATTAAACTGTCTCAACATCTCGGTCTGATGCCACTGTTCTTGCATCATAGTCTGAAAGAACTGAAGCATCTGTGGCTGTCCATCTAGCTGTGGCATCTGGGGTGTATAAGGTGGAGGTGGTGGTAGTGGAACCTCTGGCTGTGTGGTAGGTGTCTCCTCAGATATCGGCCTTTCGGTTTGCGGCATCGGTGTAGCTCCTGAAGTCTGGCCCTCGAAATACGGTGTGGGGATCGTCTGTGAAGTTTGTCCCTCAGGCTGCTGGGTAGGATCGTCCTGAGAAGTCTCGTGCTAATGTATCAGCGGAGTTTGTAGCGGTGGTTGCCCTTGGGGTACCTCCTCTCTTCGGGTGGTGTTGTCTGGCACCGAGGCACTGGGTGCTCCTCGTCCACTATGCAAGTTCATCTTGCTGCAAGAGACAGGATTTCATTAAAAGAGTACGGAATCAAGCAAACATGATGCCGATATTTAAAAGTAATACGAATGAAGTTCAAAGATACAGTCAAAGTGGATGAGACCTAGACATTTCTATCCTATTGCAGGTTTGCTGGGCATGTTACCAAACCACAAGCGAAAAAGTCGACCTGCATGGGCCACCACTAAAACCATGTCACGACCTAGTCCCAAAATACAAGGAACCAGGCCACGTGATAATAGCCAGCTGTCACATCTCTGAGGATATCCCAATTTAATGGATCCTAATAAAGAGTGCTACGCTATCCTAAATACTAACATATCCCATAATAATCAACCATATATAATCTAATCTCATCCACAATATAAACAACAAGAAGTACTAAATAAACTGCTGGAAGATAAAAACCAGTCTTAAGATATCATAGTACAACTGATAATGTCTGGTGGGGACAAACCCACTACTATGACTAAATAAAGTACTGAAATGATATATAAAAGATAATGACAAGGGCATCGGCCGACTAGATAATGATGCACCCAATCCTAGGCAAAAAACCTACAAGTGATCACGGAAACTCTGACGGTAGTACCTCTAGCTCCTCTGCAGTAGCGAACCTCGTCTCCTGTCCTGGGTCATACACTGTGGGATAATATACCTCGTCCAAATCTGGAAAGGTACCAGGTCCTCAGAGGGACGTAACAAGATACATAAAAACATGCCATATATAAATACTGAATAAAATAAATACAATAAAGGGTGTGCTAACCATCTAAGTGAATGCAATGTGAGGACAAATTTGGTACGTATGGGTAGGCATAGGCATAACGTCCAACACATGAAGAGCGTGGCAGCAGTACAGTATAACGTCCATATCGCTTCGAAGAACATGGCAACAGTACAATGTATCTTCCATATCGCTCCGAAGAACGTGGCAGCAGTGTAAAGGGAGTCATTGGATCCGTGGCTCCTCTGGATACTACGGACTCCAATGGGTATATCCCATACGCCTACTAATGTCCTCCCCGCCCAATGTAGATACACAAGTCAAATACTAGACGTGCGTACCACGTATCTATATGCCAGTCTCTACCAATAAAATATAAACTGAACTATGTACTAACCGTGATGTAGGTTACACGCACCGATAGCTAGTAGAGTACACAAACACGTATCCCAATATGAATATGTCTCAGTGAACGTGTAAGTGTGTCAGGTCTCAGAAGATAACAGAGTATCCTCTAATAGGGGTGGGTCTGCTAATGACTAGGTCAAGTACACTAATCATTAACGTATTCGTCGACTGCACCCGAGTAAATCTCGGACGCACACAGTTGTATAAAAGAAAAACACAAGAATACAATACAACATATGCATGATTTAAATTAGACAGTAAATATGGCAAAGTATCTTGCCTGAGTCCTCAAGCTGTGAATGCCAGAAGCCGGTTCCTGCAGTGTCTCCTGGCTGATCCAATGATCCTAACACATAATATAATATAGAAATCTAACATCAGACACTAAGACAATATGTACACACGACTACGATGCTACTCTTGGGTACTATCGCAAGTTCACGACTGATCGAATACAGCGTCATGTGTGCACGTAGCTAGAGTGCACACATGTTCTTTCCTCGGTTAACGTGCACCTTGAGACAGTAATCATCAAGTTATAGTTACCAATTATTTTTTATTTATACGATTACGGGTCCTTGGTTCCTATGATCAAACGTACTCAGTTTATGTCCTGATGTTCAGACGAAATACTGGTCTTTGGTAACATGTCATACTTTAAGGGACGTATTCATTATGTTATAACCTAATTATCAGCCCACATACACATAACTCTTATTTACTTTATTAGGTTGGTGTCGACATATGACACATCGACACGATGACTCGAATAAACGGTCATACAACGATACTATGCGAGAACGATCGGGGGATCGAGTAACTGGCTGCTTGGACGAGGGTTTGCTCATCCTGGTCGTTTTCCTTGCGGGCGGAGCTCCGGCGTCAACCGGTGGGTTGGCCGGCAGCGGCAGCAGCGGCCTGCGGCAGATGCGGCAGCGGCAGTAGCGGCTTGGTGTCGTCGGTGCTGGCTGAGGACGCGCGGGGGTGGTGACTTGAGGTGGTGGTGAGGGTGTTTGTGAAGTCAGAGGCGGTGGGTGTCCGTTCGGGAAAGAGATGGCTCAGGTTAGATGTTCGGCTAGGGTGCGTGGGGGTGATGGTGATGGTGCGGGTGTCCGGTGGTTGCAGGCGGACGGGGTACTGCTGGCGGTTGGGTGGTGGTCCAGCAGTGAGGGGGGTCCGGTAGCTGAGGTGGTCCGGTGGTGGTCGTGGCGTCGGCAGTCGGGGGTAGCTCGGGTGTAATGGGAACGGCTAGGGTTTGGGTGTTGATGAATAGTAAATTTAGGGTTTAATGTTAGGGAGTATGTATATTTATAAGGGGGATTTGATGGGCTGGCCTCGGAACTTGGGCCTGTCTAGACTCATTGGGGAGGGGCTGATCCATGTGAAAGGGTGCACGTGGGCTTGGTTGGGTCCTGCTTGAGGTAAAACTGCTCCTAATTCAATTTAATTAAACAAGGCGCATGGTGTTCATTAACGTATTGGAGACACATAGGACTAGGTTTGGGGGGGGGGGGAACAAGTGTCGTGACAGTAGCAGGCTCAGAATAGGTCAATACTCTAATTTGGGTTATACAGAGTTGGGTTGTGGTTGAGCCTTAAATTCAATTGGAAGTGGTCAATTAAAAAAATGGATTTATTGTAATAATACATAAGCGTTTGTAACGAATATTGCACAGCTAAATTGAAGCACAATATTGAGTATCTAAAAGTTGCACAAGGGCCAAATGAGTAGTCTGGCATGTCTAAGAGATGTTCGTGACCTTGGGTGGAAGATAGCTACTGGTGTGGTGCTCTATCCTTGAGACAATGGCAAGATGTAATAGGGCATATAATTATTGCACATTTATTCCAATTGTGTACAATTAAATCTAAGTCTCTCAATTTAATTCAAATTGGACCCTAAATTAGTCGAGGGGGTTTACAAATGTATATCTATATATACATTATACATACATACGTATAGATAGCTAGAAATGAATATATATCTAACTATTAATTCAACAAGTATATATATATATATATATATATATATATATATATATATATATATATATATATATATATAACTACTAAAAATATAATATACTAATGCATAAATATCAGTTATGAAATATATACATATATACTATTATCATACATATATTAAATAGCTATAATAAATACATATTTATACTCTATACCGCAAAACTGTTGCCAAAAGCCGCTGTGGTCGTCGCTAATGTTGCTGATACTGCTGCTGATACTGATGCTGTAGCTACGGTTACTACTGTTATCGCTAATGCTGCTGCTGTTGCTGTAATCGTTGCTGTTGCTATTGCGCAGCTGCTGCTGTCGCTGAAGTTGTTGTTGCTGTCGCTGAAGCTGTTGCTGTTGCTGTTGCAATACTGCTGCTGCTGTCACTATAACATTGAGTCCCCCTCTCTCTATTATATATTAAAATATTCATAATATATATAATAATAATATATATATATAATAAATATATATTTATATGTACACATGCTCATATATATATATATATATATATATATATATATATGTATATACATCTCCACAATAATACTTATAGTATAACATACACATATTTTAGTATCATATATATATTTACTCATAACATCACATATACGTACACGTATATATATATAATCATGCAAGTATATATATATAATTACAACATACAAGTATATATATATATATATATATATATATATATATATATATATATATATACATATATATATATACATAACAATATATATATGCATATAATTATATATTATAAAGACTAAGAACAAAGGAAATATATTTAGAAATAAAATGCACAAACACGTGGAGTGCATAGCTCCCGTATCCCACTAGATCTAGGATACGCTTGCGACACGAGTCCACCACACATTCAAACATACCCCGAAGGACACAAGCAAGTCTAATATATTATTTATGAACAATACGGAGAGTCAAACACAAATCTACGTATCTGTATCAAAATGTGACATGCACAAAGTTTCGTGTCGGAGGAAAAATCTCAAAATCAACACGTATCACCAAATTATTGGGATACGACCTATACGTACCCAATTGTGGACACGATACTAGCCTCGAGCATACAAACACATGCCAAATTAATCTATAGGACCAATTAACAAACACAACAAGTGTCAATCTCAGAATTCTCCCAAAATTGGCACAAAACGTACCATAACTTTCTCAATAGGCCTCCTATGAACTCAAATCCAAATCCTATGGGTAGCCTATGCATATGGGTTAATTTTTCATGGTTAATTCTCAGATTTAGAACCTAAATTAAGGAAAAAACTGAATTATAGCTATTGGGAGATGGATTCCCAATACAACCTCCAAAATTGATAAAATTGGCCTTCAACTTGTAGATCCTTGCTCCTTTTTGTATATCCTTACTTTTTCCTTCTAGATCCTTGCTCCACTAGTCTCCAATGGTGATTTTGGAAGGAATTGGGATAAAATTTGGTAGGAATTTGATGGAATTTAGTTGAGGGAAATTCTAGATCTAGATTTGGAATGAAAAATAAAGAGAGAGAATATTTTTATCCCCTTTATATAGGCCTCACTTGCCCCCTCCCTCAAGCTACTATATAAAGTCTAAAATACCCCTTGGGGCCTCTCATAAAGAAATAATTAAGGAGAGAAGCTTCTAATCTAATGGGTTTAACTTAATTAATCATCCTCCTAATGATTGGGCTTCTAATTATTGGGCTCAATTCTAACTAGAATTAAATGTTGGTCCATGAGTCTAAACTAAACTAGTTAGGTCCATTAACATAAGTCCAAAAATAAATCTAACATGCTAACAATAAATAAATAATACAATAAATAAATATTTAACATTCATAATATTTAATTAATTACTAAATGACTAAAATATCCTTTCCTAAAAAATATGGTAGTGACAAGTCTACCCCCTTAGAAGAATTTTGTCCTCAAAATTAAAACTCTCACCCCTCTCTCTTAGGCCAGTCATATCATATTCATACAAATTCTTACTGTAGCCAAACCCCTATTAATCACAGTCTAAAATAGTCTTATCATACAATCCTACTGAAAGAGAAATCAGACTCTAACTATCATGAATTCAGTCCCTGCCCTACTGGGAAGTCTTCCTTTACTGGTGATGTAATCTGCTATGCCACCGGTGGCTTATTCTATCACACACTAAGCATTCATTAATCATCAAGATATTTTTAATACTGAGGGTTTCCAAATACTCATGGTATACTATAATTCGAGTTCATGTACATGCTTAACTCGCTGGCACTTGCTACTTAAGATACTATACAAAATACTGCTAAGGTACTACCTCATTGTTCTGTTTTAATTCTTGTAATCACCAAAATTTTTCAATCATTCTCTTGCAAAGAACACTTGTATACATTTTCAATCATGTATTTTATTAGCACACCCTCATTCAACTTTAATAATCCCAATAGGATGCCTTACTTAAATCTTGTCACTGTCTACATAAGGCACCAGCTCTCATATGTATTTTTAGATGACATCCGCATACCAAGTTACTCATGTCTCACCCTTATACTAGGTACTAAAATGCTTGTGCCTAAACCTTCATAATACTTGAGGTACTCCGTCTCTTGTTACTAGGGTATCTATTTTTATCTGATATTGGGAGCCACTCATCCTCTAACATTTGTTAATTATCTTAAGGTTCTCATCTGTACATTAGTATCACAATACACACACAATTACCTTCTAGCCATTACAACACCATGACATCTCACTGGTATCCTTATACCCCTTGTACTATTTTCTGATACATACGACCTCTATACTCAAAATTGGCAAGGTATTATACTACTAAGCTTACTCTTATATATATATATATATATATATATATATATATATATATATATATATATTGTCACTATCACATTTTAGAAAAAAGGGTATTTTAGTAATTTTCTATTTAAATAAATATTGTGCATGGTAAATAATTTTTGTTGTATTATTTAATTGTTGTTAGATATTATTTAATTATTTTGGACTTATTTTAGTGGACCCAACTAGTTTAGTTTGGACCCATGGACCAACATGAATTAATTAGTTAGACTTGGCCCATTTAGAAAGCCCATGGTTAAGAAGATGGATTAAATTAATTAAATGATTAGACTAGAAGCTTCCTTCCTTAATTATTTCTTCATGAGAGGCCCCAAGGGGTACATTGGACATTTTACAATTGCTTGGGGGAGGGGCTATGGCCGGCCTATTAAAGAGGGGGGGGGGGAAATTTCTCTCTCCTCTCATCTCATTCCAAATCTAGATCTAGAATTCTCCCACTACCAAATTCCCTCCATTCCCAATCCAATTCCCTACCAAATTCATTCCAAATTCTTTCCAATTCACCATTAGAGAAGGATGAAGCAAAGATCTAGAAGAAGGAAGCAAGGATCTACAAAGAGGAGCAAGGATCTACAATTTGGAAGCAAGTTCATCTCAATTGGAGGTTTTATTGGGAATCCATCTCCCAATAGGTATAATTCAGATTTTTCCATTTAAATAGCTTCTAAATCTGAGATTTAATCATGTAAAATCAACCTATATGTATGTACTACCCATAGGACTTTGTTTTGTGTTCATAGGAGACCCATGGAGAAAGTTATGGTGCTTTTTGTGTCAATTTTGTTGGAATTCCGAATTTACATTTTTTGTGTGTGTCAATTGATCCTATAGATCAATTGGACATGAGATTTGTGTTTGAGGCTAGTGTCGTGTCCATATTGGGATACTTGTGGTTCGTATCCCAACTATTTGGTGATACGTGTCATTTGGGGTTTTCCTCCGACACGGAACTTTGAACATGTCGTATTTTGACACGGACACATAGATCTACTTTTGACGCTTTGATTTGTTCATAAATATTATTTGTGATCTGTTTGTGTCCTTCGGGGTGCATTTAGTTGTGTGTTGGACTCGTGTCGCATGCGTATCCTAGATCTAGTGGGATACGGTGAGATACTCTCCAATTATGTGTATTTTTGTATAGATCTAATTAATTGTGGTTCAATTCTTCATTTATAATTAGTATATATATATGGATATTAAATATTTATTTTGTGTATTTATTATAGTAATTATTGTAGCATAGATCTATATTTTGGGTGTGCTAATATAATGTACAATATAATATGTAGCTTTCTTGCATGCAAATATATATGTTACTACTTGTTAAATAATATAATTTATACATAAAATGTTTTATAAAATATATTTTTATGTTTAATTGTGTAATTATATTATTTATAATTATTATGTAATTATTTGGATATTAATGTAAATATTTTAGGTGTGCTTCTAACCATGTAAATTATATGTTCTTTGTTAAATATTTGAAGGTATAAGTTTATGTGTATATTAATATATATATGTACATTTTTGTATTAATGGTTTATATATATATATATATATATATACTGTTTTATATATTCTGTTTATATATATATATATATATTGTTTTATATATTCTGTTTTTATATATATAATTATATATATATAACTTGTTTTAGTGACAGTGAATTAATGACAGTAAAAACTGTCATTAATTAGCCGACTAATAGCAGCCGCTGTAGCCTTCGGGCAATTAATGACAAACCTGTCATTAATTGCAGCAGCGGGAAACAGCAGCTTTTCTGCGACGCTTTTCCGCGACAGTTTAACTGTCAGCGAAAACCAAAGCAGTGGCAGTTTATTATTTGGGTTTCGGTGACAGTCCTTCGGTGACAGTCCCGACTGTCACTATTTAAACTGTTTTGATTTAATCCTATTTTATTCACTGTTTTTCAATGACGCTTTGACAGATTTAATGTATATATTATATATTATAATTGTATATATATATATGTATATATATATATGTGTTTTGTGAGGAATAATAATTGTAATAATATATTATGTTATTTATATAAATGTTGGGTTGTATATATTATTTTAGGGTATATATTAATTGTATTATTAGTATACTTTGTGTGAGTTCTTTTTGAATCTAATTTGATTCCTAAATTATTGTAGTTTATCTCTATATTATTTTATAGATGTCTTGTGAGGTTGACTTTGGGTTTGACCATGTTTGACTTTAGTGGACTTTAGAGTTGACCATAGTTGACTTTTACCTTAGAATTGACTTATTGACCTAGAAGTTGCCTAGTTTGACTTGTTCTCTTTCCGGGACCTTGTATTAATGTGGTATTCCATGTCTAGGTCTTCGAGGCACCGAGTCAGACATTTGTGAGACTGTTCATTGGACTTCAGGCGAGTACATTCTCTGATAGTTTCTCATTTATGATATCCTCTATGTTCGTTGTATCTAGTGTAGATATACATGTTCTCTTGACACTATGGTTACACTGATTGGTATATCCGGATCTCGTCATGAGATATTATTCCTTGGTATATGGTGTATATGGTGCAAGTATTGTTTCATTGGTTATCTTGTACATGTACAGACACCGATTCTCGGGGAGACTAGCTATCTTCTTGGGGAATCTAGTGCCATAACGTACCGTGGTTGGATCTATTATACCAGTCGGGGTGGGGAGTATTTTAGTGTAGATATGTGATCATACCCTCCTTGTGCATGTCTTGTTCCTTGTGAGTGTTGATCATACACCGCACGTATAATCAGCCAGGCCATCATACTCTTGTGCAAGTTCCCAAGCCGATCACATGTTAAAGCTAGTACTCACACACTTAGTCATTAGTATTCTTGTTCCATCAGCATATTGTTCATTATTGTATTTCTTTCCAGTATTTCCTTATTGTCTATACATTCTTGTATCTATTTATGCATCTTGTTTATCCATAACTATTTACTGTTATATAGTTTTTATCATTATTTGAGAACTGCTGTTAGGGTTGTACTCTGCTCCTTTCCTGACTGGATATATTTTTCCAGATGACACTGAGGAGTACCCTACCTATTATGGACCCCAGGATGTTGTGGGTTTAGATTCTGAGACCCTGGCTCAAGAGGGACTTATCCCAACTGAGACAGTTGACCCTGGAGTTGTAGCTTTATAGTTTTGTAGTATTCTTTGTACTGGATTTGTCTCCAGCATATTTCTGTAATTTTCTTCAGACTCATTGATGTATTATTTTAGACTCATGAGTTGTATTGTGACTATTCTATTCTTTATCTGATTCGTGCTCATTTCCACCTTAGTTCTGTGATTGAGTATACTATCATTATTGGTGGTTCATTATATTGTTAGATAGTTTATCTAGACAGTGTTCTACCGCCGATTCTGTGGCGTAGGCTGGGCGTTGTTTCCGACTAGTACCCTTACACTGGGTGCGGGTCGTGACACGTTTTTGGTGGTGGCCCATGCAGGTCTAGCTTCACAAGTATGTGATGTCGTGGTAGTGCGATAACTTAGTTGTACTACTGCGAGCCTGCGATAGGATATAGGATATAGGCTGAGATACTCAATCACATCTAGGAAAATTCTTTTGATTCAACTATTCTCCTTTGATATTGATACTTGATCCCTTAAACTTGTCCTTTCCTTGAATATCTTACATCTTGTGCCATATTGATTCTTTCTTTCGCTTTGTCTTAGGATGCCGCCTAAAACTAGATCACAGCAGGGGAGAGCAGCTTCTGAGAGGTCTGCGACATCCCGAGGGCCTGCACCAGTCACTTCTCCGGTGATTGGAGTGTCAGCTGCTTTCGGAGGTCCACCACCCACTCAGAGGACTGTGCCAGCTGTATCTGAGGGGCTTCCACCTCCACCTCCTGTGCCAGCAGAGGCGTCACAGATATTTACTCTGTTTCGTGAGATGCTCGAGGCACAGAGGGCTCAGTCAGAGGCACATCAGAGGCAGACCGACGTTCTACGGCAGGGCATCGAGAGTGCTCATCATCTTGCTCGTGCTGTAGTTGAGAGAGGAGTTCCGGTCCAGCAGCAGTTTGTTCCTCAGGTTGCTCAGCTTCGGCCAGGCAATATTCAGGACTTCAAGAAACTGGAGCCTAGGGTTTTCAAAGGGACGGAGGGCATCGTCTATGCTGATGATTGGCTCGAGGACATTGAGCGTCTTATGAGGGTGTCCCGTCTTTCTGAAGATCTGAAGGTTGAGGCGGTAGGACTTCAACTGTTCGACGTCGCTCGTACTTGGTTCAGGAATGAGCCGGTTCTAGTTGACGCAGGACAATCTTGGGAGGTATTCAGGGACCTTTTCAAGAAGAAGTTTTTCGGCCGGATAGACAGGCTTGACTTGGGGAGACAATTTGAGAGTCTCATTCAGGGAAGCATGTCTATGGAGGAATACGCTGCGGAGTTCGGTAGGCTGAGCCAATTTGCAGAGTATCTGGTGAGGGAGCCGGAGGTTCGAGCTATTCGTTTCCGAGAGGGTCTAAACTGGGAGGTGAAGATTCGCATTCCGTCTTTTTATGAGACATACTCGGAGATACTTGCGGAGGCACGCAAGGTTGAGCGGGATCTGGGTTTGAAGACCAAGAGAGACTGTGATTCTTTTCTGGGGGCCAACGGCAGTGCAGTATCTGCCAAACGTCCTCATTTCCAGTCCAGACCTTTCCAGCAGCCACAGCAGAACCAGACTCCAGCTAGAGCGCCTTTTCACCAGGCACCTCAGCAGCAGAGGCAGTTACAGCAAGCTCTATGCAACTTCTGCAAGAAGCCCGGCCACATCTGGGAAGTTTGCAGAAAGAGGCTAGGAGTTTGTTTGTATTGTGGTACTGAAGGGCATCAATTAAGGGAGTGTCCTCGTCGTGTAGTTCAGGGAGCAGCTCCAGCTCCGAGGGCACAGATAAGACCACCTGCAGCATAACCGAGGGGACCGCTTCCGACACAGCAGCAGCATTTTGTCCAGCATCAGCAGCAGGGAGGTGCTCGGCAGGGACGAGCGTTTGCTATGACAGTCGAAGAGGAGGAACCCACAGGAGATGTCATCGCAGGTTCTATTCTTCTTGATTCCATTCCAGCTTTAGCTTTATTTGATAGTGGTGCTTCCCATAGTTTTGTATCTGTTTCTTTTGCTCTAAAGCATGGTTTGGTAGCTGAGTCTTTGCTTAGGACTTGCAAGATCATGACCGGGGGAGGCATTATCCTGGTTAATGATATTTGCAAGGATCGGAGAGTTACTCTGGGAGGCCGGGAGTTGAGTGCGTGTCTACTTGTAATGCCACTTCCGAGCTACGACATTATACTCGGGATGGATTGGTTGAGTAGGCACCGTGCTAGCATAGATTGTAGAGGAGGTAGAGTTTTGTTTGGTCCGCCAGGAGAGCCAGAGTTCGAGTTTGCTAGAGGAACTGCGGAGCAGGAAGAAGGCATTATTTGTGGAGCTATGGTGGAAGACAAGGAGTTGCCACATCCGTTGATAGCAGAATTTTTGGATGTGTTTCCTGAAGAATTGCCAGGATTGTCGCCAGATCGAGATGTTGAATTTTCTATAGACTTGGTGCCAGGTGCAGAACCGATTTCGCAGCATGTCTATAGAGTAAACAACAGCGAGCTGGTCGAGTTGAAGAAGCAGGTGGACGAATTGCAGGATAAGGGGTTTATCAGATCGAGTTCTTCACCATGGGGAGCCCCGGTATTGTTTGTACCGAAGAAGGATGGATCGGTACGCATGTGCATTGATTACAGGGCTTTGAATAATCTCACTATCAAGAATAAGTATCCTTTGCCACGGATTGATGATCTGTTTGATCAGTTGAGTGGTGCCAAGGTATTTTCTAAGATAGATTTGAGATCAGGCTACCATCAGGTGAAGGTGAAGCCGGGGGACATACCGAAGACTGCTTTTAGAACTCGGTATGGTCAGTACGAGTTTATGGTGATGCCGTTTGGTTTGACTAATGCACCGGCGGTATTTATGAACTTGATGAACAAGGTGTTCCACCAGTACCTTGACAAGTTCGTGGTGGTGTTCATCGACGACATACTCATATACTCGAGGACACCGGAGGAGCATGAGGAGCATTTGAGGATTGTGTTGGATGTGCTGAGGAAGGAGAAGCTGTATGGAAAGTTGTCCAAATGTGAGTTTTTCTTGGACAAGGTGGAATTCTTGGGACATGTTGTGACTGGTGATGGTATTTCAGTGGATCCGAAGAAGATTTCAGCAGTGGAATCTTGGAAGACTCCGAGTTCAGTAGCAGAGATCAGGAGTTTCTTGGGATTGGCAGGCTACTACAGAAAGTTTGTGCAAGATTTTTCGAGGATTGCCGAGCCGATGACCAGACTCACAAGGAAGGATGTGGAGTTTGTTTGGACGGAAGATTGCCAGGCTGCTTTTGAGGAGTTGAAGAAGAGGTTGACGTCTGCTCCTATTTTGACATTGCCATCAGGGTCCGGAGGTTTCACTATTTATAGTGATGCATCGGGAAAGGGTTTAGGTTGTGTTCTTCAGCAGCATGGGAAAGTGATTGCCTATGCATCCAGGCAATTGCGTCCTCATGAAAAGAACTATCCTACCCATGATTTGGAGTTGGCAGCTGTCATATTCGCCCTGAAGTTGTGGAAACATTATTTGTACGGAGAGCGTGTGGAGATCTTCACAGACCACAAAAGCTTGAAGTACGTTTTCACGCAGAAGGAGTTGAACATGAGGCAGCGTCGGTGGTTGGAATTGATGAAGGATTTTGATATCTCTTTGCAATATCATCCTGGGAAAGCCAATGTAGTTGGCGATGCTTTGAGCAGGTATCCGGTAGCTATGTTCTTAACGCAGGATCGATATCTGTTGGAGGACTTGGAGAGCTTGGGCATTGAGGTGATTGTTCCTGGGTGTGCTATGCAGATGTGGGGATTGCAGATACATTCAGATTTGATGGATAGGATCAAGGCAGCACAGTATGATGACGTATCTTTGAGGAGTATCAGAGCTCAGGTGAGAGCAGGATTGGAGGATGATTTCACTATTGCAGAGGATGGATCTTTGAGGCATGGAGTTAGATTGTGTGTGCCTAGTGGGGAGTTGTGCGAGGAGGTGTTGCAGGAAGCGCATCGCTCTCAGTATTCCATATATCCAGGTGCTAACAAGATGTATCGAGATATGCGAGAGAGTGTGTGGTGGTATGGCATGAAGAGGGAAGTGGCACAGTTTGTATCCAGATACTTAGTGTGCCAGCAGGTGAAAGCCGAGAGGCAGAGGCCAGGAGGTTTACTTCAGCCATTACCCATTCCAGAGTGGAAGTGGGAACACATTACTATGGATTTTGTGTCTGGACTACCACGATCTCCAGGAGGGAAAGACGCGATTTGGGTCATTGTTGATAGATTGACCAAGTCGGCCCATTTTTTGCCTTTCAAGGTGGGTTTGTCTACGGAGAAGCTGGCAGAGATGTATGTGAGGCAGATCGTTAGGATACATGGAGTTTCCGTCAGCATAGTCTCAGATCGAGATAGTCGTTTCACTTCTTATTTCTGGAGGAGTTTGCAGGAGAGTTTGGGCACTCAGCTCAAATTCAGTACTGCATATCATCCCCAGACAGATGGGCAGTCAGAGAGGACTATTCAGACTCTCGAGGATATGTTGCGCACTTGTGTACTAGATTTCGGGGGTTCTTGGGAGGACCATCTCCATTTGGTAGAGTTTGCTTACAACAACAGTTACCAGGCCAGTATAGAGATGTCACCTTTTGAAGCTCTATATGGTCGGAGGTGTCGTACTCCTTTGTCTTGGGACGATGTTGGAGAGAGAGTTTTGCTTGGGCCAGAGATGGTTGTGGATGCAGCAGAGAAGGTTCAGTTGATCAGAGACAGACTTCGAGTGGCGCAGGACAGACAACGGCATTGGGCCGATAGCCATCGGAGACCCTTGGAGTTTGAGGTATAGTTTAGATTTTATTTTGTGTGCGTGTTCTTGGTTGTTTGTTATAGATAAGTTCTTAAGGTGGTGTTTTGTTCTAGGTGGGTGGTTTGGTGTTTCTGAGGATTTCTCCGACACGAGGCACGATTCGCTTCGGTGGAGGCGGAAAGCTTAGTCCGCGATTCATTGGACCTTTCACTATTCTAGAGAGGGTCGGTGCAGTTGCTTATAGACTAGACTTGCCACCTGCATTGGAGGGAGTGCACAACGTGTTTCATGTGTCGCAGTTAAGACGATACGTGGCAGATCCTAGTCATGTATTGGATCACTCAGAGATAGAGGTGGGCCCTACTCTTAGCTATCCAGAGCAGCCAGTTGGGATTCTGGATCGGAGAGAGAAGGTGCTGAGGAACCAGACTATTCCTTTGGTGCGCGTCGCATGGAGGCATCACTCTCCGGGGGAGTCTACCTGGGAGAGAGAGGATGAAATGCGAGAGCGTTATCCATATTTGTTTGTACCTTGAGGTATATTATTTTTAGTTATGTTCTGTTCATTGTTATGTTCTGTTCATTAGTTAGTTGTGATTCTTTAGTTCTGTTCTGTGATTTTCTGGGGGTAGTTTTCGTCTTTGAATTTCGAGGACGAAATTATTTTAAGGAGGGTAGACTTGTCACTACCACATTTTAGAAAAAAGGGTATTTTAGTAATTTCCTATTTAAATAAATATTGTGCATGGTAAATAATTTTTGTTGTATTATTTAATTGTTGTTAGATATTATTTAATTATTTTGGACTTATTTTAGTGGACCCAACTAGTTTAGTTTGGACCCATGGACCAACATGAATTAATTAGTTAGACTTGGCCCATTTAGAAAGCCCATGGTTAAGAAGATGGATTAAATTAATTAAATGATTAGACTAGAAGCTTTCTTCCTTAATTATTTCTTCATGAGAGGCCCCAAGGGGTACATTGGATATTTTACAATTGCTTGGGGGAGGGGCTATGGCCAGCCTATTAAAGAGGGGGGGAAATTTCTCTCTCCTCTCATCTCATTCCAAATCTAGATCTAGAATTCTCCCACTACCAAATTTTCTCCATTCCCAATCCAATTCCCTACCAAATTTATTCCAAATTCTTTCCAATTTACCATTAGAGAAGGAGGAAGCAAGGATCTAGAAGAAGGAAGCAAGGATCTACAAAGAGGAGCAAGGATCTACAATTTGGAAGCAAGTTCATCTCAATTGGAGGTTTCATTGGGAATCCATCTCCCAATAGGTATAATTCAGATTTTCCCATTTAAATAGCTTCTAAATCTGAGATTTAATCATGTAAAATCAACCTATATGTATGTACTACCCAAAGGACTTTGTTTTGTGTTCATAGGAGACCCATGGAGAAAGTTATGGTGCTTTTTGTGTCAATTTTGTTGGAATTCCGAATTTACATTTTTTGTGTGTCAATTGATCCTATAGATCAATTGGACATGAGATTTGTGTTTGAGGCTAGTGTCATGTCCATATTGGGATACTTGTGGTTCGTATCCCAACTATTTGGTGATACGTGTCATTTGGGGGTTTTCCTCCGACACGGGGCTTTGAACATGTCGTATTTTGACACGGACACATAGATCTACTTTTGACGCTTTGATTTGTTCATAAATATTATTTGTGATCTGTTTGTGTCCTTCGGGGTACATTTAGTTGTGTGTTGGACTCGTGTCGCATGCGTATCCTAGATCTAGTGGGATACGGTGAGATACTCTCCAATTGTGTGTATTTTTGTATAGATCTAATTAATTGTGGTTCAATTCTTCATTTATAATTAGTATATATATATGAATATTAAATATTTATTTTGTGTATTTATTATAGTAATTATTGTAGCATAGATCTATATTTTGGGTGTGCTAATATAATATACAATATAATATGTAGCTTTCTTGCATGCAAATATATATGTTACTACTTGTTAAATAATATAATTTATACATAAAATGTTTTATAAAATATATTTGTATGTTTAATTGTGTAATTATATTATTTATAATTATTATGTAATTATTTGGATATTAATGTAAATATTTTAGGTGTGCTTCTAGCCATGTAAATTATATGTTCTTTGTTAAATATTTGAAGGTATAAGTTTATGTGTATATTAATATATATATGTACATTTTTGTATTAATGGTTTATATATATATATATATATACTGTTTTATATATTCTGTTTATATATATATATATATATATATATATATATTGTTTTATATATTCTGTTTTTATATATATAATTATATATATATAACTTGTTTTAGTGACAGTGAATTAATGACAGTAAAAACTGTCATTAATTAGCCGACTAATAGCAGCCGCTGTAGCCTTCGGGCAATTAATGACAAACCTGTCATTAATTGCAGCAGCGGGAAACAGCAGCTTTTCTGCGACGCTTTTCCGCGACAGTTTAACTGTCAGCGAAAACCAAAGCAGTGGCAGTTTATTATTTGGGTTTCGGTGACAGTCCTTCGGTGACAGTCCCGACTGTCACTATTTAAACTGTTTTGATTTAATCCTATTTTATTCACTGTTTTTCAATGACGCTTTGACAGATTTAATGTATATATTATATATTATAATTGTATATATATATATGTATATATATATTTGTGTTTTGTGAGGAATAATAATTGTAATAATATATTATGTTATTTATATAAATGTTGGGTTGTATATATTATTTTAGGGTATATATTAATTGTATTATTAGTATACTTTGTGTGAGTTCTTTTTGAATCTAATTTGATTCCTAAATTATTGTAGTTTATCTCTATATTATTTTATAGATGTCTTGTGAGGTTGACTTTGGGTTTGACCATGTTTGACTTTAGTGGACTTTAGAGTTGACCATAGTTGACTTTTACCTTAGAATTGACTTATTGACCTAGAAGTTGCCTAGTTTGACTTGTTCTCTTTCCGGGACCTTGTATTAATGTGGTATTCCATGTCTAGGTCTTCGAGGCACCGAGTCAGACATTTGTGAGACTGTTCATTGGACTTCAGGCGAGTACATTCTCTGATAGTTTCTCATTTATGATATCCTCTATGTTCGTTGTATCTAGTGTAGATATACATGTTCTCTTGACACTATGGTTACACTGATTGGTATATCCGGATCTCGTCATGAGATGTTATTCCTTGGTATATGGTGTATATGGTGCAAGTATTGTTTCATTGGTTATCTTGTACATGTACAGACACCGATTCTCGGGGAGACTAGCTATCTTCTTGGGGAATCTAGTGCCATAACGTACCGTGGTTGGATCTATTATACCAGTCGGGGTGGGGAGTATTTTAGTGTAGATATGTGATCATACCCTCCTTGTGCATGTCTTGTTCCTTGTGAGTGTTGATCATACACCGCACGTATAATCAGCCAGGCCATCATACTCTTGTGCAAGTTCCCAAGCCGATCACATGTTAAAGCTAGTACTCACACACTTAGTCATTAGTATTCTTGTTCCATCAGCATATTGTTCATTATTGTATTTCTTTCCAGTATTTCCTTATTTTCTATACATTCTTGTATCTATTTATGCATCTTATTTATCCACAACTATTTACTGTTACATAGTTTTTATCATTATTTGAGAACTGCTGTTAGGGTTGTACTCTGCTCCTTTCCTGACTGGATATATTTTTCCAGATGACACTGAGGAGTACCCTACCTATTATGGACCCCAGGATGTTGTGGGTTTAGATTCTGAGACCCTGGCTCAAGAGGGACTTATCCCAACTGAGACAGTTGACCCTGGAGTTGTAGCTTTATAGTTTTGTAGTATTCTTTGTACTGGATTTGTCTCCAGCATATTTCTGTAATTTTCTTCAGACTCATTGATGTATTATTTTAGACTCATGGGTTGTATTGTGACTATTCTATTCTTTATCTGATTCGTGCTCATTTCCACCTTAGTTCTGTGATTGAGTATACTATCATTATTGGTGGTTCATTATATTGTTAGATAGTTTATCTAGACAGCGTTCTACCGCCGATTCTGCGGCGTAGGCTGGGCGTTGTTTCCGACTAGTACCCTTACACCGGGTGCGGGTCGTGACATATATATATATATATATATATATATATATATATATATATATATATATATATATATATTGTCTCTTTCCTCTACTGCTTAGATCACCTGTACTATTACTTCCAAATGTTTTTCTATCCATTAACTGATACACCAATCTAATTATCTCACAAGGTGCTTACTGTTACTAGCACATTACTCACTAATCTCTGATATAGAAATACTACCACTCTTGATATATTAACACTAGCTTTCTAACTACAAAATATATGTCCTGAATATTCTAGGACACTAGTTATATCATTAGATCACCTCACCACACTCACTAGAACTCATGATCGCTTGCACCAGTTATTAACTTCTATAATTCACATGTTTTACTTCACTCTCAAAGGCAGGCATATGGTTCCATATATCTATTGATTTATATATATCTCTCCTTAAATCTTTTACAGACGGATACACTAATCAGTAATACACTACATATCTTTCATGACTAATCTTGATATTTTTTAACCCATGACACTCAAGCTTTTACTTTCTGATACTCATAAACTTCCATACTGACACTCATCACCTACTCTACATCCTGCACATAATTTCTCGACACTTCTCCCACTTATTGCTTCCAACACATTACTAGCCTCAATATCAGGTAATATATCCATCACTAGTCATATACTGGTACCCTCCTATCTACTCACATCAATGCTCTACTTTTACCTGTAACACAAGTCTTACTACTTTAGCACAATGTATTATTATTATTCCCTCCCACTCTCCTATATACTTATGGGTACCATTCTACTATAGCACAATCATTAATACCCTTGATGCTTATACATTTTTTTACTCTTGACACACCCAAGTATCAACCACTAAATTGAATATCATGCTCCATTGATTTCCAACATAATTTTTTTGATACTTAAATGTTTACATGGATCACCCAACTACCTGAATATATGACTATCCAGAACTGGCATGCTGACTCTGATACTAACTCATGGGACCACTACTGATACTCTCTACTCCCCCTTCTACCATTCGTACCCATACTATCTATAATGACACCTATCATAGAACTATTGCTATAAAGTGCTATGTTATGGGTTATCCCTAGATGTATGCCTATTGCTCACCTGTCTAACCAAGAACCACTTATAGACTCATAAGTCACACTCTCAATAGTCAATACCAATACTCAAGACACAGACCTAATTACAATTCACCAATTATCATACTAACAAGGAACCCTAATGGAATGAAGCTCTATAAGAAACTAGACTAAAAAACTGAAAGTATCTCTACTTTTAAGCTAAAGAATAATGGAACAAAGTCCTAAAATAACAGAAGTAAAAAGTATTGAGATGATACTTTAAGAACCAATTTAAGATACAATCTGATAATTATACACGTTTGTCCGAAATTATGATACTCAGAATCCTCGCCACGCCAATAAGCATAGCTGCGATAAACGATAGATTCTATAACTAGGGTATGCAACTCTATAATCATGTCATCTAGAATCCTCACCACGCCAACCGGTATGGCTGGAAGAAAATCTAAATTTCATAACTAAGATATGTACATCCGAAGTCAGGTCCCTATGTTTCCGCTACGCCAGCTAATATGGCTGCGAGAAACTCTATGCTCCATAACCAAAGCAGACGTTTCACTTTTCTCACTATCCTCATCAACATATGTCATCAGATGATACCATAATTTATTTCGTAAAATTTCTCTCGATATAAAATCAAACTCAATAACGTACACCAAAAATTTAAATCAACCAATCACCAAGTATCAAATTCAACAATCGATCACCAAGAATCAAATTCAACAACAACAAGTGAGAGTGGACGGAAACAAGGAAAAAGATTTAAAATAGGAATTATAATAAGATTCTCAAGGGTCATCCCAGGAATCTATCAAGAAATTTATGATTGAGTATCCTCTCATCCTAATATCTTATATCCTATATCCTATATCCTATCGCAGGCTCGCAGTAGTAGAACAAAGTTATTGTACTACCACGATATCGCACAACTTATGAAGCCTGACCTGCATAGGCCACCACTAAAAATGTGTCACGAACCGCACCCAGTGTAAGGATGCAAGTCGAAAATAACGCCCAACCTACGCCGCAGCATCGGCGGTAGAATGTTGTCTTGGTTAACTATAATATCTAAACATCTCACAATAATATAAAATCTGCCAATAATATCTCAACACAAAACTCAATCACAAATCTAGAAGCACGAGGAGATATCAAGGAAGTCTAATATAACAATCCATTCAATATATAACAACACCAATAGAAACAATAATCAAAAACTCAAATATAAGCCAAAAACAAATCCGGTACCAAAATGCTAATGAGAACAAACTATGCTACATAGTGAATCCGGCTAAAACTTCCGGCAGTCACTCCAGAACTAGTAGGTCCAAGTTTGCACCATCTATAAGTCGAAGTCCATAGTATGTCGGACACCAATCTCTCGGATCCTCTAAAAAATATTTTTCAGTCAGGAATGGAGCGAAGTACATCTCTAACAGCAGTTCTAAATCAATGATATACACTATGTAGCAGTAAATAGATGTGAATATACAAGATACCATATATATGTACAAGAGATACGCAATAAATGAAATACTAGAAAGAAATATAAGAATGAACAATATGACAATGAACAAGAATATACTAATGACTAAGTGAGTGAGTACCAGCTTTAACATGTGATCGGCTTGAGAACTTGCATAAGAGTAAATGGCCTGGTTAATCATACGTGCTGTGTATGATCAACACTCACAAGGAACAAGACTTGCACAAGGAGGATATGATCACATATCGACACTACATACTCCCCAACCTCGACTGGTATTGTGGATCCAACCATGGTACGCTATGGCATGGGATTCCCCAAGAAGATAGCGACTCTTCCTGAGAATCAGTGTTTGTACATGTATAAGATAATCAATGAAACAAGGCTTGCACAAGATACACCATATACCAAGGAATAACATCTCTTGACGAGATTCGGATATACCAATCCGTGTAATCATCGTGTCAAGGAAACATGAATATCTACACTAGATACAATAAACATAGAGGATGTCATAAATGAGAAACTATCAGAGAATTTACTCGCCTGGGGTCCAGAGCAATGAACGTCAAACAGTGTCCGAACTGGTGTTACACAGACCTATATATGGAATATTGCATTAATACAATGTTCTGTAATGAAAATAAGTTAAACTAGTCAACTTCTAGGTCATAAATCTATTTCTAAGTCAAAATAGTCAAACTAGATCAACTCTATATTAAACTGGTCAAACTTAGTCAAACTACCTATTTCTAGGTCGCATGAATCTATCTCAAGGATGTTGGGTTCATACACTATGAATCTAGGTCATACAAGCTAAATCTTAGGATACTAGGATACCGTATCTCAGGATATACAAACAATAGATAGATATCACATATCTATAATAAAGTAATATAAAATATATAAATCCTAATCACAAATGCTAAATGGATACCTTGGTTTCGACCCAACTTGGTATCGCGATACTAAACCTCTATCTTGATACCCAAACCCAATACCTTGGGTATCCTCAATACCTTGGCATTTACCTTGGTATCTCAAGGTAATGTCACTCTAGTATATATATTAACTACCCAACTATAACTATAAACTACCATGCATTTAATACTTATACAATACTATATACCTTATTTTAGTCACCTTAGTATCAATCCATAATTAGTTTACATCTATCATATTACTATGCAAATACCTACTACTCATACTTTGGTATATCTCAAGGTAATACTAATATCTAACCATATTAATACTAACATACAAGCTAACTCTATATACACTAACTACTAACATATGATACCTACTTGTGCATGGATACTTATGGCTACATAATAACTTACCAACTTCTAATGTATATCTATATATACATATACATACATACGTATAGATAGCTAGAAATGAATATATATCTAACTACTAATTCAACAAGTATATATATATATATATATATATATATATATATATATATATATATATATATATATATATATATATATATATATATATATAGATCAAACTACTAAAAATATAATATACTAATGAATAAATATCAATTATGAAATATATACATATATACTAATATCATACATATATTAAATAGCTACAATAAATACATATTTGTACTCTATACCGCAAAACTGTCGCCAAAAGCCGTTGCTGCCGTCGCTAATGCTGCTGATACTGCTGTTGATACTGCTGTTGTAGCTACGGTTATTGCTGCTGTCGCTAATGCTGTGGCTGCTGTCGCTGAAGGCACTGTTGTTGTTGCTGTATGCGTTGCTGTTGCTAATGCGTTACTGTTGCTGTCACTGAAGCTGATGTTGTTGTTGCTGAAGCTGTTGTTGCTGCGTTGAAGCTGCTGCTGTTGCAATACTGTTGCTGCTGTCACTACAATATTGAGTCCCCCCCTCTCTCTTATATATTAATACATTCACAATATATATACTAATATATATCTATAATAACTACATATATTTATATGTACACATGCTCATCTATATATATATGTATATATATCTCCACAATAATACTTATCGTATAACATACACATATTTTAGTATCATATACATATTTACTCATAACATCACATATACGTACACGTATATATATATATAATCATGCAAGTATATATACATATATATATATAATTACAACAAACAAGTACATATATATATATATATATATATATATATATATATATATATATATATATATATGCATATAATTACATATTATAAAGACTAAGAACAAAGGAAATAGATCTAGAAATAAAATGCACAAACACATGGAGTGCATCGCACCCATATCCCACTAGATCTAGGATACGTTTGTGACACGAGTCCACCACACATCCAAATGTACCCCGAAGGACACGAGTAAGTCTAATATATTATTTATAAACAATACGAAGAGTCAAACACAAATCTACGTGTCCGTGTCAAAATGTGACATGCACAAAGCCCCAAGTCGGAGGGAAAAACCCCCCAAATCAACATGTATCATCAAATTATTGGGATACGACCTACACGTACCCAATTATGGATACGACACTAGCCCCAAACACACAAACACTTGCCAAATTGATCTATAGAACCAATTGACAAACACAACAAGTGTCAATCTCAAAATTCTTCCAAAATTGACATAAAAAGTACCATAACTTTCTCAATAGGCCTCCTATAAACTCAAATCCAAATCCTATGGGTAGCCTATACATATGGGTTAATTTCTCATGGTTAATTCTCAGATATAGAACCTAAATTAAAGAGAAAAACTGAATTTTACCTTTTGGGAGATGGATTCCCAATGCAACCTCCAAAATTGATAAAATTGGCCTTCAAATTGTAGATCATTGCTCCTCTTTGTAGATCCTTCCTTCCTCCTTCTAGATCCTTGCTTTACTAGTCTCCAATAGTGATTTGGGAAGGAATTAGGAAGAAATTTGGTAGGGATTTGATGGAATTTGGTTGAAAAAAATTCTAGATCTAGATTTGGAATAAAAAATAAAGAGAGAGAAAGTTTTTATCCCCTTTATATAGGCCTCACTTCCCTCCTCCCTCAAGCTACTATATAAAGTCTAAAATACCCCTTGGGGCCTATCATAAAGAAATAATTAAGGAGGTAAGCTTCTAGTCTAACGGGTTTAACATAATTACTCCTCCTCCCAATGATTGGGCTTCTAATTATTTGGCTCAATTCTAACTAAAATTAAATATTGGTCCATGAGTCTAAACTAAACTAGTTAGGTCCGCTAACACATTCCAAAAATAAATCTAACATGCTAACAATAAATAAATAATATAATAAATAAATATTTAACATGCACAATATTTAATTAATTACTAAATGACTAAAATACCCTTTCCTAGAAAATGTGGTAGTGACATCTCATGACAAGGATCTACGTATACCAATCCATGTAATTATCATGTCAGGAATCAAATATCTTAATACTAAATACATGTAACATAGAGACTATCAAATAAGAAAACTATCAGAGAATATACTCGTCTCTGGTCCTGAGCAAAAGGTATAAATCAGTGTCCTAGATGGTGTCACACAACCCTATATATGAATATCATGTCAATGGGTATAAAGAAGGATAAATGAGCCATAAAGGCACTAAATAAGATTTTCTGGGTCAATACTAGGTGACACTAGGTTTTTAGGTCATACCTTACAGGTTTGAGCTATACTAGACATTAGATATTAGATATAGCATATAAATATACTTGCATAACATTGTAATTTATGGTATCATAACAATAACTTATTACTCTAAGGCACTCTACGTCATTACCTCAATATTATCTAACCTCACTTGGTTTCTTACATAATCCTTACTTCTATCTAGGTTGCACTCATCAAAATATTAATATTATTACTAATTACCTTCACCCTCTTAAACACACATACCCTCAATCACTCATAGGAACTATACACTGGGTACCCACTTAACCCTTACACAAGTCACAGTGCAACTAACTCAAGGATACACAATGGGAACACATATATTAACACTTGCACTACCTATCATGTCTGATACACACTCACATATCCATCTAGAACACTCTAAATTATACTTATATATACCAATTATGCATTTGATACCTACTCCTTACTGATACCCACAGGTCTGAACATCACTTCATTACTCATCAAGCTGATACCCATAGTTTTAATACATTGCACTAAATAACTGACATCTTCTAACACTACTATTGATGCTGCCTAAGTAATGTGCACAGCTCTTGTAGCTGCTGCTACTGTTACTGCCTCTTATGCTTACCGCTACTACTGTTTTAGTTGCACATAAGTGCAAAATGCCTTCCCCCTTATTCCTAACCTACTGCGGTTGTTGTGTCTTAGCTTAAACCCGACTCCCCAGTCTAAAACTCCTGCTACTACAAATGTATTCCAACCCCTCCTTCTCATTATCTAGAACTGCAGTTGATGTTTCTTATTAACCATAAGGTAGTTCACTACTGCAAGGTGCCAAAACCCGACTTCCCTCCTTATGAAATGACTGATAAAAATATATATGTGGTCTGATATGTTCCAAACAATACAATCCATTATATTGCACCATGGCACTAATGCCAGGATCCCCAAGGTCTGAACAGACCTCAGTCCCCCACTCTAACCACCCACACATAGACTATATATATATATATATATATATATATATATATATATATATATATATATATATATATATATATATATATATATATATATATATATATATATATATATATATATATATAATGATATTTTCCTTACCTCACACTAACAACAACAATGGCATTTCATCAAACACCTATTGTGTATCACTAGGATACTCATATACGCACCCAAACCAAGTATAAAAACCCACAATTCCTAATAATTATCATTTATATATATCAAATACATATATAAACAACTAATTCAATTAGTTACAATGGAAATTGAAGAATAATTACACTACTATGCACAAATCCTCCCAAAATGAGTCCCCGTATCATAACGTATCATAAAATACCAAGATATGCTCTACTCGTGTCCAATTGTGGACACATAACTAGACCCACACACTCAACCTAAGTCTAATTAGATCTAATTGGTCTCATGATAAATACTTGATGCATTAATCTCGTAATCCCCCCTAATTAAGCACAAAAACCTATGTAGAAGTCAAAATATAGATCAATTAGACCTAGAACTTGTTCCTATGGGTAGCCCTAAGCCATGGGAGGGTTCCTAATGATCAAATTCATGAATTAGAGTTAAAATTATAGGTGAAATCAAAATTTTATCTATTAGGAGATGGATTCCCAATGAATTGCTCTAATTGACACAATTTGGATATAAGCTCCTAGCCAATTCCTCATTCTCTAAGTTCTTCTTACAATCCAAGCTCCAATGCTCCTTAAATTATGAGAATAGAAGGGAATGGGAGTGAATTGGGATATATTTGGTGGAGGAATAAAGTAATATGAGAAAGAACACAATTGGAGATCTAAAATAAAATAAGTTAATAAAAGGAGAGGGAGAGAAAGACCCTATCTTTATGTCGCCGGCTCCCCTTTCTCCCATGTCCAATGTACCCCACACTAATTAGTTATGATATTTAATTAGGGAGGGCTATATTAGGATGCTTCTAATCTAATAAAAATTAATTCTAATCTCCTTAATTAACTAAAGGGAATGTGTCTAATGGGACTAGCCCAATGCTGGGCTCAATATGTCATGACAAGTTCTAATGGGTCCACTTGTATCAAGTCCAAATAAATAGGCTAGTCCACTAAGTAATAAGTAAATAGCACAACACATATAAAATAATTAGTAGTACAATATATAAATATTTAATTACTAAATATAATAAATAAAAAATAACAAAAATAACCTCAACTAGAATTGTGGTAATGACATGTCTACCCACCTTAGTAAAATTTTGTCCTCAAAATTTAAGGAAAGAACTAGAACTACAACAAGCAATCAGAGCATGGAAGAAGATTACCACACGGCTCAAATAGATATCGCTCGCGCATATCGGTTTCCCTTTCCCAGGTAGAATATACCAGAGAGTGATGCCTCCACACGACGCATACAAAGGAAATCGTCTGGTTCCGTAGCACCTTCTCCCTGCGATCTAGAATCTCAACTGGCCGCTTTGGGTAGCTGAGAGTCGGACCCACCGCAATCTTTGAGTGATCCAATACGTGACTAGGATCTGCCACATACCGTCTAAGCTGCAACACATAGAATACATCATGCACTCCCTCCAGTGCAGGTGTTGAAGAATAAAAAATACGCTGGATAGCTCTACGCAGCATGTTGATGTTAGGCAGCATAAACAGAGGACCTCAGAGCCATCGACGTGCAAATAGAGCTTTTTTGCTGAGCACAGCATAAAATATAGGCTCAAGGACCATCCGCGTAATACAGTATGTCCAGGCTGCTTTAGCGTAAAAAGGGTGCTACATCGCCTTTATGGCGTAAAACTCATCCGCTTTCAACGCAGCATTGAAGTGTACGAGGAACGCTTCGTATTCTTCGAAATAAACCTGTCAGATCATACAATGAACTTGACGTCTGGACTCCTGACAAAGAGTACTGCACGATGACCCAAGCGACGGCTATAATGATGGCGCGACACTGCAACCCAGGCTGTCATTTACTGTTATTTCCGTGGCGTAGACCGCTTTTACATATACAAAGGAATACGCTGCCTAGTTTTACACAGGCAGATGTGAGCTGTTTACGCTCCGCAGAAGACAAACAGCATGCCACGTCAAAAGCTGCTCTTCGTACAGGGCTCGAGGCACGTCTCTACATTTAATGCACAGAGCGGTGTCATGTTCTCAAGGCACGTCTCTGTATTTAATGCGCCGAATACTGACAGATGCCCGAGGCACGTCTCTGCATTTTATGCGCAGAAGGGTGGCAGACCTTCAAGACACGCCTCTGCATTTAATACACAGGATAATGGCGGATCTCGACATTTAATGCAGGAGATTTAATTAAATGTCACCGAACCGTCGTCTAGTGACATTCCTTTTGCGCAAACTGCTCTTACGCATACAAGGGAATACGCTGCCCATTTTTACACAGGCAGACGTGAGCTTCTTACGCTCCGCAGAAGGCAAACAGACCGCCGCGTCAGCAGTTACTCTTCGTACAAAATTTGAGGCACGTATCTGCATTTAATGTGCAGAATGATGGCAAATCTTAAAGACAAGCCTCTGCATTTAATGTGCAGGATGGAGGCAGATCTCGGCATTTAATGCAAGAGATTTGATTATATCTCCAAGAGCCATAATTCCGGCTAAAACGTCCACATCATCTCGGCTTCTACGCCTGCTCGACTTCTATGTCCACTCGGCTTCTACGTCCACTCGGCTTCTACGCCCACTCGGCTTCTACGCCTGCTCGACTTCTACGCCCACTCGGCCTCTATGACCACTCGACTTCTACGCCCACTCGGCTTCTATGCCTACTTGGCTTCTACGCCTACTCGGCTTCTATGCCTACTTGGCTTCTATGCCATGGTGACAGTTATTGGCTTCTACGCCAACCTCTTCTACACAAGGGATAACTACCTACGTGGCTTCTACGCCGTGATCTTCGCAGCAGATATACGCATTGTCCCTTAGTTGGACACGTGTCACATGCTCACTCAAAAGGTCATCTATACGCAGGCATTGGTTATTTTAAACCGTCGTGTAAAAGGGTGCTGTACTTTCCACTACTCGATTTCTACGCCGACTGAGTGGTCACTGTCACTAAAACTCTATAAATAAAGACCTTTATCAACAGAGGTCGAAGGTCGAAGGAGGAGGTCACAAAAATTAAAGGTCGAACGATCGGAAATTGGTCAAGAAATCCAGTATCAGATCCAAGGTCGACAATCGGGAGAGAAATCGGTCGAGAGAGAGAGAGAAGAATCCAGAGCTCAGGCAAAGAGAAGGGATCGACGACTTTGGCATCGGGCATCCACCCTCTTTAGCAACCTTCGAAGCTGTTTTCTGTCTTCTACGGCACTTCTTCAAGATCGTGTGGTCCAAGGGCCAAAGTGATCGACTGCAGATCAGACTCCTATAGCAATATTTACCCAGATTAAATAAATTGTACTCGACATCCTCGTATAGGATTAAATTGTACAATCTTGTTTGTAAACACAGAAGAAGGGCGGGTTTTCGTATAAGACCTCATTTCCACATAATTATCTTTTCATTTATTTTATCAAACAACAAGATGGCGACTCTGCTGGGGATATCTTTCTCTTCTGACGAGGAAGCAATTGCTCAACACGATGCGGTATCCGTGGGATCCGTGAAGAAGACACTGGTCGTCCAGTTCGACTAATCTGCCTACGAAGACATGCTTCAAACAGGGGGTAGCTCTTACTCTCTCTCAGTCCAAGACAACAAGAAGCTGCGTAAGGTCCGGATGCCCAAGACATCCTCTACCATTCCTATGGACTCTCCGACCTCTCTGATTTCTCCGACCAACGAGGTTGTAGCATTGCTCCCTCCGCGCCTTGCGCGTAAAATTTAGTCGCCTGTCTCTGGCAGGGCAGACAAAACTTCTGGCAATGCCTCAGCGCTAAACTAGAAGTATACTCCGCGCTTTGTGCATAAAATTCAGTCTCCCGTCCCTGGCGGAAAAGACGAAACTTCGGAGAATGCCTCAGCGCTAGTCCAGAAGCCTACACCGCGCTCTACGCGTAGAAACCAGTCTTCCGTCCCTGGCGGAACAGACAAAACTTCTGACAATGCCTTAGCGCCAAATCAGAAGTTCCAAACGCGCTCCGCGCATAAAAATAAATATGCCTTCCGCAGAAAAGCAGATGATCCCTGCAATCTACGCAAGGGAAAGCAGGCGGCGGACTACTCAACTTCTCGGCCTTTACGCCAGCAAGGGAATAATCTGCCAGCCCTCCGAATTACGCGAGGAGCTGACGGCCGACTGAGGACCTCCTCAGCTTTACGCCAACCGGAGCAGAGCTCCAAATTACGCCAGGAGAAGCCCCTCAGCGTAAAGAAGGCTCAATTCGCGGAAAGACACCCTCCTCGGAGATTATCCGCCACTCAGATGGCCAACCTGTTATATACAGGTGGCACAAGGAAAACTAGGGTTCCCAACATCCGTATGCCTACTGATGTGAACAGAAGGAACAAGCCATCTTCTCCTTCTTCTTCTTCTGTAAAGACTCATGACCTGCGTGACTATCTGATCCAGAAACACGAAGACAAGGGTCATAAACAGGCTTCAGTTCCCCTAACGGTCAAACGCGAGAAGATCTTATGGGAAGATGCATCAACATCTAATGTCGTCATGACAGGTGGACCACGTAAAGATTCCATCTTTATTATTCTTCTAACTCGCGACGACCAGCATCCAATAGTCTTCGGTCGCATGCGGAGCAACCCGATCATGCAGGAAGAATTTTGCGAGGCTGAAACGGGCAGAATACAAATCCACAGATAAAGCCCGCAAGTGTTAAAAATTATACAAAGCATGGGGTATGATTTGAAGCTGAAACAAGGCCTCAACTATGGAAAGGGCAGACGAACACCGTTGCATGGTAATTCTTTCCGTCAACAAGCTCGTTTTGGGTTGGGGTATACTGCATCTCTTACGAAACCCAAGTCTTCAAAGTCTAATCCTGTACAACCAGAGGCAGGTCCTGCTAAATCAGCTTCTGTAGACAAATGCCACAACATGTCTGGAGGTAGCCTACCTCGACAAAACAGGGCGGCGTCCAAAGCTAGGGGAAGAATTCCCTCAAGACCCGAAGATGATACAACGACGACGATCTTCCCGGAAGACCGTAAAACTCAGGCATCAGGAGCCCGAAGACCAAAAGGGACTTACTCCTTCAACGAAGATGACATCATTGAAATCTTCAATATATTGATGGAGGAACGCAAGCTTCAGCTTCCCAACATCAGACATCCTGAGAAAGCTGGCAAAGTTTATCACCCAGATTATTGTCTCTTTCATCGGTACATTCATCATCCTACCAAAGTATGCTATGTACTAAAAAAAAGAATCCAGGAAATGGTTGACGCCAAAATCATCACTTTGCATTTGTAAATGAAATGATGATTATCGCAAATCGGTCTTTCTAAATTCGCTCCCTTCAAGAATGTACCTGAGGAAGAGTCCCTGAAGTTTCCCCAATAAATTCTTCAGGACCGTCCTCACTCGAGAAGATCACTCCACAGTGAATTGTTCAGACAAAAGTTTATGTTCATATTACCTCTGAACTATCATCCAGGCATTTTATTTCTTTCACCAGAAGTTTGTCATGTTCATATTACCTCTGAACAAACTCTCCGAGTTTCTGGCTATCGATTATCATATCCATATTACCTCTGATATCAAATGTCATTTCAACTTAACGCCCGTACTTAACCCTAAGTATGCCAGTGGTGTTAGGCCCACAAAAACTGCCATGTCCATATTACCTCTGAGCAGATATGCACCTCCATCCCCGATGGAATTACAACCCAGAAGTTTGTCATGTTCATATTACCTCTGAATAAACTCTTCGAGTTTTTGGCTATCGATTATCATGTCCATATTACCTTTGATATCAAATGTTATTTCAACTTAATGCCCGTACTTAACCCTAAGTACGCCAGTGGTGTTAGGCCCATAAAAATTGTCATGTCCATATTACCTCTGAGCAGATATGCACCTCTATCCCAGATGGAATTGCAACCCAGAAGTTTGTCATGTTCATATTACCTCTGAACAAACTTTTCGAATTTTTGGCTACCGATTATCACGGCCATCATACCTCCGATATCGTTTGTCATCTCAACTTAGCACCCGTACTTAACTCTTAGTACGCCAGTGGTGTTAGGTCCACAAAAATTGCCACGTCCATATTACCTCTGGCAGGGCTTGTCCCAAACCTATTATTTGTACTCTCGTGCGCAACGAATAATAGGTCTACCAAAGAACCCGTGGCATGTCCTTAATGCCACAGTGTGATGGAGGTGGTCCCAAACATCACTTTCACTCAAGATGACATGCTGTTAAAACATAACAGGCATGACAGACCCCTCTACTACACCGGGTACGTCGGTTCCGTGGAGGTCGACCGGTTTCACATAGATTCGGGATCATCAATCAGCATCATTCCTCATAGTCTGCTCAGACAGCCGAGGATTCCTACCAGCGAATTGGCTTACACCACCACTACAATCGTGGGTTTCAACGCCAGAAAAAGTAAGCCATTGGGGAAATTTTGCCTGAGGATCCAGATCGGCAACCTCAGATCAGTGGCCACATGTTATGTCATTGATTCAGAGGTGTCCTACAACATTCTGCTGGGCAGACCTTGGATCCACGACCACAACATCGTTCCTTCAACTCTACATCAATGCTTTAAATATGTAGACGCCCAAGGAACAGTACAAACAGAGTTTGCTGACCTGAACCCATTTAGAGGAGTAGAATCCTACTACTCCGATGCCGTGTTGTACTCTCAAGACTACACAGAAGAGGTGACAGCCGAAGCAGAGAAGGAATCCCACCGGGAGCCAGAAGAATCCTCTGCCGAACAACCGCTGTTAATCAAGGTGAAAGGACGGACTACTCGTCCAAAAGCTATAGAGCCTATGACGATCCACCTGAACAAAACCAGGTCAGGAAAAGGGGGTGATCCTCTAGTGATCACTTTGAACCAGAAGCCTCCATCCTTGGTCATCAACCTTCGGCGCAGCAGGCAGCCGATCGATGTAAATGCAACCGGGAACAAAGTTTCAGATGATAATAAATATCCTCTTTTCCAGTATATTGACGCTCAAATTCCGAATCAGGAATCCTTTCCCCATGACGATATAGAACCTATAGCACAAAAGTTCTTGGGAGCTATAGATTCCTATCATCCGTATATGTGGGAAGTGGCGTCATCATCCAATGTCACCACGACATATGGACCGCATGAGGATTCTATCTTCATTGTCCCGCCTACTTGCTGCAGTCAGCATTCAATAGTCTTCGACCGCATGCACAATAAACCGACTGTGCAAGAAGATTCTTTCGATGACGATGCCGGTAAAATACAGGTTCACAGATACAGCCTGCAAGCTCTGAAGATCATACAAAGTATGGGTTATAACTTGAAGCTGGAACCAGGTCTCAACTACGGAAAAGGCAAACGAATGCCGCTGCACGGCGATCCCTACTATCAACGAACTCGTTTCGGGTTAGGGTATACCACCTCCCTTGCAACTTCTGAGTCAAACGAGGATATCTTTTCCTCTTTTCAAAATGGCTCAGCGCCCTCCGACTCATCTCATGCTCTCGAACGAACATTATCAGTAAATATGGTAGTGACAGATTCCTTCGAAGCAGACGAACAAGAATCTGAACTGTTTGAGAATGACGCTTGGACTCAGCAAATGGATACACAATGTGTCACGACCCGCACCTGGTGTAGGGATACAAGTCGGGAACAACGCCCAGCCTACGCCGCAGCATTAGCGGTAGAACGCTGTCTTGGTCAACTATACTATCTAATTATCTCACTATAAAGCATAAACCTCCAATAATATCTCAACTCCAAGATGAGAGTATAATTAACTTAGTTCGACATAATACTCAATCACATTACTATGGCACGAGAAGATATCACAGAAGTCTAACATAACTAAGCAGTTAAAAATATAACAACAACAAATAGAAATAATATCCAAACACAAATATATGCCGGAAACAAATCCGGTACCAAAATACTAAAGAGAACTAACTATGCTAACTATTGAATCCGGCTAAATCTCTCGACAGTCACTCCAGAACTAGTGGGTCCAAGTCTGCACCATCTATAGGCTGAGGTCCGTAGTATGTCGGACACCAATCTTCCGGATCCTCTGAAAAATATTTTCCAGTCAGGAATGGAGCGAAGTACAATCCAATAGCAGTTTCAATTAATTGACAAAAACTATAAAGCAGTAGAATAGAAGATGCTATCTACGATGAGGATATAACTGATAATCAAGAACAATGAGAGAATAGGCAATACTAACAACAGAATATAATCAATGCGTACAAGAATAAAAGAATGAACTATAATGTCAGAATAGAACAAGGTAATCAATGAACTGAATAATGGAATCTACAATAACTATGTGATTTGAGATACTAACTAAATATGTGATCGGCCTGGGAGATTCAATGATTACACTAAGGAGCTAACTCAACCATACGTGAATTGCATGGTTAGTTAGTAGCCAATGATTACACTACTAGCCGATAGTTTCTTGATCACATATTTAATTGGTATTTTCCCCTCCCCGACTGATATGATGGATCGAATCATGACACGTCACTAGCCAATGTATCCAATGTTTAATCTACAATATTCAATGTTATCCAATACCAACAAGGACAATATCCGATACCATCTCCATAATTAAGGTAACATTCCATGACTAACGATCCAATAATAATACCAATCCGTGTACCATCGTGTCAAGAATTATAAGTAACATTTCTAAATACTTGAATTATAGTGGTAATCAAATAATGAAAACTATCAGAGAATGTACTCGCCTGTGGTCCAGAGCAAATAATGAAAAATGATGTCTGAACTGGTGTCACAGACCTATATATGAAATATTGCATTAATACAAGTTTTTGGGAAGAGAAATAAATTAAACTAGTCAACTTTCTAGGTCATAAAGTTATTTCTAAGTCAAAAGTCAAACTAGGTCAACTCTAAGTCAACTATGGTCAACTATAGTCAAATTATGGTCAACTACCTATTTCTATGTTGCATGAGTCTAACTCAAAGATATTGGGCTCACACGCTATGAATCTAGGCCATACAAACTAAATCTTAGGATACTAAGATACCATATCTCAGGATACGCAAACAAGGGATAAATATAACACATATGTACATATCAAACAATATTATATATATAAAATCCTAATTACAAATGCTAAATGGATACTGTCACGCCCCGATCTCCCGCAGGCAATCGGCCGTTCCCGCTAGGCGGGAATCACCCTCGCCAGCGCTCCCGCGGAACGATCGCTTAACCCATCCGGGCGTGATGCCGCACGAGCGTGATCCACGCCCGTGCAAGGCCATGGTTCATTGGCTGGCGGCAAGAGTTCTAAGCCACAGAGTCGCACAGATTGTCCGAGTGCAGCGGAGTCATGAACGCATAGGCGATCGGTAACAGGTTCACTGAGTCGACAATATAGCGGAAGCATCGAAACAAGTAAAGTAATCTCTTTATTGATATGAAACATGTATTACAGGCGGCGTATAGCCGAGATTACAAGTCGCTCAAGCCACTCTCTCTGAAACAGTAAAAGCGTGCCAAGTGGCTACAACTGTGGAATGATTTGTACAGGCGATGGTCAGGCGATGTTCACAACTTATGTCTTGTATAAGCGCTTCAGTCCCGGACGCACCGTTGCAAGGCTTCAGAGGGAACTCCTGGCCTTAGCACGCACGAAGGAGGCGTCTGCACCGCACGAGGTTCTCCCGCACCCTGCATATCAAACTGGTGGATTATCAGTACATTGAATGCACTGGTGGGGAAGCTACTCGCCCGCTCGACAAATCCAAACACGTAATACAGGTTCCGTGCACAACTATTCAGTTGTCTTTCTAGTTGTCTTAGGATCAGTTTCATGCAAACATTGAACAGCTTAACGTGTCGGGCAGTGCGCCGTGTGATGTTTGAGAAAATACGACGAGACTTACCAACTTACCATTTCTCCTTCCCTATCCAAGGCAAACATGATTTATTCAAGCACGGTAAGTATAAACATTCAGGAAGCATAGCATATGCAAACAGGAGGGTTCTTATAACATGATCGTTCAGGTGTTAAGTTATTCATTGATGCTATGCAATAACTCGCACGCGGATAGCCGCTAAGCGAGGATGACTTGTTATCTTTTGTTTCACAGGCAAGCACGCAACAGGTTAAATATACACGATAAACACACGATGCATTGCAAGCCATATTCACACGATAATCATACGAGGCATTGCAAGCATATACACACGATGATCACTGGCTGATGCCATAATGGACTAGTCAAGGACGTGAATAACATGCAACGAGAAAACACGAGGAGCTCATAAAACACGATACATTGCAAGTTATCCAGTCCGCACACGATTGACTATAAACACGAAGTCTGCCCGGATCAAATCGGTGCCAGTGCCCCAGCACCGTCCGCAGAACTTATATCCTTGTGCACAAGTTGTCCATAATCGAACACGATTGTTAATTTACACACGAGCACACGAGATTCATTTAGCTATTGGATATGCACAGTCTCCTGGGCTGCTGTAAGCCCGCACAGGAGGGAGACTTGCAGGGAGATCCGAATACCTGAATGAGTCTTGCCACTGGAGTATGATTCATTTAGCTATTGGATATGCACAGTCTCCTGGGCTGCTGTAAGCCCGCACAGGAGGGAGACTTGCAGGGAGATCCAAATACCTGAATGAGTCTTGCCACAGGAGTATGATTCTTTACTTGACATGATGCAGTCTCCTGAATCGGGAACTACCTTGGCGACCTAGCGGTCCCAGATACTTGCAGGGTTATTCAGGCACGGAACGACTACGTAGTAGTCTCCCGAGGTTTGGATGCAAACACGGTAACTATCAAGCAGACAAGCATGCGTTTCTAGGAACATAAGCAGGCACGTTGCTCGGGCCCGAAGGTAGTCCGAGAGATGAAACCGTTAAGGGACTTAGCATGCGAGGGTCTGAATATAAGCAGTATTTCCATTTTCCATGTTCTAGCAAGCAATACAAGTTGGGATTATTCCCTTAGCTAGGTGCGTTGGATTTATTAGCATGCAGGGGTGATTCACCTAGCGACTAGCATGAATATTCCAGATTTTATGTGTGCTGGCTAAGCAAAGACAAGTTCACCGTAGCCACCCACCTTAGCGATGATTCGCCTCGGTAGAGCGATACGTCTGAGCGAGCCTCTGAAAGTCCAAGCCGGATTCTTGTAGGGACAAGTCTGGATATCTTTTGCTTCTTGATTGAGGCAAAGCAGGTCGGGACAGTTGCACGATTGCCGATTGAGACGGCAGTCCGCTTGAGCGGAATAGGGTGTTACAGATACCTTGGTTTCAAACCAACTTGGTATCGCAATACTAAACCTCTATCTTGATATCCAAACCCAATACCTTGATTATCCTCCAATACCTTGATACTTACCTTGGCATCTCAAGGTAAATTCAAAACCTTATTTATATTAACTACCCAACAATAATTACATATATCAATCTAATATAACTCTAGTATGTACTAATAGAAAAATACTAACTACCAACTACACACTAACTATTAATACATATATACGTACATACATACCTACAAATATATAATATATAAAAGATACTCATAACAATTGATAATTAAAATATACTAACTATTCTAATAAATTTATATGCTACAACTAAATATATACATATATAGTATACTATAATACAAATAGCAATTAGGAACATATTTATATATATATTAATTACCATATATATATACATATATATCTATATATATATTAATATCTAATATATTAAAAACTGCCAAACTGTCGCTAAATACCCTGTCCACTGTCACAGAAAGCTGCTGTGTATATAGATACACTGCAGTTTTTGTGACAGTTTCCTGCACTGTCACTAAAAACTGTCGCTGAAGCTTCTGATACTCTGCTGATACACTGTTATTTCAGCGACAGTTTTCTGCAACTGTCGCTGACTGCTATCGCTGAAAAGCTGCTATTATTTGCATTTGTTGCTGCTGTTGCGACACTTCTGGCTCGCTGTTGTCGCTGAAAATATATGTATATATATACAATATATATATAAATACATATATATAACCCACCATATATATATATTTATATAATATATATTTAAATACATATATATAACCCATAATATATATTTATACAATAAACATATAAAACTATATATAACTATACATACACTTATACATAGTAAATTGTATAAAATACCACATAGTAACATACACACACACATATAGTAATATGTATATATAACTATACATATATGTATACATATATATAATCATATAATAATATAAATATATAACAATATATAATATAACTATATATATAACCACATATAAATATATCTACTATATTATATATACATATGCTACCACTTATAAATATATATCTATATACATATATATATATATATATATATAAATAATCATATATAAATAATCTAATTACTTAATTAAACATACACATATATTATATAAAACATATACATATATTTACATCCCTAACATATATTATAACATATATATTAATGCATGTAGAAGAAAGCTACATAATATATATTCTATTAATACATATATAATACATAGATCTATGATACAATAAACACTATAATAAATATACATAATACATATATAATATATATAGATACATACATAATTATAATTCAAGAATTAAAGCACAATTAATTAGATCTACACATAAACACACAACAATTGGAGAGTATCACACCGTATCCCACTAGATCTAGGATACGCATGCGACACGAGTCCACCACACATCAAATTGCATCCCGAAGGACACAAATAAATCACATATAATATTTATAAACAAAATAAAGTGTCAAATATAGATCTATGTGTCCGTGTCAAAATATGACATGTACAAAGTCCCGTGTCGGAGGAAAAATCCCCAAAACAATACGTATCACCAAATTATTGGGATACGACCTACATGTACCCAATTGTGGATATGACACTAGCCCCAACCACATAAACATATGTCAAATTGATCTATAGGATCAATTGATACACACAACAAAAGTCATTTTCGGAATTCCCCCAAAATTGACACAAAAAGCACCATAACTTTCTCCAAAGGTCTCCTATGAACACAAAACCAAATCCTATGGATAGTACATACATATGGGTTGATTATTCATGATTAAATCTCAGATTTAGAAGCTATTTTAAGGGAAAAAACTGAATTATACCTATTGGGAGATGGATTCCCAATGAAACCTTCAAAATTGGTGAAATTGGCTTCCAACTTGTAGATCCTTGCTCCTCTTTGTAGATCCTTGCCTCCTCCTTCTAGATCCTTGCTTTTCTAGTCTCCAATGGTGATTTGGGAAGTAATTGGGTGGAAATTTGGTAGAGATTTGGTAGAATTTGGTTGAGGGAAATTCTAGATCTAGATTTGGAATGAAAAATGAAGAGAGAGAAAGTTTTCATCCCCTTTATATAGGCCTCACTTGCCCCCTCCCTCAAGCTACTATGTAAAGTCTAAAATACCCCTTGGGACCTCTCGTGAAGAAATTAATTAAGGAGGGAAGCTTCTAGTCTAATGGTTTAATTAATTTAATCATCCTCCTAATTAATGGGCTTTCTAGTTGGGCTCAATTCTAACAATTAATACATATTGGTCCATGAGTCTAAACTAAACTAGTTAGGTCCACTAACACAAGTCCAAAAATAAATATAATATGCTAATAATAAATAAATAATACAATAAATAAATATTTAACATGCACAATATTTAATTAATTATAAAATAACCAAAATACCCTTTTCTAGAAAATACGGTAGTGACACAATGGGAGTTCCGCTTCGAGCAGAGAGAACCTCCCACTGAAGATAAAGTTATCCAGATTGACGTTGGGGATGAACTGTCGCCAAAGCCGATATTTATCAGTAATAATCTTTCCGAAGCAAAAAAGGAAGAAGTTATCCAGCTGATAAAAGAATATATCGACGTCTTTGCATGGAATTATGAGGATATGCCAGGTCTTGATCCAAAGGTGGCTACTCATAAGCTCAATATATTACTCGATTCGAAGCCTGTGAAGCAGCACCAACGCCGGTTCTGCCCGGATATGATGGACGCCATCGAAGCTGAAGTCAAGAAGTTGATAGCCTACGGCTTCATCCAACAAGGACATTCTCGACTGGGTTGCCAATGTTGTCCCGGTCATGAAGAAAAATGGGAAAGTATGTGTCTACATCGATTACCGAGATCTGAATGCAGTCTGCCCCAAGTATGAGTTTCCTCTTCTCATCACAGACGTCATGATTGACAATACATGCGGTTTCAAACGTATGTCTTTCATGGACGAATTCTCAGGATACAACCAAATCAAGATGCATCCTGAGGACGAGAAGCATACTGCCTTCCGGACACCATTGGGGGTATATTGCTATACGGTCATACCCTTCGGATTGAAGAATGCCGGGGCTACGTACCAATGGGCTATGAGTAACATATTCCATGAGCATTTGCGCAAGACAGTGGAGTGTTACGTGGATGATGTAGCTGTCAAAAGCTGCCTCAAGGATAATCACATCCAAGACTTGAATACAGTATTTGAATTGATGCGCCAACATCAACTCAAAATGAATCCTACAAAGTCCTTCCTGGGGGTATCTAGTGGCAAATTCCTGGGATTTTTCATTACCGCCAAAGGCATTCAAGTGAACCCTGATAAAGTCAAGGCCATCTTAGAAATGCGATCGTCCCGTAATCTGAGAGAACTCAGGGGATTTCAAGGTCGTATGGCTTATATCCGGAGATTTATATCCAACCTCTCTGGGAGATGTCAGCCCTTTTCTCGTCTCATGAAGAAAGGTGTATCCTTCGTATGGGATGAAGCCTGTCAGCAAGCGTTCGGTGATATCAAACGCTACCTCACTAGTCCGCCAGTTCTGGTGCCTCCCGTCATAGGATAACCGTTCGTGCTGTATGTTCGAGCAATGGATCATTCTCTGGGAGCTTTTCTCGCGCAAAAGAACGATATAAGCCATGAACAGGCTATCTACTACCTCAGCAGGATGATGGTCGGAGCCGAACACTGGTACAATCCAGAAGAGAAAGAATGCTTGGCTCTGATATTCGCTATCCAGAAAATGCGGCACTATGTCACAGGCCAAACCATTTATATCATCTCCAGGGTGAATCCTCTGTGGGTACTGACGAACAAGCCAAGTGTTCTTAATTCCCGACTTGCGACTTGGGCGATGTTATTAACACCGTATGACATGGTGTACATCCCTCAGAAGTCCGTCAAAGGCCAAGCATTGGCTGATTTCCTAGCTGCTCATCCGATCCCGGAGGCCTCCAAACTGTACGAGGACATTCTCGACGAAGTTGCAGAGTGTAATTTCGCAATGGAAGGCGATGAATGACAAATATTCTTCAATGGTGCCTCCAGAACTGGTCCCAGGGGAAACGTGGTGTCGGGAGTAGGGATTGTCCTGGTTGCTCCTGATAAGCTCGTCATCTACCGAGCATATTCTCTTAGCGAGCCCTGTTCTAACAATGTGGCAGAGTATAACGCTCTACTAATCGGGCTCCAAGTCGCTAAAGAATTAGGCGTCGAATCTCTGGAAGCTTTCGGTGACTCTCTGCTGATCGTCAATCAAGTCAGAGGAATATATGAAGTCTAGAATCCAGACCTCATCCCCTATCACCGAGCAACGGTCGAGATAGCTATGACATTCAAAGGATTCTTCCTGGAACATGTGCCCCGATCTCAGAATCTGGAAGCTGATGCCCTAGCCAGTCTAGCTGCAGATTTAGCTATTCCTATAAGAAGGCAGAATTCGGTAATCCTTCTTAGCAGAGATTTATTCTGTGTGAAAAATAACTTTCACATAGAATACAGCTACGCTGTGAACACAGATCCTCCCAGGAAAGACTGGAGAAGTCCCTTTATATATTTCATAGCATACGGAATCTTGCCGGAGGACCCTAAAGAAGCAGTATCCGTCAAAAGACGATCATTACGCTTCTATTTTGAGGCATCCTCACAGTGTCTATATCGCCGGACCTACGACGGACTGCTATTAAGATGTCTCTCAGATGATGAGGTACAGCGGATCATCCGTGAAGCTCACGACGGCGTATGTGGAGCGTATCAACCCGGGCCTAAGCTACAGGATCACATCAGGAGAATGGGCTATTACTGGCCTACTATGATCACAGATGCAATAAAGTATGCAAGACAGTGCAGAGCCTGTCAGGTCCATGCAGACTTTATCCATCAACCTCCTGAATATCTACATCCTACGGTTGCGTCCTGGCCTTTCGAAGCATGGGGTATGGATATCATTGGTCCTATTCACCCGTCTTCTTTCAGAGGTCATCGGTTCATACTGGCCATCACGGATTATTTCTCCAAATGGGCAGAGGCAATCCCTCTTGCTGAGGTGAAGGCATCTAATATGATCAGCTTCATCAAGCATTACGTTATTTATCGCTTCGGGATACCCCGGAGGATAATTCATGACAATGGACCTCAGTTCATCAGCCAAGCATTTTACCGATTTTGCGATAAAAATCGAATACAAAATGTGGCCTCTACGACATATAATCCTGCTGCTAATCGTTTGGCGGAAGCTTTCAATAAAACCATTATCAAGCTCATGAAAAAGTTTGTCTCTTCGAACAAGAGGGATTGGAATGAGAAGCTGGAAGAATGTCTCTGGGCATACCGCACAACGGTACGAGCACCGACAGGTTGCACCCCATTCTCATTAGTTTACGGGAGCAAAGCAGTTCTTCCCATCGAGATCCAGATTTCGTCACTCAGGATAGTCGTGGATAATGAGTTGACTCAAGAAAAGAATGACCTTTTAAGGCTTCAAGAGCTAGAAGGATTAGACGAGAAACGCCTCCAAGCTCAACAGCGTATCGTGTTCTACCAAGCACGCATTTCCAGAGCTTTTAATCAAAAAGTAAAGGAAAGAGTGTTCAAAGTTGGCGAGCTAGTCTTAGCTGTGAGAAGGCCGATGATTCTTACTCACAGGAGTAAGGGCAAATTCCAGCCCAAATGGGAAGGCTCTTATGTGATTGAGACGACGTTCTCAAACGACGCTTACAGGTTAGCCAAGCCTAATGGAGACCTGTTAATGGCTCATATCAATGGCAAATTCCTAAAAAGGTACTATGCTTGACCTACTTTGCTCAAGTAGAATATGGCGAAAACCTCATTCTGACAAAACTACTTCCAAAACGAGACTAGTTGGATCGTATTCTATCATGTTTATATTACCTCTGAATAGATATGTCCTGCTAAAACTTACCGAGAGTATATCACGTCCATATTACCTCTGATATCACTTTCACCCAAACCTGTTATTTATATTCCAAAATGATGGGTCCACAAAGTCAGATGAAAGCCTCTTTATTATTTCCAAAAAAAAGAGCCAAAGTACATTAAAAAGCAAAAAAGTACATCATTTAGGGGAGCGGTTAGGTCGCGAATCTGCTGCGCCAGAGCAACCATTCTCTCATCCCGGGAGTTCAAGACGTCGGCACGAGCCCGTTCTAACCTTGCCGCATCGTTGTCCAAAGCAGCTAGCTCAGACCGAGCCCGCACAAAACTGAGTGGAAAGCACCCACACGTGCCAGATTCTGTTGAACAGTCGCCCGTCGCTCCTTCAGCACATCTTGGGCTGCCGTAAAGAGAGAGCCTTCGCCTCTACTCGAACGAGCTCATCCTTCAAAATACGGGCCTGTGCTGCCGCTTCCTCATATTCGGCTTCGTACCGGGTCAACTCGGGGACGACATACTCCAATTGGACACGTTCTTCGTCCATCTCCCGCTGCTGAGCCTCGATGGACTATTCAGAGATGCCATCTGTTCAGCAAGCTGCACAGTCAGGGAGTCGTATCTAGCTTGAATGAGACCGTCAATGTTGCCTCGAGCTAGCTGCAAGTATTCGTTAATGGGTTGCTCCAAACCATTAACTATCTCCTCCAGCGCGTCAACTACCCCAGTGTCGTTGAATTCTCGGATCGGCACTATAGAGGCCCGGGAGGACCTCCTCAGCGACGCAAAGCCCAAATTCTTCTCCAACACCATTGATATTAACATTTTCTAGGTAGTGTAGAAGATACCAGTGTACTGCGCAGTCAGCGCAGCTAGATCCGAATGGACGCTAGGAGTGGTCGCGATAGTGGCGAGTCCCCCTCCAAGAACAATCGTAGACGATGTTGCCACGGCCGTCGCCTCAACAAGAGGTGCGACAAAAGAAGAAGCGTCAACACCGGACGAAGTGATCGGCATACTCAAAGGAGGCATTGTCGCAATGACAGGCTCGTCCTCCTCTTGAGATATCGGAATCTCTTCGACAGGCGAGCCGGCACCCAAAGATGTTTCCTCTCCAAAATTAGGTACCTCCGTGTCGCCGCCAGGACCTGACACAGAGCCAAAGGGCGCATCTATACTGCCCTCCCCGAAGATGTCTTCCCCTGAAAAGAAGACAAAAGGAAGTTAATATCAGCATAATGTTAATTTTCCTAAAAGAAGAGGCATAAAAGACGACATTTACCCATGGCCAATGGTGTATATATCGCGTCTGCGTCCAGTACAGCTAAATCATTTCTTAGTGATGCTAGGCAAGCTGTCATACTTGGAGAAGGGGGTGCTCTAACAAACATCGGCAAGTACTCTTCCGAATCTCCGCTGAGATCCCGTCGAGGTTCACCAGGTGGGATCTCGCTGGATGCACCTACAGACACGGCAGGGGTCTCTCCCGATGCTGAGCCGGATAAAGATATCCTCATTCGGCTCGGCCCCGAAGGCGATCTCGTTCCACTACCGGAAGCGGTAGCAGCGACAACAGTCTCCAGCAGGAATTCTCCGGCACCGCCAGCCGGGACTGTCGAGGTTCCCTCTCTAAAAGGTGAGGAACCTCCAATCAAAGAATCATCCCCAACATGGGGAGATGCAAGCTCACTTCTAGGAGCCACAATACCAAGAATCCGGAGAGGACGAATAACCGTCTTCTTCTTCCTCTTGCGAGGGAAAGTCTCCTTCGGAGCAGGATCCCTTCGCTTCCCAGAGATTACCAAAGGCCCTGCAGGCAGAGGTACTTCACCCCTCGATACCGCCAATAGAGGCTCATCTGGATTGACGGACTCCTCACCCTCGTCAGAAAAAACCGAGAGGACTTCGACTCTTCCCCCAGACTTGGAAGAAGGCACCCTAAAACTTTCATGCATATCAAAATCGCGATGGAAGGTGTTGGCTGCCACATAGAACTGGGCATACGAGTGGAGAATGTGCAGCTCCGTGGAGAGTGAAATGATGGGCACTGTAAAAGTTGCCTCGGTGCAACCTATGATGAAATATCGCCATCCTCTGGCTCCATCAATGAGTCCGCCCCTGGACCTGAAGCTGGTGACGGCATTGCCCACGTGCAACTGATCGTACCCGAATTATCGAGCAAACTGACTAGGCGAGTAGGGCTCGAAGAAGCAATGGTCTTCACTCCTGTACAGTAGGTGGGAAGGTCTAATACAGACCAACCAATTAAAAGACTCAGGAGAAAGAACGGTCTTCCCGTCGCCTACGTCCTGAAGTCTGATCCCCTGTTGATTGAGATGTACGGGGGGGACAGTGCAGAAGAGCTTCCAGCTGTGACTAAGATTCAGCGCCCGCCGACAGTCTATAACTGTGGTCACGTTCCAGGAAGATTTTTGGTAGTTCAACAAGAAACTAGCCCCCGAACTACTGCCAGAGCCGGGAGATATAACCCTGGGGTTATGAAGAATTAACCATCCCATCAGATACAGGTATGGTAATTCTACCCTGGGAAAGCTATCATGCCGAGTTTCATCGGCGAGCAGCCCGTCAGTCATGGCCCTCAGGCCAGCTTGAATGCGGCACACCATGGCAGGGAGCAAGCCCAGTCTTGCCCCAAACACCAAATGCACTGCAGGCCATAGCGTGTTGCGGTGAATGTGGTCCGCAGATGCGATGCCGGGTACCACCAGTCGGCGCAGCCATATGGAGAGGAAGCCAGCCAATTGAGCTTCCCTGTACAAAGGCCTGCGACAACGCCTCAAATTACTGTAGGCCTTGGTGCCTACGGGATACTTCCCTATCCCTTCGTCGAGGATCAAGTCCGGAGCCCCAACGTCTTCCATGAGATCGTCAACTACCTGAGCATTAAGCACGCTCAGAGGATTCAAAGGCAGATCCTTGCCTTCCAATACCTTCTCCGGCTTAGCAGTCCTGGACCGGTGAAAGAAGAGGTAGGACGTCCATTTACTGACATGAGCCAAATCTGAAGGCTCGTCATAAAAAGCGGTGCAAGCGAGGTAGTGGCACATCAGCTCCTGGTACACTTCCACTACCCGAGGGTCTGAATCCCCCAGCTCCCGGTTCATGGGAAGATACTCTTCATATGGAGTATCCTCCATCGGCAGTCTCGAGATCTCTGCCATCTCGTGGAGGGCCAATCCCAACTCCCCCAGTGGAGTGGCGAAAGTCCCGGTGAGCGAGATATATCGCTCCATCAATGCCAGAAATAGGTTGGGATTGAGAGGCAACCCAACACTGGTGGCACTCACAGCTGCAAACAGACCAATGCTCTCCAGCTCAATCTGAAAATGCTTCAGGGCCCAATCAGCTAAGTGAGCCCATCGAAGATTTTTGGGGGTGATCCACCCGCCTGTCCGAGGGTTCACTTTATGGTATACTTCCCCGCGCCCCATGAAATTATTGTAAAAAGTCGGTAATTGGACTAGCTGGATCACTAAACTGTCTTCGCTCGGGACACTGCCCGGGTACAGTCTCCTGAACATCGTCACATTGCCGGTAGGACAGCTGACAAACGACCCCTGGTCTGCTCCTTTCAGATGAAATATCTTCCCCGGCCTGCTGTGAAGATCAGGAGTCAGCGTCCACGACATCCTCCTAGGATGTGTAGCATGGAAGAATGCCGAGATGGGATAGTCTCTCGGCATCTTGGGCAGATACAAAACCAAGCTCCCGGCAGGAAAGACCCAGAGTTCTTTCTTGGGCTTCGTCTGGGGCTGCTTGTCAATCATGTCCCCGAAGAGGAAAGCCGGCTTCATGTATTGGTCCCCATCTATGTACGTCAGGGGCTCTCCGTTCATCATGCTCAGCAGCATCCGCTCTCCTTGAGCCGATATCAGGATTTCCCTTCCTTCAGGATACTGGGGCCCGGAGATAGGAAATGTCACGTGCGACAGATCCTCCAGATAGTTGGAGTGCAGCATTCCGACGGCAGAACCCATCACATCGGTAGCGGAGACGCATGTAAGTTAACTGCAAAATACAAGAAAGACAAGTCAGTTTCTATAATCTTGCAGCATATGCAAAAAAATCAACAGTCTGTGCTTTAGGCCAAGACTGCAAAAAACTTGAGCTTTTACGCTAGAATCCCATTCCAAGGCATAAAATTCAAGACTGACAGTATACGCAAAGTTTTCGACAGTCTGTGCTTTACGCCAGACAGCCAAAATTTGAGTTATTACGCCCGAATTTCCATCCCTGCATGACACTCAAATTATATAGTATACGCCAACTTTCGTTAGTCAAAGCTTTTACGCCTGACTGCGAAAATATGGAGTTTTTGCGCTGACACATTAGAAATATGGGCGTAAAAGATGGAACATCTCTGTGCATCATCTTCCTCGAAGAGGCTATCAGCACAGAAGACGACCTAGTGCGTTCACGTACAACGTGTGCGAAGGATTTTCAGTCGTTCTTTTTCGTCCCAAAAGCTCTACCTTTAAGGCCGGATGCACTGCTAGTCAGCGGGATACTTCGTTCAGAATGAAGCTCGCCGTGACCGACGGAAGTCGCCCCTGCTTGAGCAGAAGAACGAGAAGAAACAACCTTCTTTCCCTTAGAGGAGGAGACTTGTTTCGAGGCCATTACTGGAAACTTTGAAGACTCGGAGAAGAAACGAAGAAGAACTCGAACAGTCAAAAGCTTTCTTTCGCAGAAGACGGATGAAAATTTTTTCTCTCAGAAACTTGGGGTATATATAGAGTTCGGATGGACTCCTCGAATCCCGAACCAAATCTCACATTTAATATTTGGTTATGATTGGTACTACGTCATCCTATTTCTCAGAGAAGGCGGATAGTCAGCGAATTCAAAAAGTTTTCGTGCAAAGAAGATTCGTGGTTTTTTACGCTAAGAAGCTTTCTACGCTCGACGGCTACAGATCTACGGTTCTACGCTCACAGGCTACTAGTCTATGATTTTACGCCCGGATGCTTTTATGCTCGGTAGCTTTTACGCTCGAGAGGCTACTAACCTATGACTCCACGCTTAGCAGCTACGAATCTATGATCTCGCGCTCGGTGGCTTTTTACGCTCGGAGGCAACAGATCCACGACTTCACGCTTGGAAGATTTTCTTTCCAGAATATACAAATCTACAGTTTTTTACGCTAAGGAGCTTTCTACGCTCGACGGCTACAGATCTACGGTTCTACGCTCACAGGCTACTAGTCTATGGTTTTACGCCCGCATGCTTTTATGCTCGGTAGCTTTTACGCTCGAGAGGCTACTAACCTACGACTCCACGCTCAACAGCTACGAATCTATGATCTCGCGCTCGGTGGCTTTTTACGCTCGGAGGTAACAGATCTACGACTTCACGCTCGAAAGATTTTCTTTTCAGAAGCTACAAATCTACAGTTTTTTACGCTAAGGAGCTTTCTACGCTCGACGGCTACAGATCTACGGTTCTACTCTCACAGGCTACAAGTCTATGGTTTTTATGCCCGGATGCTTTTATGCTCGGTAGCTTTTACGCTCGAGAGGTTACAAACCTACGACTCCATGCTCAGCAGCTAAAAATCTATGATCTTGCGCTCGGTGGCTTTTTACGCTCAGAGGCAACAAACTTATGATTTCTCGCTCTACGACTTTCCGCATATCTAAAAAATGCGCAGGCCAGTACAGTACATCTGAACAATTCTCAAGGCGGTCAATTACAAGAGTTCACACAGAAGATACTCCTCCTTGACCTCAAAATATCCCAAATACCCAAGGCATACAGATTTTAAACATTGAAAGTTACTCTTCTTCATGGATCGATTCGAAGTTCATCCACAATCTAGTCTGAATATTTCGTCTACTGTTCAAGATGGTGACTCAGTTTTTTACAGCCATTTCTCGCCCTGTTCTAAGGGATTTTCGAGAAATCATTCTTGAAGACGACGGTCTGAACAAGGATTCTGTTTATCAGAAGTAAAAATAGTTCAGAATTCTACGTGGTCTCATTCCTAACAACAGGACAGTTCGAACACTCGACTGCTAAGTGGCTTTCTGCGCATCCTTAGTTATGCGTAAAAGACAGGACAGGACCTAGCACTCTTTCTAAAACAGAGTCGACATAAAGTTATCAGACGTGTCAAAGCTACACATATTCAGACTTCACAGCAACATATGGCAAGATGATCATATGCAAAGAAGAAGACAATTTTATTAAAATTAAAAGCATGATTACATATGAGGGAAATCCAATCTACAAGGGTTTTTCTTCATTTTCATGATTGCATATGAGGGAAATCCCGTCTACAAAGGACTTCCTCATCGTTGTCTGAAGATCGCACCTAGAATCTGTTCTGCCAGGTTCTCGCATGGACGAAATTCTTCATCCATCTTCTCCAGCAGTCAGTCGGTGACCGCAAACCGACTGACATACGATCAACGACGGGAGGATACAAAAATGGGCCTAGACCCATCCTCCAATACAAGGAAGCAGGGTAAATCTGCTTTCCTGCGTCTAGCGCCGTGACAGATTGAGTTAAGATATTTCACCCAACTCAATCTCGGACAACAGCTAGTTTGTCTGCTCTCGTCCGCAGGTAACGGGAGAAGGTATCGCTTGCAAGCGACGTGATCTAATACGACCCTTCCTCTCTCCCGAAGAACCGCCATACAAAGTTGCTGATTATCCCGAGCAAAGGAGGCTATGATATCCTTCTATGATCCATCGTTGCAGAGGACATTTGCTCGAAGATGCCATCTTTTTTGGCTCCTTACATGCTGGAAGAACATGGTCTCCTTCTTCCTCAAGTCGACCCGACGAACTCCGGCCATCATCTCTGTGTGGTGAAGGAAATATGGGAAGAACAGGTTAACTCCTCAGCCTTTTTATAGGCGAAAGAGATCACACCGATCCCCAATAACTCTGCCATAAAGTCAGCCTTGAAAGAACGTGTCAGACTTGACCATTTCAAGCTCCATTCAGAGCGTTTCAAATTATGAGAAACGGTTCATGCTTCATTCAAAGCATTTCAAATTATGAGGAATTTAAAAGCTTTGAAGGGGGTCTTATAGAAGCATAAAAAATACGCTGGATAGCTCTACGCAGCATGTTGATGTTGGGCAGCGTAAACAGAGGACCTCAGAGCCATCGACGTGCAAACAGAGCTTTTTCGCTGAGCACAGTATAAAATATAGGCTCAAGGACCATCAGCGTAATGCAGTATGTCTAGGCTGCTTCAGCGTAAAAAGGGTGCTACATCGCCTTTATGGCGTAAAACTCATCCGCTTTCAACGCAGCATTGAAGTGTACGAGGAACGCTTCGTATTCTTCAAAATGAACCTGTCAGATCATGCAATGAACCTGACGTCTGGACTCTTGACAAAGAGTACTGCACGACAACCCAAGCGACGGCTATAATGATGGTGCGGTACTGCAACCCAAGTTGTCATTTACTGCCATTTTTGTGGCATAGACCGCTTTTACGCATACAAAGGAATACGCCGCCTAGTTTTACACATGCAGATGTGAGCTGTTTATGCTCCGCAGAAGACAAACAGCCTGCCACGTCAAAAGCTGCTCTTCGTACAGGGCTCAAGGCACGTCTCTGCATTTAATGCGCAGAGCGGTGACAGGTTCTCAAGGCACGCCTCTACATTTAATGTGCCGAATACTGACAGATGCCTGAGGCACGTCTTTGTATTTTATGCGCAGAAGGGTGGCAGACCTTCAAGACACGTCTCTGCATTTAATACACAGGATAATGGCGGATCTCGGCATTTAATGCAAGAGATTTGATTAAATGTCACCGAACCGTCGTCTAGTGACATTCCTTTTGCGCAAACTGCTCTTACGCATACAAGGGGATATGCTGCCCAGTTTTACACAGGCAGACGTGAGCTTCTTACGCCCCGCAGAAGGCAAACAGACCGCTGCGTCAGCAGTTACTCTTCGTACAAAATTCAAGGCGCGTATCTGCATTTAATGTGCAAAATGATGGCAAATCTTAAAGACAAGCCTCTGTATTTAATGCGCAGGATGGGGGTAGATCTCGACATTTAATGCAAGAGATTTGATTATATCTCCAAGAGCCGTAATTTCGGCTAAAACGTCCACATCATCTCGGCTTCTATGCCCACTCGGCTTCTACGCCCACTCGGCTTCTACGCCTGCTCGACTTCTACGCCCACTCGGCCTCTATGACCACTCGACTTCTACGCCTACTCGGCTTCTATGCCTACTTGGCTTCTACGCCTACTCGGCTTCTGTAAACCCCCTCAATTTATTCTGTAGATAGTTAGAGTGGGCCAGCAAAATTTTGATAGAAGATATTGAGGTTTAGAAGTAGAGGATATCTACCTGAAATTTTAATCCAATTTAATTAAACCATCGAAACACCCGATCTTTGTCTAACTATTCGGAGCCCATTATCAGCCCGTAAATTCCGTACAAATATTGTACACTCGACTCAACTCGCCAAATTAGGCACTGGACTTTTTCGACCGTTAAAATTAACTTTTGTGTGCACTAAATTAATTGCGCAATATTTTCGGAAATCATAACCCGTATTTAATTCCGTGTCGGACACTTGTGTCGTTACCCTCAATTTTGGGGTACCAACTTAACCCGTTGAGCCGGACCAACTAAAGGGTCCAAGACTGACTCCAAGCCTCCACCATTTTTGGCCTTTGCATCATTTCCAGATTTTGACCCCGCGGGCCCCAATTAAATTAAATTCGCGGAACGCGTTCTTTTTTAATTAAATCAGAATTTACCAACTTTGTGAATTCTATTTTGATACTAAATTAATCCCAATGCCCTTCAAATTAGACCCGCACCTAACGCGCAATACCCCCTCACCATGACATTTTTAAATATTTTTCTTTCGCAATTTTTGCGTCATTTCATGTGTCCATGCAATTTTCCAAATTTACGGGGGGCTTATTTGCAATTATTAAATTATTGGCATCATCCTATTGGTCATGATTAATTGAGAGGGTCCCAAAATAGGGTCCCAATCTCAATTCCCTCATTCCCTCATGAAGAAACCCTCTTCTCTTCATGATAAATCACAACCCTTCATTTTGAAAGACCTCAATCACAACCCTCCATCCAATTCCCAATCCCCTATAAAACATCACATCACCCACCCTCACACCTACCAAGGCCGGACCTAATCCCAATGCTTTGAAAATCCCACCCCACTCTCTCTCTCTCCTCCCTCCTCCATATTTTTTTCATGCAAGAAACTATTTCCTTTTTCATTTAATCTTCTTCTTCTTCTTCCTTCTTCTTATTCCTGAAGACCAAATCCGGCCGGCTTACTCAACTCCGGCCGACTGTGCTGCATCCCAACTCCGGCCTGATTCCACCCTCACCCCGGTTCGCTGCTGACCCGCAGCGACTCGAGCACCCCGCGGAGGCTCCGGTCGACTGTACAGTCCCCCTCTACCCGACTGTACAGCTCCCCCGCCCCGGCTGTGCAACTCCTCCGACCTCCATTCCTCCGCCACCGCTCCGGCAAGCGCGAGATCCATCTGCCATGGCTCCCACCACCATCTGATATCCGTTCAACCACCCCGCGTCTCCGACATTGCCACCCCGACGAACCCGTACCGAAGCTCCTCCGGCCTGTTGCACCCACCATGAACCACCTCGACCTCACCTCCTCCACCACCGGTCTTCCCCAGTCGACCACCCCGCTGTCCTTCACTCCTCCTTCTCGACCACCACTGCCACCATTACACACCCACCCGATCCACCCTACCACCACCATTTTCCGGCCACTCTCCACCAGTAGCACCACCATTGCTCCGGAAAGGAGATGGCATGTCGACGAGCCCTACCAGTGGCTGCCCCGGCCGAGCACATCACCACCATTCCATCAACGCCACCCGCCGCACCACCGGGCGTGCCACCACACGCCGCCACCATGGTGAGCTCTCCCCCTTCCCCTTCATTGAATATTTTTATTTGCTAGTCTAATTCTTTTGTGTTGTTACATCTAGCTTAGGGATTATTACATGAAATTGAGGGTAAGTGAATGCATCAAAATTTAGGTTTTCTTTTACATCATTTTTGTGTGCATATTAATTATTACTGATGAGCAGGTGATTTATGGAGAAGAGGTGGTGATAACTATAAGCTGTTAATTATTTCGAGAATTTGATTACTAGTGACAAAGTCAGTCGAGGAATACAATTATATATAATTGTGTACTGTACATATATGAGATTTTAGGATTTATTTCGTAAGTTTAATGGGAAATTAGTGGTTAAATGCTGAGAAAAGATTTTAATGATGTTGTATGCAAGTGATAGTTGATGCTAAATCGATTAATGAAGATTAATCTGATAAGAAATGAGATGATGATATTTTGAACACTGATGAACATTGAGGAGCAGGTATTGGCGGTGAACTAGTGTGTAACATCAAACCCTTAGTCATTCTTTGAGGATTGAAATAATATCGAATTTAATTGAATAGTAGTTATTGTGTAATGGTAAAGGTTGTATATAACTGAGGGTTTAATAAACAACTATCTATTTATTTTGAGGATGATAGAAACCGTGCTTGTTAACATCTGTAAACACTGAGGTAAAACTGAGGATTGGATCATGTGTCGGACCATAAAATATTGTGATGAACATAATAAGATGGAGGTTTGGATTGATGATATGGTACTGATGATTAGCTGATTTGACCATCGTACCGACAGTCAACTGTGGTCAACCCCCATAGAGACTTGTTCCTGTGAGTCGTAGCTGAGACTGAGTTTAGTTATAGATGTGTGTAGCATCCCTGTCTGTCGTGGAATAGATTATTGATTCTGGTTTGTATCTCATCTCTAGGTACTGCGGGACTTGAGGGCTTGGACGCGGTACCAGGACCCCGACAACAGCAGCCACACGCAGGCAAGTGTACCTTGCCACCCTGTATTTCAGTTTACAGTTATTTGTTGTTTCGTATGTACATTATGCACGTAGTTATGTTGACGTTCGGTACTTCACGTCCGATTCACAACCGGGTGAAGACGTGCATCGTAGCATCCTAGGAAGATTGTTGGATGATTCGTAGTATCTCGATATGCGTACCTGAGCTTATCGATACCCCAGGACACACTCGTACACTGTGATCGTGCCAGATTCCTGTATCCTGATACTGACATCATGACCAGAGACTGGGATGATCTTAGGGTCGCGTCTGTTGAGTTATATTCCGTGTGTTGAGACTGTTAGAGGTTCAGGTTCAGCGCACAATCGTTGACCGCTTGGGATGGGGAAGACAGTTACTAGATGTTTGGGCTACTCTGCACGCGCTTATATATGTATATGTAGTGATCCTGTTTCATAGTGTAGTGATCCTGTTTCATAGTGTAGTGGTAACACCCGTGTGTCTCTGTGCTCGGAGCTACGATACGACCCGTGTGTCTCTGTGTTCGGAGCTGCAGTTTTATTTTGCACAGCCCATGCATCGAACATTGTCTTTAAACTGTGTCACACTAGTTGGTTATGATAGAGTACCCTGTCGTGCACTTGTACTTTCTGTTTACTTGGCATGCTATATTTTTGTACCTTGTTACGTCCCTCTGAGGACCTGGTTCCCTGCCAGTTTTGCAGCATAGACGATTTCGGAGCACTTGGAGATACTGATGGAGTGGCATATCTTGCGAGCATGGTACCAGGTACTCACATTATATCTACCGACTTTATGGTTATTTTACATTGATTATTCACCTGCTGTTGTAGCCTAGTTTTGTAGACTCATACTTCTTCTCGAGTCTATTCGAGTTAGTGTGTTATTGGGCGGCCGACCTTAGCACATATAGCTCTTTCTTGTTTACTGATATACTTTGTGGATTGAGACATAGAGATTTATATTTATGGAATACCTAGATAGTGCCCTTTATATTACAGCTTATACGTATTCGAGTCAGACCAGAGTCTGGTCGAATGCGTTGTTGGCGTATCACGTATTCCTGGTCCTACGTATTTTGGGACTGGGGCGTGACATGTTTTTGTGGTGGCCCATGCAGGTCTGATTTAAATCGTCTTGGTCACCTGACTGTGCCAAGCGAGCCTGCAAATTAGGAATAGATGTTATGATTGTTGAGTAGGATCTCAATCCATAATCGATTTTAAAACTCTTTGTATGTGATTATCGCCCTTGGACTTCCACTTTGCATTCGTTCAATCTTCGTCAATGTCGCTATCCTTGTTTCTCATCCCCTATTGTTCGGGGAGACGAATGTTGGTAACTGATGATTCCCTCCAAAAGAAGATTGAAGATCAGACGACAGAAGACAGAATTCGTATACCTTTCTCGGAGAAGATTGTTACCTTATCAGTATAGATTGATGGGTTCTTTGGATTCTAGAACTAGTGTAGAAGGTTGGCAAGAGAGTTGGACCCAGTAGTACCCTACCCGTGCTTGAGGTAGCAGTGATCTTGGAAGCACTAAGAGCCAGAAGGACTGTTGATCATGACCTAGAATGATTCATGGGAATACATAGCCTGATGATGGAAACTAGTGGTTGGATATGATAGCAATACTAGAAATGATATTATGGACTAAGAGGAGATAAAATTGCAAGCTCTCACTTGGATGATGATAATCTAATACCAGAAATTTTAGTATGTGCTTGGGTGACATCATTATTATAATTGCACTTTGTGACTTGGAGAGATGAATAACGAAAAGAAGAAATTCGAGGAATAGAATTTTAGGGAAAACTTTGAGGAGAAGATAATTATACATTAGGCACGGAAATTGTTCTTTTGAGGATTGATGTTGGAAACAGAACGGGAGAAATTATTTTGAGGTTTAAGACTAGACTATAACATTATCCTAGACAAGGATTGGTTGAACCAATACCACGCAATGCTTGATTGCCGCCGTGGTTGTGTCATCCTTAGACCACCGGATTACCCTGAGTTTGAGTTTCTTCAGATAGCCTGGGAGTATGGTGCCCATCTACCTTAGGGGTATACAACGAAGGAGGTGAACCAGTGTACCACCATATTATATCAAGATTTAAGGATGTTTTTCTAGAGAATCTTTCCGGCCTGCCACCTGACAGAGAGATAGAATTTGCTATAGAGTTGACTCCAAGAGCCGAGCCAGTTAATTTTCCGTCTTCAGGCTAGCACCGATATAATTGGTTGAGTTGTAGGTCCGTCGTAAAAGGATCTCTTAGACAAGGGTTTCAGTCGGGCTAGTATTTTTCCATGGGGAGCAACCATCTTATTGTACCCAAGAAGGACGGGATGATACGTTGCATAACGATTACAGGGCATTAAATGCCGTAGCAATAAAGAGCAAGTACCCTAGTCGCACATCAAAGATTTATTTGAATTAGCTAAGTGGCGCATATGTATTTTAAAGATCAATCTCAGATCCAGTTATCACCAGATCGAGGTACAGAGAGAGGCATTCCGAAGATGGTTCTTCGGACAAAGTATGGACACTGTGAATTTTTAGTCATGTTGTTTAAACCAACGCGCCAGCAGTATTTATGTGTTTGATGAACAATGTCTTCCACCAGTACTTGGATAAGTTCGTGGTGGTATTTATAGATGACATCTTGATATATTCTAAGAGCCAAGAGGAGCATGAGAGACATCTCAGGATTGTGTTGGAGACGCTGAGACATGAGAGGCTGTACGCCAAACTCAGCAAATATGAGTTTTGCTTGGACAGAGTACCATTTCTGGGACACATAATCACCGGAGATGGACTATCAGTTGATCCGGAGAAGATAGCTGCAGTAGAGACCTGGCCTACCCCAGTTACGGAGGTTAGGAGTTTCCTCGGACTTGCCGAATATTACCGAAGGTTCGTGGAAAACTTTTCGAGGATAGCTGCGCCTATGACGCGACTGACGCGTAAGGGCGAAGAGTTTATCTCGACCGACGAGTGTCAGGCAGCTTTCGATGAGCTGAAGAAGCGTCTGACATCGGCACCGATTTTGACACTACCTTCCGGATCAGGAGGATTTGTAGTGTACAGTGATGCGTCAGGGAGCAGATTGGGATGTGTACTGATGCAACACGGTAAGGTGATAGCCTACGCATCGAGACAGCTGAGAGTTTATGAGAAGAACTATCCGACGTACGACTTGGAGCTAGCTGCGGTGATATTTGCACTAAAGCTATGGAGACATTACCTTTATGGTGAGCGTGTTGAGATTTATACAGATCATAAAAGCCTGAAGTACGTCTACACGCAGAAGGAGCTCAATATGAGGCAGAGACGCTGGCTAGAGTTGATGACAGATTATGACATTGAGCTACAGTACCACCCTGGCAAGGCGAACGTCGTAGCAGATGCCTTAAGCAGGAAGCCCATGGCATACTTTTCGACGACGCAGCGACAGTTGCTAGAGGATCTCTAGGAGCTTGGGATAGAGATCGTATTGCCAGGCATGGATGGACAGATGGCCAGTCTTGAGGTTCAGTCTACTTTGATTGAGAGGATCAAGGCAGCATTGCCTACAGATGCGAGATTCCGACGTCTGCGAGAGAGAACAGAAGCCGGCATGCAGACGGGACTCAGGATTCATGAAGACGGAACGCTGAGGTGCGGAGATCGCCTATATGTTCCGAGTGGCGAGCTACGCCAAGAGTTGATGACCGAGGCTCATAGCTCGATTTATTCCATTCATCCCGGGGGTACGAAGATGTACCGAGACTTGAGACAACATTTTTGGTGGCATGGGATGAAGAGAGAAATTACAAGGTTTGTGGCGAGGTGTTTAGTTTGTCAGCAAGTTAAGGCTGAACATCAGAGGACTGCAGGATTATTGCAGCCACTCCCCATTCCCGAGTGGAAGTGGGAACACATTACCATGGACTTCGTCAAAGGATTTCCGCGAAGCCCTAGCGGGAAGGATGCAGTTTGGGTTATCGTAGACAGACTCACCAAGTCTGCACGTTTCTTGCCCTTCAGAGTTGGGCAATCAACAGAGATACTAACTAACATGTATATGAGGCAGATAGTACGATTACATGGAGTGCCTGTCAGTATCGTATCGGATCGTGATTCCAAATTCACGTCACATTTTTGGCGGAGTATGCAGGAGAGCCTAGGAACTCGTCTCAAGTTCAGTACTGCGTATCATCCACAGACTGACGGACAGTCAGAGCGCACGATACAGATATTAGAGGATATGTTGCGAGCGTGCATGATTGATTTTGGAGGATCTTGGGAGGACCATCTACACTTGGTAGAATTCTCCTACAATAACAGTTACCAGGCCAGCATACATATGGCACCCTATGAGGCACTGTACGGCAGGAAATGTAGGTCGCCAGTTTGTTGGAGTGACGTAGGAGAGCGTCAGATACTTGGTCCAGAATTGGTGACACAGACAGTGGAGAAGGTCAAGCAGATTCAGAGCCACCTGCGCAGCACAGGACAGACAAAAACACTGGGCAGATGCGCACCGTAGGCCATTGGAGTTCAAGGAGGGTGACCACGTATTTTTGAGGATATCGCCCACTCGTGGTACCATCAGATTCAGAGGCAGAGGCAAGCTGAGTCCGAGGTATATCGGACCTTTTGACATTCTGGAACGAGTTGGCGAAGTGGCTTACCGTCTTGCATTACCTCCATCATTAGAGGGAGTACATGACGTATTTTACGTATCGCAGCTGAGAAGATATGTCGCAGACCCTAGCTACGTGCTTGATCATTCGGAGATTACAGTCGGGCCTAGTCTGTCTTACGTAGAGCAGCCAGTTGAGATCCTCGATCGCAGCGAGAAGACTTTGAGAGGGCAGACGATTCGACTGGTCAGAGTGGCATGGAAGCACCATTCACCATGCGAGTCTACTTGGGAGCGCGAGGATTCTATTAGGCAGTGATTCCCGTACTTATTTGAGGAGCAAGGTACGAATTTACATACGGCAATTTAATTACTAGTATTTTAAAATTCTGTTAGATATTATCGTGTCTTACTTTTAATTTCGGGGACGAAATTTTTCTAAGTTGGGAAGAATGTAAACCCCCTCAATTTATTCTGTAGATAGTTAGAGTGGGCCAAAAAAATTTTGATAGAAGATATTGAGGTTTAGAAGTAGAGGATATCTACCTGGAATTTTAATCCAATTTAATTAAACCATCGAAACACCCGATCTTTGTCTAACTATTCGGAGCCCATTATCAGCCCGTAAATTCCGTACAAATATTGTACACTCGACTCAACTCGCCAAATTAGGCACTGGACTTTTCCGACCGTTAAAATTAACTTTTGTGTGCACTAAATTAATTGCGCAATATTTTCGGAAATCGTAACCCGTATTTAATTCTGTGTCGGACACTTGTGTCGTTACCCTCGATTTTGGGGTACCAACTTAACCCGTTGAGCCGGACCAACTAAAGGGTCCAAGACTGACTCCAAGCCCCCACCATTTTTGGCCTTTGCATCATTTCCAGATTTTGACCCCGCGGGCCCCAATTAAATTAAATTCGCGGGACGCATTCTTTTTTAATTAAATCGGAATTTACCAACTTTGTGAATTCTATTTTGATACTAAATTAATCCCAATGCCCTTCAAATTAGACCCGCGCCTAACGCGCAACACCCCCTCACCATGACATTTTTAAATATATTTTTTTGCAATTTTTGCGTTATTTCATGTGTCCATGCAATTTCCCAAATTTACGGGGGGCTTATTTGCAATTATTAAATTATTGGCATCATCCTATTGGTCATGATTAATTGAGAGGGTCCCAAAATAGGGTCCCAATCTTAATTCCCTCATTCCCTCATGAAGAAACCCTCTTCTCTTCATGATAAATCACAATCCTTCATTTTGAAAGACCTCAATCACAACCCTCCATCCAATTCCCAATCCCCTATAAAACATCACATCATCCACCCTCACACCTACCAAGGCCGGCCCTAATCCCAATGCTTTGAAAATCCCACCCCACTCTCTCTCTCTCCTCCCTCCTTCATATTTTTTTCATGCAAGAAACTCTTTCCTTTTTCATTTAATCTTCTTCTTCTTCTTCTTCCTTCTTCTTATTCCTGAAGACCAAATCCGGCCGGCTTACTCAACTCCGGCCGACTGTGCTACATCCCAACTCCGGCCTGATTCCACCTTCACCCCGGTTCGCTGCTGACCCGCAGCGACTCGAGCACCCCACGGAGGCTCCGGTCGACTGTACAGTCCCCCTCTACCCGACTGTACAGCTCCCCTGCCCCGGCTGTACAACTCTCCCGACCTCCATTCCTCCGCCACCGCTCCGGCAAGCGCGAGATCCATCTGCCATGGCTCCCACCACCATCTGATATCCGTTCAACCACCCCGCGTCTCCGACATTGCCACCCCGACGAACCCGTACCGAAGCTCCTCCGGCCTGTTGCACCCACCATGAACCACCTCGACCTCACCTCCTCCACCACCGGTCTTCCCCAGTCGACCACCCCGCTGTCCTTCACTCCTCCTTCTCGACCACCACTGCCACCATTACACACCCACCCGATCCACCCTACCACTACCATTTTCCGGCCACTCTCCACCAGTAGCACCACCATTGCTCCGGGAAGGAGATGGCATGTCGACGAGCCCTACCAGTGGCTGCCCCGGCCGAGCACATCACCACCACCACCATATATTGAAGACTCCGTCCTTCCATCAATGCCACCTGCCGCACCACCGGGCGTGCCATCACACGCCGCCACCATGGTGAGCTCTCCCCCTTCCCCTTCATTGAATATTTTTATTTGCTAGTCTAATTCTTTTGTGTTGTTACATCTAGCTTAGGGATTATTACATGAAATTGAGGGTAAGTGAATGCATCAAAATTTAGGTTTTCTTTTACATCATTTTTGTGTGCATATTAATTATTACTGATGAGAAGGTGATTTATGGAGAAGAGGTGGTGATAACTATAAGCTGTTAATTATTTCGAGGATTTGATTACTAGTGACAAAGTCAGTCGAGGAATACAATTATATATAATTGTGTACTGTACATATATAAGATTTTAGGATTTATTTCGTAAGTTTAATGGGAAATTAGTGGTTAAATACTGAGAAGAGATTTTAATGATGTTGTATGCAAGTGATAGTTGATGCTAAATCGATTAATGAAGATTAATCTGATGAGAAATGAGATGATGATATTTTGAACACTGATGAACATTGAGGAGCAGGTATTGGCGGTGAACTAGTGTGTAACATCAAACCCTTAGTCATTCTTTGAGGATTGAAATAATATCGAATTTAATTGAATAGTAGTTATTGTGTAATGGTAAAGGTTGTATATAACTGAGGGTTTAATAAACAACTATCTATTTATTTCGAGGATGATAGAAACCGTGCTTGTTAACATCTGTAAACACTGAGGTAAAACTGAGGATTGGATCATGTGTCGGACCACAAAATATTGTGATAAACATAATAAGATGGAGGTTTGGATTGATGATATGGTACTGATGATTAGCTGATTTGACCATCGTACCGACAGTCAACTGTGGTCAACCGCCATAGAGACTTGTCCCTGTGAGTCGAAGCTGAGACTGAGTTTAGTTGTAGATGTGTGTAGCATCCCTGTCTGTCGTAGAATAGATTATTAATTCTGGTTTGTATCTCATCTCTAGGTACTCCGGGACTTGAGGGCTTGGACGCGGTACCAGGACCCCGACATCAGCAGCCACACGCAGGCAAGTGTACCTTGCCACCCTGTATTTCAGTTTATAGTTATTTGTTGTTTCGTATGTACATTGTGCACGTAGTTATGTTGACGTTCGGTACTTCGCGTCCGGTTCACAACCGGGTGAAGACGTGCGTCGTAGCATCCTAGGAAGATTGTTGGATGATTCGTAGTATCTCGATATGCGTACCTGAGCTTATCGATACCCCAGGACACACTCGTACACTGTGATCGTGCCAGATTCCTGTATCCTGATACTGACATCATGACCAGAGACTGGGATGACCTTAGGGTCGTGTCTGTTGAGTTATATTCCGTGTGTCGAGACTGTTAGAGGTTCAGGTTCAGCGCACAATCGTTGACCGCTTGGGATGGGGAAGATAGTTACTAGACGTTTGGGCTACTCTGCACGCGCTTATATATGTATATGTAGTGATCCTGTTTCATAGTGTAGTGATCCTATTTCATAGTGTAGTGGTAACACCCGTGTCTCTGTGCTCGGAGCTACGGTACGACCCGTGTGTCTCTGTGTTCAGAGCTGCTATTTTATTTTGGATAGCCCACGCGTCGAACATTATCTTTAAACTGTGTCACACTAGTTGGTTATGATAGAGTACCCTGTCGTGCACTTATACTTTCTGTTTACTTGGCATGCTATATTTTTGTACCTTGTTACGTCCCTCTGAGGACCTGGTTCCCTGCCAGTTTTGCAGCATAGACGATTTCGGAGCACTTGGAGATACTGATGGAGTGGCATATCTTGCGAGCATGGTACCAGGTACTCACATTATATCTACCGGCTTTATGGTTATTTTACATTGATTATTCACCTGCTGTTGTAGCCTAGTTTTGTAGACTCATACTTCTTCTCGAGTCTATTCGAGTTAGTGTGTTATTGGGCGGCCGACCTTAGCACATATAGCTCTTTCTTGTTTACTGATGTACTTTGTGGATTGAGACATAGAGATTTACATTTATGGAATACCTAGATAGTGCCCTTTATATTACAGCTTATACGTATTCGAGTCAGACCAGAGTCTGGTCGAATGCGTTGCTGGCGTGTCACGTATTTCTGGTCCTACGTATTTTGGGACTGGGGCATGACAGCTTCTATGCCTACTTGGCTTCTATGCCATGGTGACAGTTATTGGCTTCTACGCCAACCTCTTATACACAAGGGATAACTACCTACGTGGCTTCTACGCCGTGATCTTCGCAGCAGATATACGCGTTGTCCCTTAGTTGGACACGCGTTACATGCTCACTCAAAATGTCATCTATACGCAGGCATTGGTTATTTTAAACCGTCGTGTAAAAGGGTGCTGTACTTTCTACTACTCGGTTTCTACGTCGACTGAGTGGTCACTATCACTAAAACTCTATAAATAGAGACCTCTATCAACAGAGGTCGAAGGTCGAAGGAGGAGGTCGTAAAAATTGAAGGTCGAACGATGAGAAATTGGTCAAGAAATCCAGTATCAGATCCAAGGTCGACAATCGGGAGAGAAAACGGTCGAGAGAGAGAGAGAAGAATCCAGAGCTCAGGTAAAGAGAAGGGATCAACGACTTTGGCATCGGGCATCCACCCTCTTTAGCAACCTTCGAAGCTGCTTTCTGTCTTCTACGGCACTTCTTCAACATCGTGTGGTCCAAGGGCCAAAGTGATCGACTGCAAGTCAGACTCCTATAACAATATTTACCCAGATTAAATAAATTGTACTCGACATCCTCGTATAGGATTAAATTGTACAATCTTGTTTGTAAACACAAAAGAAGGGCAGGTTTTCGTATAAGATCTTGTTTCCACATAATTATCTTTTCGTTTATTTTATCAAGCAACAGCAGGCAGCAAGTCTAGTTTGTAGGCCACTGCACCGACCCTCGCAAGAACGTCGAAGGGTCCGATGTACCATAGACTAAACTTTCGACCTCCCCCAAAACAAATCATGCCCCGTGTCGGAGAAATCTGCCAGAACACCAGATCGCCAGCCTAGAAAAAATATAGCCTTAACACTCAACCTAAAAAAAATCAATCACAAGTAATACAAACCAAACATTTACCTCAAACTTCAAGGGTATCCGGTGGCTATCGACCTAATACAATTTTTTGTCATGCGCCACCCAAAGTCTATCTCTAATAAGCTTTACCTTTTCAGCTTCATCCACAATCATCACTGGTCCTAACAAGGCTCTCTCACCAAAAGCATCCCAAGATAAAAGAGTGCGACATCTCTGTCCATATAAATCCTCAAATGGTGATCTCAATACTGGCCTGGTAACTGTTGTTGTAAGCAAACTCTAACAGGTAAAGATGTTCCTCCCAAGTGCCTCTGAAATCCAAAACACAAGTGTGAAGCATATCCTCGAAAGTCTGAATAGACCTCACCGACTACCCATCTGTCTGGGAGTGATATGCGGTACTAAACTTGAGCTGGGTGCCCAAGCTAGCCTACAAACTCCTAATTAGGGAGGGATATATTAGGAATCTTCTAATTCTATATGAAACTAATCTAATCTCCTTAATTAATTAAGAGAATGGGTCTAATGGGCCTAATCTAATATTAGGCTCAATGTGTCATGATAATCTAATTTGGGTCCACTAATGACAATCACAGCCAGCAAGTATGAATGATACCTCACTGCTCAAAGAGATAAGGGTATCGCTCGTGCATCTCGGCTTCCCTCACCCAGGTAGACTCTCCCGAGAGTGATTCCTCTACGCAACGCATACCAAGGGAATTATCTTGTTCTGTAGCAACTTCTCTTTGCGATCCAGAATCTCTACTTGCTTCTCTGGATAGCTGAGAGTGATCCAATATGTGACTAGGATTTGCCTTATACTGTCTCAACTGTGACACATGGAACACATTATGCACTCTATTCTAGTACAAGTGATAACTCTAGTTTGTAGGACACTCTACCGACCCTTACAAGAACACCGAAGGCTTCGATGTACCAGGGACTAAGCTTCCCGCCTCCACCAAAGCAAATCATGTCCCGTATCGGAGGAATCCGCAAGAACACCAGATCGCCAACCTAGTACAAAATACAGCCTTACCACTCAACCTAATATAAAGCAATCACAAGAAATACAAAAAAAAAAATCAAACTCCAAAGGTCTCCGGTGATTATTGGCCCAATGACGTTGTATGTCATGTTCCACCCAAAGTCTATCTCTGATGAGCTTCACCTTCACATCTGCAACCACAATCATCTCTGGTTCCAATAATGCTCTCTCACCAATATTATCCCAAGATAGAGGAGTACGACATCTCCGTCCATATAAAGCTATAAATGGTGACATCCAGATACTGGCCTGGTAGCTGTTGTTGTAAGCAAACTCTACCAGGTGAAGATGATCCTTCCAAGATCCTCTAAAATCCAAAATACAAGTACGAAGCATATACTCGAGAATTTGAATAGTCCTCTTTGACTTCCCGTCTATCTTGGGTTGATATTCGGTACTAAACTTAAGCTGGGTGCCTAAGCTAGCCTGCAAACTCCTCCAGAAGTGGGATATAAGTGACTATCCCAATCTGAGATGATGCTCATAGAAACTCATACAATGTGATAATCTATCGTAAATACATCTTTGCTAGCTTCTCCGTTGACGTACCCACTTTGAATGGCAAGAAGTTGGTTGATTTAGTCAACCAATCTATGATGACCCAAATTGTGTCTTTCCCTTTGGGAGAATGCGAAAGCCCATAAACAAAATTTATGGTACCATGCTCCCACTCCCACTCTGGAATAGGTAAAGGCTAATGTAAACCACCTGGCCTCTACCTCTTTGTCTTTACCTGCTGGCACACTAAAAATCTGGATACAAAGTACGCTACCTCCCACTTTATACCATACCATCTTACATGCTCCCTCAGATCTCTATACATCTTGTTGGCACCTGAGTGTATAGAGTACTACGATCGATGCGCCTCCCGAAGAACCTTCTCGTGCAATGTCCTAGTTAGCACACATAACCGGGTACCGTGCCGTAGTGATCCATCCTCAGCAATAGTGAAGTCCTCGAATAATCCTATCTGAACCTATGCTCTGTTGCTCCTTAGAGACTCATCATCATACTACGTAGCTTAGATCATGTCAATCACCTCTGACTGTATCTGCAGTCCCCATATCTGTATCTCGACACCTGGTAACAGCACCTTAATATCCAAGCTCTCAAGATCGGCCAATAAATGTCTGTCCGTAGTCAAGCACATAGCCACTGGATACCTGCTTAAGGCGTCAGCGACTACATTGGCCGTCCCTGGATTGTACTACAATGATATATCGAACTCCAACCACCGTTGATGTCTCATGTTTAGCTCTTTCTGGGTAAACACATAATTCAAGCTCATGTGGTTTGTGAAGATTTCTATATGCTCTGCGTACAAATAGTATTTCCACAGCTTTAGAACAAAAATAACTGCTGCCAATTCCAAATCGTGGGTAGGCAATTCTTCTAATCATGGCGTAATTGCTTGGAAGCATAGGCAATCACCTTCCCATTCTGCTGAAAGACACAACCAAAGCCCTTCCCTAAAGTATCACTATATATAGTAAATCCACCTAATCCGGATGGCAACGTCAATACTGGAGCTATCGTTGACCTTTTCTTCAGCTCCAAAAAAAATGGCATAACTCTCCTCTGTCCAGAAAAACTCTACATCCTTCCTGGTCAGCCTAGTCATCAGCTCCACAATCCTGGAGAAATCCTGTACAAACCTCCGGTAATAAACTACTAGCCCCAGAAAACTCATGATCTCTGCCACTAAAATTGGAGTAGCCCACGACTCCACTGCTGAAATCTTCTTCGGGTCCAATAAGATCTTGTCTCTTGTAATCACATGCCCAAGGATTTTAAACTTATCAAGGAAGAACTCATACTTTAAAAGCTTGCCATAAATCTTCTCCCTTCTGAGAGTCTCCAGAACTATCCTCTGGTGCCCCTCAAGCTCCTCCGGGGTCTTCGAATACACCAGAATATCATCAATAAACACTACCACAAAATTATCAAGATACTGATAGAACACCTTATTCATCATATTCATGAATACCCCCAGGGCATTGATCAACACAAATGGCATCACCATGAACTCAAACTGGCCATACCGAGTCCAAAAAGCGGTCTTCGAAATATTCTCCTTCTTCATTTTTACCTGGTGGTAACCCGACCTCAAGTCTATCTTCAAAAATACCTTTGCTCCACTCAACTGGTCGAAGAGATCATCTATCCTCAGTAGCGGGCATTTGTTCTTGATAGTGAGGTTATTTAGAGCCCTATAGTTGATACACATGCATACCGACCTATTCTTCTTCGGTATAAACAATATCAGAGCACCCTATGGTGATAAACTAGATCGAATGAAACCATTGTCTTACAACTCATCCACATGCTTCTTCAACTCAACCAGTTCGTTATTGTTGACTCTATAGATGTTTTGAGATATTGGCTCTGTGCCTGGCACCAAGTATATAAAGAACTTAATATCTCGGTCTGGCGACAAACCCGATAACTCCTCCAAAAAAATATCTATAAACTCTGCTATCAACGGAAGTAGCAACTCCTTCTCTTCCACAATGGCCCCACAGATGGTATCCTCGTTCTGCTTTGCTGCTCCTCTGGCAATCTTAAACTCTGGCTCTCCGGGCGGTCGAAACAAAACTATTCTCCCACGATAATCTATACTTGATTGGTGCCTACTCAACTAATCCATCCCGAGTATAATATCGTAGCTCGGAAGTGGCAGTACAAGTATGCACGCGTTCAACTCCTGGCCTCCCAGTACAACTCTTCGATTCTTGCAAATAATACTGATCAGGATAATGCCTCTCCCAGTCATGATCTTGAAAGTCCTAGACAAAGGTTCATACTCTAAATGATGCTTAAGAGAAAATGATACAGATACAGATACAAAAGAATGGTAGCACCAGAATCAAATAAAGCATAAGCTAGAATAGAATCAAGTAGAACTTATCCTTATGTCCCATCTTCGACTGGCTCTGTCATGACCCGCACCCTTGATTTGGGCATGAGTCATGAGTACGCCCAGCCTACGTTGCAGTGTCAGTGTAGAACGCTATACAATAAGCCACAAATAATCTATAACTCATAACATATATATCTGAACATTATACTCAATCACAGGCACTAGTTTAAAAGAATACACCAAGATAATATTAAAATAATAACCTTGATGTGGGTACAATGAATCTTTCCCAAAACTAATTATCCAAATACAATGTTCAAAATACTTTAGGAAATGTTGGAGAACAATTCGATCCAAATAACTAACAAAATCAACTATTAATAAACTACTCCATCGCAGACGGTATTTGAGCTGCTAACTCTCCCTGATCGTCCGGAAGGGCAAGATCAAGCTCTATTATGTCGTTAGCATATGGTCCATAATGTGTAGGGATTTCATCCTCAATGTAGTCACCTAAAAATGTTTATCCAGTCAGGAAAGGAACGAGTATATCACAATAAAAATAGTTCCAACACAGGGTAGAAGCTATAAGACAATAAATAGCAAGGAATATATGATAGCAACAAACTGAACTCACAATAAAGCAACTAGAATAACCAAATGCTGAAGTCTTGTCATGGCAACATATAGTACAATATCTCCAAACAAAAAAATAAATAACTATAATGGATGAAAGAACAGATAGGAACAACTACTCTATGTGATTTGAAATACCTTGTTGACATGTGAACGGCTAGGGGTAATATTCGGCAAACCACACGTGTCGTGCATGGCTGATATTATTCCAAAAAAGACCATGGGATAGAAAGGGTAGTTCACATGTCCATAAAGTATTTTTCCTCCCCATAAGTACACATGGATTCCAAATCAGTCACGAAGAAATAAAAATAATCCAGAACAATCACTTATCTCATAATAAGAATCCATCATCCCAATCTGTGTAACAAGTGTCAAGAATCAAATAATCAATACTAAGCGTGCATTATAGAGACTATCAAGTACTAAAAGTAATCACGGAAATGTGCTCGTCTGTGGTCCTTAGCTGGTATGAATCAGAATCCCAGTCACAGTCTAAATAGCCTATGTATTACAAATTTATCATGTCAAAAGATAATTTATTTTAATTTATTTAATTCTAGAATAATTACTCTAAAATCCTATTTTAATCTTATTATTCTGATTTTTAGGTCAAATCCTAATTTTGTCCAAAAGAACCTAAAATTTATCGACTCGAGACTCATAGCACGCAAATCGAGGCGATCTGTTGACCGAAAAGTCAACCGACACAAACTCGACTTTCATGCATGATTTCCTGTAGATTTTAGCATCAAAAATATGCTGGAATTTATGGCTCATCCAAATTTAAATTTGTTTGGAATTATGGCACATACAAATTTTGTATCGTGCACCGATGGTTAAATTCTAACCTAGAAGTTCTACATAATTAACAGTATATAAATACGTCGAATTAAATTCTGGTAAAAATATATGTCAATGATCTCGACATTATCTCTCCGAATCTTTAAACGGTTCATGATTCTGATTCCTGGTCCTCCAGGAATCGTAAAAACATCGAGACGCGTCTATTTTTGGACATGTTGTGCTCTACGAATTTTTCAGAATTTAATACTCATAATTTCATAAATTTTTTTATATAATTAGAAAGCTAACCTCAATATCGTTCTAATGTAAGAAACTAGGTCTCGTTTGGAGTTTGGAGCTATGTGCAATGGCTTTTGGAAGATGAAGGAACCCTAGATGGCAATACCCCAAAATTTGTCTCAAAGAAAACCCTAAAATTATAAACTAAATATCCTATATATATATAGAGGAGAGAGGGAAGCCGCGGCTCATGAGCCTGCCACGTGGAATCCATCTGCGCTGTCTCGCCCAGATCGGACGGTCCAGATTTGTCCTCGCTTGGCTCAGCTGAGTCCGAGTCGAACTCGGACTCGGCTCAGCTCTGGGTCGGCTCGGCTGCACCCGCACCCTACTAGCTGTCACTGACAGGCGGGCCCCACCCCATTGGCTGTGGAAGGCTGACGGGTGGGCCCCTGTTGGCTGACTGGGCAGAAATAATTACTTTTTTGGGTTTTTATTTTTAGAAAATAGTTTTTAATTCAGTTTTCCATAATTAACTCAAAATAAATGCTAAAAATAATCAAAAAATTTCCAGAAAATTCTAGAAAATATATTTGATTATTTAGAACATAAAATAAAAGTTTGGGATATTTTTAGTTAAGTTTGAACATAAAATAAATTCTTAAAAGTCCTATAAAATTACTGTTACTAGTTTTTAATTAACAAAAAATTATGAAAAAATCTCACTAGCCCCAAATTAACCTAAAAACAATATTTAAGCTAGAATCTCAGGATACAGAGGTTATAAGTCTACCCTCCTAAGAAAAATTTCATCCTCAAAATTTAAGGCAGAACAAATAAGAAGAAAAATTACCTCATGGTGCAAAAAGATAGGGGTAACGCTCTCGCATCTCCTCTTTCCGCTCCTAAGTGGATTCACCGGGAGAATGATGCCTCCAAGCAACGCGAACTAAGGGTATTATTTGGTTATGAAGCACCTTATCTCTGCGGTCAAGGATCTCCACTGGCTGCTCCGGATAACGGAGGCTGGGTCCAACCTCAAGCTCCGAATGATCTAATATATGGCTAGGATCTGCCACGTATCGTCTCAACTGGGATACATGGAACACGTTGTGTACTCCTTCCAGTGTAGGCGGTAAGGCAAGTCGATAAGCTACTACTCTGACCTTCTCTAGAATATTGAAAGGTCCGATGAATCTTGGACTAAGTTTTCCACCTCCACCGAAACGAATTATTCCACGTGTCGGAGAGATCCCCAAGAATACTAAGTCGCCAACCTCAAACTCTAGCGATCTCCTGTGGCATCGGCCCACTACTTCTGTCTGTCCTGAGCCACCCAAAGTCTCTTTCTAATCTACTTTACCTTCTTTGCAGCATCAACTACCATCTCTGGTCCCAAAAGTACTCTCTCTCCTATGTTATTCCAAGATAATGGATTTCGGCATCTCCTACCGTACAAAGCCTCGAAAGGAGACATCTCGATACTAGAATGATAGCTATCATTGTATGCAAACTCTACCAGGTGAAGATGATCCTCCCATGAGCCACAAAAATTTAGTACACATGTCCGAAGCATATCCTCGAGCGTCTGAATAGTCCTCTCTGACTGTCCATCCGTCTGAGGGTGGTAAGCCGTGCTAAATTTGAGTTGGGTCCCCAAGCTATCCTGTAAACTCCTCCAAAAGTGGGACGTAAATCTACTATCCCGATCGGACACGATGCTTACTGGAACTCCATACAGCCTGACTATCTATCTTACATATAAATCAGCGAGCTTCTCCGTGGACAATCCTACTTTGAAAGGCAAAAAGTGGGCTGATTTGGCCAGCCTGTCCACAATGACCCAAATTGCGTCTTTTCCTCCTGGAGTGCGTGGAAGTTCGGAAACAAAATCCATCGTGATATGCTCCCATTTCCACTCAAGAATTGGTAGTGGCTGTAGCAATCCTCCTGGTCTCTGCCTCTCGGCTTTGACCTGCTGGCACACTAAACATCTGGCGACAAAACATGCTATCTCTCGCTTCATTCCATACCACCACACGTATTCTCTCAGATCCTTATACATCTTGTTAGCTCCCGGGTGTATAGAATACTGAGAACGATGAGCCTCCTGCATGATCACTTCACGCAGGTCCCCATGAGGCACACATATCCTAGTCCCGTGCCTTAGAGAACCATCCTCTGCAATAGAGAAGTCATCTATCAATCCTGCCTGTACCTGAGCTCTGAGGCTTCGCAGACACTCATCCTGTTACTGCGTCTCTCAAATCTTCTCCATCAATCCTGATTGAATCTGCATGCCCATCATCTGCGTCTCCACTCCTGGAATAATAATCTCGATGCCCAGGCTATCTAATTCTGCTAATAAGTGACGATCCGTTGTCAAGTACATCGCTACTGGATATCTGCTCAATGCATGGCCAACTACGTTAGCCTTCCCTGGATGGTATTGTAGTAAAATATCAAAATCCTTCATTAGTTCTAGCCACCTGCGCTGCCTCATATTCAACTCCTTCTGCGTAAAGACGTACTTCAAGCTCTTGTAGTCAGTGTATATTTCCACACGCTCTCCGTACAGATAATGTCTCCATAGCTTTAGAGCGAAGATCACCGCTGCTAGTTCTAAGTCGTGAGTGGGATAGTTTCTCTCATGTGGCCGCAACTATTTAGAAAGATATCCCACCACCTTCTTGTTCTGCTCTAGAACACATCCCAAGCCCTTCCCTGAAGCATCGCTATAAATAACAAACCCTCATGTCCCCGATGACACCGACAAAACAGGCGTTGTGGTCAATCTCTTCTTTAGCTCATTAAATGCAGCCTGGCATTCTTTGGTCCACTTGAACTATACATCCTTTCTAGTGAGTCTAGTCAACGGCTCCACGATCCGTAAAAAATTCTTTACAAATTTCCGGTAATATCCGGCCAATCCTAAGAAGCTTCTGATCTTTGCAACAGAACTCGGAGTGGTCCAAGACTCTACAGCAGCAATCTTCTTTGGATCCACCGATATACCGGCTCCAGTTACCACATGTCCAAGGAACTCTACCTTATCCAGAAAGAACTCACATTTTGAGAGTTTTTCATAGAGCTTCTCCTTCCGGAGGGTCTCTAGCACAATCCTTAGATGCTTCTCGTGTTCTTCCGGTGTCTTTGAATAGACAAGAATATCATCTATGAATACTACTACAAACTTGTCAAGGTATTGGTGGAATACCTTGTTCATCAAGTTCATGAAGATTGTCGGAGCATTAGTTAACCCAAATGGCATCACCATAAACTCATATTGGTCATATCTTGTCCGAAATGCAGTTTTTGGAATATCTTCCTTCTTCACCTTCAACTGATGATAGCCAGACCTCAAATCGATCTTTAAAAATACCCTCGCTCTACTCAACTGATCGAAAAGATCGTCTATCCTTGGTAGCGGGTATTTGTTTTTGATGGTGAGGTTGTTCAAAGCCTTGTAATCAATGCACATTCGCACCGACCCATCTTTCTTTGGTACAAATAAGACCGGGGCTCTCCAAGGCGAGGAACTCGATCTAATAAAACCCTTGTCTAGCAAATCATCCACCTGCTTTTTCAACTCTGTCAGCTTGCTTTTGTTGATCCTATAGACTCACTGTGACACCGGTTCTACCCCAGGCACTAAGGCTATAGTAAATTCAAGGTCTCTGTCCGGTGGCAATCCAAGTAGCTCCTCAAAAAATACGTCTAAAAATTCTGCAATAATCGGGTGTGGTATGTCCGTTTCTGCTACCATGGCTCCACAAATAATTCTATCACTCTGCTCAACTCCTCCCCTAACAAACTCGAATTCTGGCTTTCTTGGAGGGCAAAACAGTACACGTCCTCCACGACTGTCTATGCTAGCATGGTGCATACTCAACCAATCCATTCCAAGGACAATCTCAAAACTCGGAAGTGGCATTATGAGTAAACTAGCATCCAAATTATGGCCTCCCAAGGTAACACGACGGCCCTTACAAGTATCACTGACTAGGATAGTGCCTCCACCAGTCATGATCTTGTAACTCTTACTCAAGGGTTCAGATACTAAACTATGCTTAAGCACAAAGGATACAGATATGAAATGATGCGATACAGATGGTGTGGGAAAAGCACCATTGGCTCTGGCACCGCTCGTTCTAGTCTTAGGTGGCATTCTGAAAGGTTGAAAACAACAAGAATAAAGTTGATATGGCACAAGATAAGGAAGTATTCAAGGAGGATGATCAACTATGAAATAGGTTCAATTGCTCGAAAAGAATTTATAAGGGTTTGCAAGTTGAGTATACAGGATCCCTAGTTATGATTGAGTATTTTCCTATTCCTAGTATGTATATCCTATGGCAGGCTCGTAGTCGTACATCTAAATTGAGTACCACCACGAGTTCGCAACCTTGTGCGAAATTGGACCTGCATGGGCCACCACTAAAAACGTGTCACGACCCGCACCCTTGATTTGGGCATGAGTCATGAGTACGCCCAGCCTACGTCGCAGTGTCGGCATAGAACGATGTATAATAAGCCATAAATAATCTATAACTCACAACATATATATCTCTATATTATACTCAATCACAAGCACTAGTTTAAAAGAATACACCAAGATAATATTAAAATAATAACCTTGATGTGGGTACAATAAATCTTTCCCAAAACTAATTATCCAAATAAAATGTTCAAGATACTTTAGGAAAATATCGGAGAACAATCCGATCCAAATAACTAATAAAATTAACTACTAATAAACTACTCCATCACAGACGGTATCTGAGCTGCTAACTCTCCCTGATCGTCCGGAAGGGCAAGATCAGGCTCTATTATGTCGTTAGCATATGGTCCATAATGTGTAAGGATTTCATCCTTAATGTAGTCACCTAAAATGTTTATCTAGTCAGGAAAGGAACGAGTACATCACAATGAAAACAGTTCCAACACATGGTAGAAGCTATAAGACAATAAATAGCAAGGAATATATGATAACAACAAACTGAACTCACAATAAAGCAACTAGAATAACCAAATACTGAAGTCCTGTCATGGCAACATATAGTACAATATCTCCAAACAACAAAACAAATAACTAAAATGGATGGAAGAACAGATAGGAACAACTACTCTATGTAATTTGAAATACCTTGTTGACATGTGAACGGCTAGGGGGTAATATCTAGCAAACCACACGTGTCGTGCATGACTGCTATTATTCCAGAAAAGACCATGGGATAGAAAGGGTAGTTCACATGTCCACTAAGTATTTCCCCTCCCCACAAGTACACATGGATTCCAAATCAGTCACGAAGAAATAAAAATAATCCAGAACAATCACTTATCTCATAATAAGAATCAATCCTACCAATCCGTGTAACAAGTATCAAGAATCAAATAATTAATACTAAGCATGCATTATAGAGACTATCAAGTACTGAAAGTAATCCCAGAAATGTACTCGCCTATGGTCCTTAGCTGGTATGAATCAGAATCCCAGTCACAGTCCAAATAGCCTATGTATTACAAATTTATCATGTCAAAAGATAATTTATTTTAATTTATTTAATTCTGAAATAATTACTCTAAAATCCTATTTTAATCTTATTATTCTAATTTTTAGGTCAAATCCTAATTTTGTCCAAAATAACCTAAAATTTATCGACTCGAGACTCATAGCACGCAAATCGAGGCGATCTGTTGATCAAAAAGTCAACCGACACAAACTTAACTTTCATGCATGATTTCCTGTAGATTTTAGCATCAAAAATATGCTAGAATTTATGGCTCGTTCGAATTTAAATTCATTTGAGAATTATGGCACATACAAATTTCGTATCGTGCACCGATGGTTAAATTCTAACCTAGAAGTTCTCCAGAATTAAAAATATATAAATATGTCAAGTTAAATTCTGGTAAAAATATATTTCAATGATCTCGACATTAGCTTCCGGAATCTTTAAACAGTTAATGATTCTGATTCCTGGTTCTCCCAAAATCGTAAAAACATCGAGATGTGTCTATTTTTGGACATGTTATGTTCTACAAATTTTCCAGAATTTAATACTCATAATTTTGTAAAAAAATTATATAATCAGAAAGCTAACCTCAATATTGTTCTAACATAAGAAACTGGGTCTCATTTGGAGTTCGGAGCTATGCTCAATGGCTTCTGGAAAATGAAGGAACCCTAGATGGCAATTCCCCAAAATTTGGCTCAAAGAAAACCCTAGAATTATAAACTAAATATCCTATATATAGAGAGGAGAGAGGGAAGCCGTGGCTCGTGAGCCTTCCACGTGGCATCCATCCGCGCTGCCCTGCCCAGATCGGACGGTCCAGATTTGTCCCGGCTTTGCTCAGTTGAGTCCGAGTCGAACTCGGACTCAGCTCAGCTCTGGGTAGGCTCGGCTGCACCCGCACCCAGCCCGCTGTCACTGATAGCGGGCCCCACCCTGTTGGTTGTGGGAGGCTAACAGGTGGGCCCCTGTTGGCTCACTGGGCAGAACTAGTTACTTTTTTGAGTTTTTATTTTCAAAAAATAGTTTTAAATTTAGTTTTCCCTAATTAACTCAAAATAAATGCGAAAAATAATCAGAAAATTCCCAGAAAATTCTATAAAATATATTTGATTATTTAGAACCTAAAATAAAAGTTTGGGATATTTTTAGTTAAGTTTGAACCTAAAATAAAATTTTGAAAGTCCTAGAAATTAGTGTTACTAGTTTTTAATTAACCAAAAGATTATGAAAAATCTCACTAGCCCCAAATTAACCTAAAAACAACATTTAAGCTAGAATCTCAGGATACAGAGGTTACAGGCTCCTCCTCCTCAACTGTCATAGTGAAAGTTCGCCCTCGCTGGGTAACTCTTTGTTGCTACTGGTGCTGGAGAAACCGCTGTTGCTGGGTTAGTAAAGAAAGTCCCCTCTGCTGTCCTGCATGTGGCCTCGTTGGTGCTCTCTGTGCAGGTACTGCTCCCTGGCCGGCTCAAACTGGAGCTACTACACACTCCCTCAACTGGTGCCCTGCCTCTCCACAATAGAGGCAAACTACAAGCCTCTACCTGCAAACCTTACATGTATGTCGAATCTTTCCATAGTAAGTACACTACGGGGCCTGCTATGCCGGTCTCGGGGCCTAGTGCGTCTGCTGCACTAGTACCCAGAATGGTGCATGAAACGGTTGTCTCTGTGGCTGGAAGGTCCTCTACTGCCGAAAGTATGGTCGTTTGGCTGGACCCGCACTATTGCTAGCTCCACCTGATGTGTCTCTCATCCTCTTGGATTTGAGCTTCAAGTCATCCTCAGCCCTCTGTGCATCTATTAGGATCTCCTCGAATGTCGTTGTACCGTGTCTTCTAGTGAGAGATTTGACCTCCCTGATCAAACTCTTTCGAAACTTTTTGGCCTTTCTTAGAGTATTTTGTCCCTCAATAAATCTGGCCAATCTACATAACTCTGTGGCATACTCGTCCACCGTCATGCTCCCCTGGACGAGGTCTAAAAACTGGCTCTCTAGGGCCACCAAAGCTACGTCAGAAAAGAACTTCTCCTATAAAAGCTGTTTGAAAGTTTTCCAAGTCAGTCCTGATGCCGTGATCCTTGGATCCATACGAACCATGTAAGAGCAATATCGAACATCTGGCTGCCCGCTGCCTCCAATTGTAGACCCTCTAGAATCTGTGCTAGTCGTAGGGTCCTCTCTACATCCTCGATCCAATCGTCGGTGTACAAGATTCCTTATATGCCCTTGAAATCCTTGGGTCCTATCCTCTTAAAATCAATGATGGTACCCGGCCTCGGCTGGTGCGGGGTAGGATGAGGAGGTACAATCTGTGGCAAAATAAGAGCTACCTTCTCCACAATACCTAGTGCTAATTGGTGAGCACTCTCAATGCCCTGACGTGGAAAGTCTGTCTGCCTCTGTTGTGCTCCCATCATCTTCTGGAATATAGCAAACATCTGCATCCCGTCTGCAAGAAATTGGTGGTGGGGGTGGAAGGTCCTCCGTGACTGCTGGAATAGCCCTCGAAACTGGTGGTGGAGTACCCCCAAAAGTTGCTGCAGAAATTCCCACCTGGACTGGTGCAGCAAACCTCTCACTAAAAGAAGGCAGAACCGTAGCTGTTGTGCCTCTCTAAGGTGATGAAGTAACTGACCTCGCCGAAACTGCTCCAGAGCACTGCGATCGAGTCTTCGACGACATCCTTAAGATAAATTCAAAACAAAGGAATCAATATTGCGCAAGATACGATATCATCAAAGAAGGACAGTAATATTTCAAAGAAAGCAATTATTTTGAATGATATAAGTAATAAATTTAATATATTAGAAATTTTCCTAGTTGTGATCGAGTATCCTCTCATCCTATATCAATAGTCCTATCTTCTATAGCAGGCTTGTAGTAATACTCTATGTCTGAGTACTACTACTGGGAAGACCTCCATGGGCCACCACAAAAATATGTCACGACCAAAACCCGGTGTTAGGGCACGAGTACGTGTGTACGTCCAGCCTATGCCGCAGCATCGGAGGTAGAACGCTGTCTAGGTCAACAATATTATTTAAATATCTCACATAATATATATAATGTACCTACCAAGATATCTAAATTCCTAAATGTAGGACAATATGATAATATTATAATGGCAAACAATGCTTAATCATAATAATAAACTAGAGGAAGATATGACACGATATGAAATAGAATGAAAGAAATTAAGTCACAATACATCACAAGTCAAAGTCTATATCTCAACACAATGATCTCAAATATAATACATGACAAAAGTGTCTAACTGACATATACAATATAATAAATAAACTAGCTAAGTCTCATCGCCTGTTGGCAGTATCTCAACAGGCTCTACGGGTGCTATCTCAACTGGCTCGACATCCTGTGGCCCGTAGTGCGCGGGATACCGGTCCTCTAATGAATCATCTGAAAAATATATCCAGTCAGGATTGAGCGAAGTACAACCCAATAGCAGTTCCAATAATTGACAGAAACTATGAAACATCAATAGTAAAGAAAATAGATGATGGAACACTAGAATAACAACTATCATGGCAAGGGAATAGCATGGCAAAAATAGAAATAATTGAGAGCAATAAAGTGATGAACATCATTGTAATGAACTGGACTAAAGAAAAAACAATAATAAATGTGCCTTGAAAATATGATCACATGTGAGTTGCATGATCTGCTTGGGCGTAACACGAGCTATATATAAAAGGTGAGCTAGCATGATCTCACGTGAGTTGCATGATCTGCTAGCTATCACGGGCTATACTAAATCATGGGCTATAAGGTATGATCACATATCCACTAATACTTCCTCCAACCATCGACTAGTACATGGATCCAAATTATGACACGTTATAACATATATATCACACTGCACGGTCTATAATATCATGTACTCTGATCACGGCCTATATAATCACTAAGATATCACGGTAATCACTGAGTAATCATGAAACACGACACGATGATCACTGAATCATCATAACAATAACATCTTATGACCAATATCCACGTATACCAATCCATGCAACCATCGTGTCAGAAATTAAATATCTTAATACTAAATACATAAAATATAGAGGCTATCAAATAAGGAAACTATCAGAGAATGTACTCGCCTCTGGTCCGTAACAAAAGATGTATCTCGATATCGGAGCTGGTGTCAAAGACCTATATATGAATGTCATGTCAATGGGTGTAATAAATGAGAAATAAGCTAAATGCACTAAATATACTTTTATAGGTCAAGACTAGGTTACTCTAGCTAAAGTAGGTCAAACTAGTCAATATAAGTCAACTAGGTCACTAACTAGCTAACACTATCTTATATTAGCTATACTAGTCATTACCTATCTATATAATTAACACCTTAACCAATACTTGCACAATCTATTATAACTAACTAACTTAGGATTGATACTAACAGACATTTATATATATACAAACTTACTAACAATTGGTACCCTCAAATATACACTACTAACTGAAATCAATATACAATAACTATATCTTACACTAACTAACAACTCTAACATATACTAACTGATAACTACTAATTATTAATTAACATCACTATACTTGCAACCCAATATCCATTGTCTGATAACAAATATACACTAACTATCAACTGAAAACTCAAAATAACTTATCTCAACATCTGGTACTACTAATATGGTAATAGCTAACTGACTAACTGATATCCTATTAACTTAGTATATATATTAGAGTGTCTCATCAACAACTTGATATCTCGAGATACTCACTCTATATGCATAATACATTAATATTGGTTAACACTCCAACCCAATAACTAACACCTGGCACTCACCTTAACATACTTGCCCACATTAAGTATCCTAATACCTCACTTCCCAGATACACTATAACCTCACCACATAAATGATATCAATCCAACTGAAACCTCCCTTAGCACCACAAACATCTACACAGCACACCCCCACACTAACAGTGCTCACAGTCACCCGACCCCTAACTCAATTCAACACTGAAACACTCCCTAGTACCTATACTGCACACTCCCACACTTCCCTTAACTTCTCATAGCAATATTCACCTTGCCAACCCCAAACAAACAGCAAATAACACCACCCGACCTTCCATTTGCTTTTGCTTTTGTTAACATTATTGTTGCAGCTAATGCAATATATCACCCATATTTGCGGTCCTAATCTATCTTACTTGTAATACTACAATAGGTAATCCTTTACAACCCAATCTCCATTACAGTTGCTAACAATAAGCATAATACAACTATTATTGCAATTGTATCATATTAAAGCTGATGTCACAACCAGCACCCAGAATAATGGCATGAGTAGTGATCAACGCCCAACCTATGTCACAGCATCGGCAGTAGAACGTTGTCTGGGTCATCCATACTATCTAACCATCTCATACAATATATATGGTACCTGTCAATGTCATCTCAACTCTAAACAGAGAAATAATATGGTATATGATAATGATAAACAATACTCAATCACAATAAAAACTAAAGGAGGATGAAAGCACGATAGAGAATAAAAGAGAGGAAAAAATAAGAGTTGCAATACATCCACAAGCCCAAAGCATAAGTCTAGACATAGCCACTACCAAAATAATATATACATGCTATGATTCTAGAATAAGACTAATACAATATCCAAAAATATATAACTAGGCCTTCTCGGTCACTTGCACTAGGTTCTCCTGCTCTAAGGGAGAATCCTCTAATTGCACACCGTCCTGCGGCCCATAATAAGTGGGACACTGATCCATAAGCCAATTATCTGAAAAATATATCCAGTCAGGATTGAAGCGAAGTACATACCTCTGAAATCAGTTCCAAATACATAATAGAGCATATATAACAAATAATAAAAAAGAATACAGTTGACTAGCAATAGAAAATGGAATAAACTAGAGTGAACTGGTAATGTACTAGAAAGTAAAGAACGGACAATAGAGAATAATTGCAAGTAAGAAAAGATAAACTAGCTAATGTGCCATAGAGTACAAGTTCGTTATATGATTGATTTGGGTTGAACACAATATAATATGGTAACTCGATTACACGTGTGATATATAATTGACATGTACACGAATAATCTTGGGCTTGATCACATAACCAACTACTACTCCCCCGTCCCAAAATAATACTCATGGATCCGATCACGATACGTTACGAACACGAATATAAGCACACTGAACAGGAGCAGCGTGTGAACACAAAGTATACGATAACCAATATCCGATAATACGATAAAATATATGTGAAGGAGTACCCGCTGAACACGGTAGGGGCTAACATCCCATTACATGATCTATTTAGTACCAGTTCGTGTAGCCACTGTGTCGAAATCAGGTATACAGTTCTAGAACATGTGATATATACACTATCAAAAAATGAAAATAACTGAGAGATGTACTCTCCTCTGGTCCTGAGCAAAGGTGTCTCTCGATGCCAAAGCTTGTGTCACACAATCCTATTACAAAATATTATGTTAATAGGTGTAAAGAATGATAAATGGTTTAAAATATACTAATGCATTCTTTGGGCCAATTTCCAAGTCGTTCCAGCTCAACTAAGTCAGACTAGGTCCAACACTAGCTAATAGGTCTATTAATTATCTACTACAAGCTTAACTTAGTTACACTAGGTTATACTAAGGTTATAACTAGTTATCTAGTTTAATGCTAAACAATACTAGTTATACTAGCTAATAATACTAACTGGTATCTTATGAATACTATACTAACTAGCATTAAAATACAAACTCATGTATCTTGCCTCTGATACTTCCATCATAAATTAACTCTAATGATACTATATACACTAACTAACACTCAAACTAACATAACTACTAACACTTACTATTATAAACTGCATACTAACTAGTATTATACTACTGCCACTTGTCACGACCCGCACCCGGAATTTGGGCATGAGTCGTGGGTACGTCCAGCCTACGCCGCAGCATCGGCGGTAGAACGCTGTCTAGGTCTCAACATATAATATATCCTGTCAAAAAGTCTCAACTCCGTACGGAGGACAATGATAAATAATCCACAGTTCTATGATATACTTAATCACAAGCTAATAGAAAATAATGGCACGATGAGAATAGAAAAGAGTTCTATTAAAAGCCAACCACAATAAGTCCAACTCAAAACTTGGGTCTAGAAGACCTCACAAAATCACAGAATAAAAAATACAACTCAGTCTCAGTTTAGAACAATAAATGCAGAAAAATAATCTAAGAATTTGCAGGTAAGGTCTCCTCTAGGATAGGCAACTCCTCTGGGGTTTCTGGAGGAAAATCTCCCTCTAATCCTGGGCCATAATGAGTGGGGCAAAGATCCTCCAGGTCCTCTGAAAAATATTATCCAGTCAGGATTGGAGCGAAGCACAAGCACTAACAGCAGTTTCATTAAATTGACAAAGACTATAAACAGTGTAAGAAATACAAGATGGAAATAAATGCTGGAATATAAAGTACTGGAGAAATGGAAATAGGCAATAGAGCATCTAGCAATGAACAATAAATAGTGAATGCTAGAACAATAAGTAGTGAATGCTGGAACAAGTGAATCTGAATAAGAATAGACATCTAACTAAGTGTTTGAATTATCAGTTTATTATGTGATCGGCTTGGGACTAGATCAGGCTGGTTATATATGATTAGCTATAATTCTTGTAGGTCAGGCTAACCATATGGTTAGCTATGATGCATGTAGTGGTCAGGCTAATCATATATAACAGCTATGATGCATGTAAATGGTCAGGCCGCACCCGACGTGAGAAGTGGGGTGAGCTATGATGCATGTAGAGGGTTGGATATGATCACATAATCTACTAATAGTTTCCCATCCCCCAGCTAGCACGATGGATTCCAATCACGACTCCTCATGATAGGGATCTAGGGTGCTAACCCGTGTATCCATAGTGTCGGAATCAAGTATGTAATACAACTGCATTATAGAAATAATCAACAATAAAAACTGTCAGAGAATGTACTCGCCTGTGGTCCTGAGCAATGAGTGAGGATCGATGTCCAAAGTGGAATCACAATAACCTATTTATGGAATATTAATGTCAGAAACTGAATTAAAGAAATAACAGGTTTATTTAATTAAGTGTGAGGCTTCTAGGCCATATCTAAGGTTTACTGGTCAACTTAGTCAAAACTTGTCCATATGCATTATAATAGTCCCTTTGGATGAAACCTAACTAAACTAGTCATTTCTAGCTATACTAGACATTAGTACATAACTGTCTATAAGGTATTTCATAATACTTATATACTAGAGTCTAGTTAGTCCATATATACATATATATATAGCTTACAAGTTAAATCACTACCTAATACCAACTCAAGAAACTAATGCTAATCGTGCCACACTTGATACCAACTAACTACCAGTTACTAACATTCAAAACCCACAACTGACACTAAATTAACTATACTAACAATAACAACTAGCAGATATCATATATAAACTAACTGTATCTTAGTTATCTACTAACTAAACTAACTATGGATAATTAACCTCAAGACTATCCAACTGATACAACCTCTAAATATACTAATTTCTTATGACAAGCCTATAGCTACTGGCAACATGCACAGCCTAATAGCTAGATTGCACAATGCCTACTCAAAATCCTATCACTCACTGATACACTCACACACAGCCACACACTGGTTTCATAATGATGCACACACAGGTACACACTCTCAGCTCACACAAATACTGGGACACAGGTACACAAACACAGGTATACACTCTCAGTCCTCACACAGCCACATGTATCCACTCACACACAAGTCACTGATACTCACACACACTGGGACTAACATACTGACCTACACACCTACTCACAGACACTGATTCACAGTATCAGTTAATGAGAACTGATACACACCCTAACTGCACTCAGTATCAGGAACTGCACACTGATACTCACTGCACTTAGAACTTCAGATACCATATACTGCTACACAATACTACCCAACACAGGGACACACAGCCACCTCACTGAAATTGACTGCTCACACACACAGACACTTAACACAGTTTCAAAACTGAGACTAACACACACAGACTCTCACAAAACTGCTTACTGATACTGGATCTACTCAAATGCACACTTAAGTGGCTAAAACTATTGATACTCTAGCAGTCCTACTGATACAACCCATAGCATGGTATACTAACATACCCGACTCAAACTCCCACCTCCTAAATCCCTACTAGCTACTACAACCATCTGCCTTAATAGGTGTAGGATACACTAGCTGATGTTGCCACTGATACTCTATACTCAGAGATTTCCCCAATTCAGATATACTGATACATAACCCCTAATTCCATTGATACATTAGACCTATACTGATACATATACACTGAGACACACATATATATTTACACATATGCATTCCCTGATCTGGGTACACACAGCCACTAAAATACCTACACTGGCACTCTAGAACTAAATATACAGGGCACTGCTATTATAGTGGCACACACACACACTGTGATTATAACTGATACACAAATCACAGTTCACTAATACACAGCAAAAATCCCTATGCACAAACATATACTGATCAGGATCCTACACTCACAACTACATACAGATTCACCCTGCATACTGTGATCTATCTGATACACTAATTCTGCACAGTTAAACACCTACAGTAAAATCTGCACTCACTGATTCCTAACTGATACACACGCTGCAATGCATATTTCAGATATATAGATCAATTCGACACACAGTACACAGGTACATACAAGACCCGACTGTGCACAGGGAAGATCCCCCCACAGTACACAACCTGTTCACAGTGCCATTATATATGCATAAAGATTAGTATATCCAAATACAGGAATTAAAACACAGGGATAGGCAACAACCCTAAGAAACATTTCATCAAATACAGGTAGTACTGGGATCGGGTTTCACATGAGAACCCATGAAATCAATAATCAAACATTTCTAAACAACACGTAGGGAAGGTAATCATGTATACTAGCAAACCCCTAGGGTTAGGGTTCACGAAATTGGGAAAAATCAACCGTAGGTCACCAAAACCCAAATCAAAACCCTAAATCGAAAACTACACTGTAGGGGGGTTTTCTAATGGCAATTTACAACAGAAAAATAGAAATTAATAGGATAGAAGTTGGGATTTACCTATAGGGAGATGGTTTTCCGGTGAGAGTTCTTCTTCCCCAAGGTTCCTTGACCCAAGCTCCTTGCTTTCCTGTGCTTTGGAGGAGGAGGATAGAATCCTAGGGTTTGATTCCGAAATCTGGAGGGGAATTGGTTTCCTGGATGGAGGCTAGGGTTTCTTCTTTCTACATGAAGGAAGAGAGGGTTCCCTTTTATATTAAAACCAAGTTAGGGTTTCAATGCATAAGTTTAGGTTAAACCCCCCCTATGTTAGGTCATGTAGAACCTAATTAACTAAGGTTTAGTCAGTCTAGGGTTTGAGGTCCAACCTAAAATTTGAATTCTAGGGTTTCTCTAGAATTGGTTTTCAAATTAGGGTTTAGTCATTAGGGTTTGTCCTAATGAGTTCTAGGGTTTGACCTAAAACCAAATCTCTAATAATATATAAATAGTTTATAAAACTCAGCAGATTAATTAAACACATAATTATTCAAAATAGTGAAATTATCTAAATGCCCTTATCTGGAAAAGTGGTAGTGACACCACTGGACTAACTACCAACTCAAGTATCAGTTCCATTGATACACTAAGTTATCCTCCCCATTCTTAGGTACCTTCATATTATGGGTACTGCTTGTATCTTAACCTCCAGTATGCTCTGATACCAACCTAAATCCCACATAATACACTTACACCTGCATATACATACTCAATTATTTACGGACTATCCATACTATTGCCAAATTCACACAACCAACACATTGCCTATGCTTGACTCTCTTCTTAGTGATCCATACCTAAGATCTAATATATATTCACATAGAGCCTGATATCATAACACAATGCAAAGTACCTACTGCTACCTAAACTAACTAACCCGACTGCTCTGATCCCCTTACAGTGCACTTGAAGTGCACTGCTGCTGCTGCTGATCCCCTTACAGTGCACTTGAAGTGCACTGCTACTGCTGCTTCGACTTGCTACTGCAGTACCTGGGTAGGGGTACACTTCCAATATTGCTCATATAGTCATGCCCCTTGCTAAGTAATACAATTTGCAGTTGCTTACCTCTCCCCTCAACTTAGATGCTCATTAAATATTAGTCCATTTGGTACTTAATATATCTGACACTAATGTATCAACAACACACCACTCTATCTCCCATGCCAAGCCTGCACCCTATTAACACAGTTGCAATCCACTGACTATGCACCAAAAATGCAAACCTGAGCTTCCCCCTTAACTTAATTATCTGATACTAAGTTACATGGCTGCTAATCTGTGAGACACCAAGTCACACGTATATATATATATATATATATATATATATATATATATATATATATATATATATATATATATATATATATATATAGATCAAATACTTGATAGTCTATATGTATATAATACACTGTGATACATATTCCATTGGAGTGCCAAAAACCCAATTCTCCATAATTAATCATTCCAACATGTATATTACATCTAATAATAGCAATTAGAACTAATTACAACATATATTGAAGAGAAATCATGCAAAACATCTTAAATGAGTCCCGTATCATATTGTATCATAAAATACTATGATACTGCCTACTTGTATCTATTTGTGGACACGTACCTAGTCCCACAACCCCGATCTAAGTCTAATTAGATCTAATTGGTCTCATGACACACAATTGATGTGTCAATTTCATAATTTTCCTAAAATATATATAAAAATATATGTAGAATTCTCTATGCACAACCAATTAGCCTAGAACTTGTTCCTATAGGTAGTCCTATGCCATTGGGGTATTCCTAAGAGTCAAATGCATGATTTGAAAGCTAGAATAACGTGGAATTTATAATTTACCAATTGGAAGATGGATTTCCAATATAAAGTATAATGGACACGATCCGGATATGATCTCTCCACCTTCTCCTTGTGCTCATTGCTACTCCAAGCTCCAAAGACCCTTGAGGAATAAAAATGAAGGAGAATGCAAATGAATTAATGGTGAATTAATAGAGGGATGAAGGAATTGGAGATCTATGAATTGGGGATCTAGAATAAGAGTGTAAAATAAAATGGAGAGAGAGAATAGCCCCTCTAATGTGGCCGGCCCCTTCCCCCTCTCCAAGATACTAACAAATATCCAATTAGCCCTCCACTAGTGTCATGTAGGTTCTAATTAGAAAAGGATAAATTTGGAAGGCTTCTAACAAATATAAATTAACTATAATCCTCTAAATTAATTAGTGGGAATGGATCTATTGGTCTTGGTCCATGTTGGGCTCACAAGTTGTCATGATAATTCTAATTAGTTCATATAGGTCAAGTCTAGCTAATAGGCTAGCCGTCTAACTAATAAATAATTAATACAAGCAAATATATATATATATATATATATATATATATATATATCTTTAATTAATTATAATTTATAAAAATAAAATAACTATGCCAAATTACTAAATTATCCATATTTAGAAAAGTGAGGGTGACAGTTGTTGCTGTTCTGACTGCACATAGCACAATGTCTATGCTCGAGCAACTTACCTACAACCCCAGACTAACCCTCCATGCTGTACTTGCTAACCCCTACACTAACTTACACTTGATCTTCCCAAACAAGCGTGCACCACACATCAGTGCAAGATCCCAATTGAGCCTCTTGATCACCCCTGAAACTAACGCAACATAAATATTCAACTGCTAGGTAATGCTGGTATCAAGCTTCATTGATTACTGGAAAGTCAACATTGTCCTTAAATCGACATTCACACATATTCACACACACACACACTGATAAGTATATAAATATACATATATATATATAAATAAGATACGCATACCCCATAAACCTATATATATATATACACTAGTATCAAATAATCAAACACCTTGAGTGTGCAAATAGGAATACTCATGATACTTATCCAATAGAGATACCAAAACTCATAATTCTCCCATAATACCAATAATACATCTAAATTATATATAATAATAACTAATATAACTAGTTACAAAAGGGATTGAAAAAAAGTTACAAAAGGGATTGAAAAAAATTAACACAAATCAGCCAAAATAAACCCTATATCATACTGTATCATAAAATACCATGATATGCTCTACTTGTGTCAATTGTGGACACGTATCTAGTCCCATATTATCAAGCTAAGTCTAGTTAGATCTAATTGGTCTCATGATAGACACTTGATGTGTTAATCTCGAAATTTCTCCTAATTGGGCACAAAATACCATGTAGAATTCATAATACAAGTCAGATAAACATAGTTCTTGATCCTATTGGTAGCCCTAGGTGAAGAAAGGATTCTTAATGATTAAATGCATGAATTAGCCTTTAAATTATAGAGGGGATTCAGAATTTACCTATTGGGAGATGGATTTCTAATAAAATTCTCAATGGACACAATTAGGATACATTTTTCTTGTCAATTCCTCCTCCTTCAAGTGCTCCCTGCAGTCCAAGCTCCAATCCTTCTAAGATGATGAAATTGAGAGCAAATGAGAGTTAATTGGGTTGAATTTGGTGGAGGGGTGAGTCAATTTGGGAAAAAACATAATTGGGGATCTAGAATGAATAAACTAATGAGAGGAGAGAGAGAGAGAGACCCTCTTCAAGTGGCCGGCCCCCTCTTTCCCCCTTCCTAAGTAATATACAATGCCCAAGGTACCCCAACTAGTTAGTCATGAGGTTTAATTAGGGAGGACTATATTAGGAACTTCTAATTCTGCATGAAACTAATCTAATCTGGTTAATTAATTAAGGGAATGGGTCTAATGGGCCTAATCCAATATTGATATCAATATGTCAGGACAATCTAATTTGGGTCCACTAATTATAAGTTAAAATAAATAGGCTATCCCTTTAATAAATAAATAAATAGAATAATACATAATAAATAATTAGTAGCACAATATATAAATATTTAATCAGTAATAAATATGTTAAATAAGAAGAAAACCCTCATCTAGAAATGTGGTAGTGACACCAGAATATCATCAATAATACCACAACAAACTTACCAATATACTGGTAGAACACCTTGTTCATCAGATTCATGAATACTATAGGGGCATTGGTCAACTAAAACGGCACCACCAATAACTCAAACTGGCCATACCAAGTCTGGAAAGTTGTCTTTGGAATATCCCCCATCTTTACTTTCACCTAGTAGAAACCCGACCTCAAGTCTACCTTCAAAAATATCTTCACTCTGCTCAACTGATCAAAGAGATCATCTGTCCTCGGCAGCAGATATTTGTTCTTAACAGTGAGGTTGTTCAGAGCCCTGTAGTCGATACACATGTCTACCAACCCAACCTTCTTCAGTACAAATAATACCGGAGCACCCCATGGTGATGAACTGAATCTGATGAAGCCTTTATCCAGTAACTCATCCACCTGCTTCTTCAATTCTGCCAGTTCATTGTTATTGACCTTATAGACGTGCTGAGATATCGGCTCTATGCCTGGCACCAAGTATATAGAGAACTCAACATCTGGGTCTGGCGGCAAGCCTGACAACTCCTCGAGGAAAATATCTATATACTCTACTATCAAAGGATATGGCAGCTCCTTCTCTTCCACTATGGCTCCACAAATTGCATCATTACTCTGCTCTGTTGCTTTACTAACAATCTCAAACTCTGGCTCTCCTGGCGGTCGAAATAACTCTGTCTGTACGATAATCTATACTAGCATGTTACTACTCAACTAATACATCCCCAGTAGAATATCGTAACTCGAAAGTGGCATTATGAGTAAGCATGCACTCAACTCCCGACCTTCCAGTATAACTCTTCGATCCTTGCAAACATCAGTAACCAGGATAATGCCACCCCCAGTCGTGATCTTACATGTCCTAGCTAAAGGTTCAGCCTCTAAAGGATGCTTAAGATCAAAAGATACAAATACAAAACTATAGGAAGTACCATAATCAAATAAAGCATAAGATAGAATAGAATCAAGAAGAACTAAACCTGATATCACATCTCCGACCAGCTCCTCCTCTTCAAATGTTATGGCAAAAGCTCATCCTCACAGTGCACCACTCTACTGCTACTGGTCCTAGACGAACTGCTACTGCTGGGTCGATAAAGGAGTTCCTCTCTGTTGTCCCATAGGTGGCCTCACTAGTGCTCTCTGTACCGATGCTGCACCCTGAGCTGCTCGTACAGGAGCCACTAGGAACTCCCTCAACTGGTGGCCTGGATCTCCATAATAGTGGTATACTCCAAGCCTCCTTTTGCAGACCTTCCGTGTATGCCCAAGCTTCCTACATTCAATGTATTGCAGGGCCTGATGTGCTGGTCTCGAGGCCTGGTGTGCCTGCTGCACTCGTGCCCAGAATAGTACATGAAACTGCTGTCTCTGCGGATGGAAGGTCCTTTATTGTTGGAAATGGGGTCTCTTAGCTATACCCGCACTACTGCTAGCTCACCCTGATATGTCTCTCATCCTCTTGGACTTGAGTTCTAAGTCATCCTCAGCCCTCCGTACATCTTTTAGGGTCTTCTCGAATGTAGCTGTGCGGTGTCCCCTAGTGAGGGATTTGACCTCCCTTATCAAACATTTTTGGAACTTCCTGGCCATCCCTAGAGGATTCTCCCCTCCACAAACCTTTCCATTATATAAAACTCTTCTGCGTACTCATCCACTATCATGTTCCGCTGGATAAGGTCCTGGAATTGGCTTTCTAGGGCACTTAGTGCCACGTCCGGAGAGAACTTCTTCTTGAAAAGCTCTTTAAAAGAATCCTAAGTCAATCCTGGCGTCATGATCCTCGGGTCTGTATGGAACCATATAAGGGCAATGTCAAACATCTGGCTGCCCGCTGCCTCCACCTGTAGACTGTCGGAAATTTGTGCCAGATACAAGTTCCTCTCTATGTCCTCAATCGAATCATTGGCATACAAGATCTCCTTAATGCCCTCGAAGTCCTTGGGCCCCATCCTTTTGAAATCAATAATGGTACCCGACCTCGACTAATGTGGGGCGGGATAAGGCGGTACCACCTGTGGCTGAACTAGGGCAACCCTCTCTACTGTTGCAAGTGCTAGCTGATTGGCATTTTCTATCCCCTGTCTCATCATGTCCTACTGGCATTGTTGAGCCTCCGCCTGGGACCTATAGGACTCCATCATCTCTCGAAATAACATAAACATCTGGACGGCATCGACTGGTTCTGGGGGTGGTGGAAGCTCCTCTGAAACTACGGGCATCGTCCTCCAAAATGGTGGTAGAGCACCCCAAAAGCTGCTGCTAAAGCCCCCACCAGGATCGATGAGGCAATCCTTTGAGCTGGAAGAGGTAGAGAAGTAACCGACCTCGCTGAAACTGCTCTCGAGCACTGGGATCTGGTCTTTCGCGACATTTTGAAGATCGATCAAAACAAAGGAATCAATAGTGCGTAAGATACGATATCATCAAAGAAGGATAGTTATATTTTAAAAAAAATACTCAGATTAATAAGGATAATAAATCAATAGATTGAAAATATTTTCTAGTTGTGATTGAGTATTTCCCCATTCTATATCTTAAGTCCAATATCCTATAGCATGCTTCTAGTAATACTCCAAGTCTTAGCACTACTACCAAGACCTGCATGGGCCACCAAAAAAATGTGTCACCACCCGCACCCGATGTAGGGACACGATTATGTGGGTATGTCCAGCCTACGCCGCAGCATTGGCGGTATAACGTTGTCTAGGTCAACAATACTATCTATACATCTCACACATAATATATAAAGTACCTATCAAGCTTTATCAACTCCAAATGTAGGACAATATGATAATATGATAATGGTAATAAATACTCAATCACATTAGAAAACTAGAGGAAGATACGACACGATATGGAATAGAAAGAAAGAAATACTGAGTAACCATACAATCCAAGTCCAGACCGATAGTCTAATCATAACTCAAATATCTCAAATATAATACATGCCATAATATCTAAAATAGGTTAAATACAATATCATAAATAAACTAGCTAAGTCTCCTCGACTGCTGGCACTTGCTCAATATGCAAAATGGGTGCTAACTCAACTGGCTCGCCATCCTGTGACCCATAGTGTATATGAGACCAGTCCTCTAATGAATCATCTGAAAAATATATCCAGTCAGGATTGAGCGAAGTACAACCCAATAGCAGTTCCAATAATTAACAGAAACTATGAAATATCAATAGCAATGATAATAAATGGTGAAAGTAACTGAAATAGTAAATATCACAAGAAGGAGTATAATGGTAAGTAATAAAAATAAACTGAGAACAAAATAATGAGGGACATCAATATAATAAACTGAAATAAAAAAATATAAAATAAAATATGCCTTAAAATATTAGTAAAATATGTAATCGGCTTAGGCCTATCACGGGCTATAAACAAAAGGGGAGCTAGCATGATCACACGTGAGTTTCATGATCTGCTAGCTATCACGGACTACACTAAATCACGGGCTATAAGTTATGATCACATAACCACTAATACTTTCTAAACCTCCGACTACTACACGGATCCAAATCATGACACGTTATAACATGTATATCACGATGCACGGTTTATAATATCATGCACTATGATCATGGTCTATATAATCAAGAAGATATCACGATAATCACTGAGTAATCATAAAGTACGACAAGGCGATCAGTGAGTATTTACAACAATAACATCTCATGACAATGATCTGCGTATACCAATCCGTGCAAACATCGTGTCAGGAATCAAATATCTCAATACTTAATATATGTAACATAGAGATTATAAAATAAGGAAACTATCAGAGAATGTACTCGCCTTTGGTCCTGAGCAAAAGGTATGACTTGGTTTTCGAGCTGGTGTCAGACAACCCTATATATGAATATCATGTCAATAGATGTAAAGAAGGATAAATGAGCTATAAATGTACTAAATAAGATTTTCTAGGTCAATACTAGGTCACACAAGGTTTTTAGGTCATACCTTATAGGTTTAAGCTATATTAGACATTAGACACTAGATATAGCATATAAATATACTTATATACCATTTTATTTTAAGGTATCATAACAATAACTTATTACTCTAAGGCACTCTACCTCATTACTTCGATATTATCTAACCTCACTTGGTTTCTTACATAATCCTCACTTATAACTCGGGAGCACTCATCAAAATATTAATATTATTACTAATTACTTTACCCTTTTAAACACACATACCCTCAATCACTCATAGGAACTATACATTGGGTGCCCACTTAACCCTCACACAAGTCACAAAGCAACTGACTCAAGGATACATAATGGGTACACATATATTGACACTTGTACCACCTATCATGTCTGATACATACTAACATATCTATCTAGCACACTCTAATACTTGTATACACCAATTATGCATTTGATAACTACTCCTTACTAATACCCAAAGGTCTGAACATCACTTTATTGCTCATCAAGCTGATACCCATAGTTCTAATACATTGAACTGAATACCTGACATCTTCTAACTCTACTATTGTTGCTGCCTAAGTAATGTGCACAGCTCTTGTAGCTACTTCTACTACCTCTTATACTTACTGCTACTGTTGTTTTAGTTGCACACAAGTGCAACATGCATCCCACTTTATTCCTAACCTACTACTATTTTTGTGTCTTAGCTTAAACCTCACTCCCCAGTCTAAAACTCCTACAGCTACTGATGTATTGCCAACCCCTCCTTTACATTACCTAGTACTGATGCTATTATTTCTTATTAACCACAAGGCAGTTCACTGCTGCAAGGTGCAAGAACCTGACTTCCCTCCTTATGAATTGACTGATACACATCTATTTCTGGTCTGATATGTTCCAAATAATGCAATTCATTGCATTGCACCATGGCTCATTGCATTGCACCATGGCTCTAATGCCAGGACCCCCAAGGTCTGAACAGATCTTAGTCCCCCTATCTAACCACCCACTCACAGACTATATATACATATATACATATATATATATATATATATATATATATATATATATATATATATATATATATATATATATATATATATATATATATATATATATTTCTCTTACCTCACACTCACAACAATATTGGCAATTCACCAAACACCTATAGTGTATCACTAGGATACTCATGATACGCACCTAAACCAAGTACCAAAACCCACAATTCCCAATAATTATTATCTATACGTATCAAATACATATATATATACAACTAATGCAACTAGTTACAATAGAAATTGAAGTTTAATTATACTACTATGCACAAATCTCCCAAAATGAGTCCCCGTATCATATCTTATCATAAAATACCATGATACGCTCTACTCGTGTCCAATTGTGGATATGTAACTAGCCTCACACACTCAACGTAAGTCTAATTAGATCTAATTGGTCTCATGACGCACACTTGATGCATCAACCTCTTAATTTCCCCTAATTGACTATAAAAACCTATAAAAAGTCAAAATATAGGTTAATTGGACCTATAACTTGTTCCTATGGGTAGACCTAAGCCATAGGAGGGTTTCTAATGATCAAATGCATGAATTTGAGTCTAAATTATACGAGAAATCACAATTTTATCTATTGAAAGATAGATTTTAATAAATTGCTGTCACGACCCATATCCGGCAGTAGGGCCACGAGTACGTGGACAACGCCCATCCTACGTCGTATGAACGACGTAGAACGCTATCTAGGTCAATAATACTATCTAAATATCTCACACAATATATATAAGGTACCTGTCAATGTTATTTCAACTCTGAATGAAAGAATAATATAATGACATAATAATAACAATAATACTCAATCACAATATCAAACTAAAGAAAGATATGGCATAATATATGAAACAAAAGAAGGGAATACAAGGAGTCACAAATGGCTCTCAAGTCCAAGTCTAGGAGTCTAGCAATAATAATATAAAGTCTAGTAGTAAAATAATACATCTCAAGGTCTAGATGTTGAAAACAAATCTAGTACAAAATTCCATAATAAAATACTACGCTAAATAAAGACTCAGTCTCTCAGAATACTACAAGGTAGCACTCTAATCCAGCTAATCAATCTCCCCTATGGCACCCTCGGCTCCCTTGAAAATAATTATCCAATCAGGATTGGAGCAATGTACAAAATTCTGAAAGCAGTTCCAAGTGCATGGTAGAGCATATATGACATGTAATAGAAAAGAATACAAGTTAACTACAAAAGGAAATGGAAATAAATTAAAGTAAACAAGTAATGAACTGAAAAGTAAAGAACATGCAATATGGAATGACTATAAGTAATGAAATAGATAACACTATCTAATGTGCTTTGGAATACCAGTTCGTTATGTGATCGGCTTGGGTTGAACATGAATATAAAATGGTAACTCGATTACATGAGTGATTTGTAATCGACATGTACACAATACACTTGGGCTTGATCACATAACCAACTCCTACTCCCCCATCCCCAACCAATACTTATGGATCCAATCACGACATGTTACAAACACGAATATGGGCATACTAAACACAAGCAGTGTGTGAACACGAAGTACACTAAAATCAATACCCGATACATACGATGAAATACATGTGAAGGAGTACCAGCTGAACATGGTAGGAGATAACATCTCATAACAGATCCATTTAGTACCAGTCCGTATTTCCACTGTGTCAGAATAAAGTATACAGTTCTAAAACATGTGATATATACACTATCATGAAATAAAAACTAACAGAGAGATGTACCCGCCTTTGGTCCTGAGAAAAAGGTGTCTCTTAAGGCCCAAGCTGGTGTCCAACACTCCTATTTAGGAAATATTAAGTTAATTAGTGTAATGGAGAAGAATTAAGTTAAAAAAATGTACTAACATGTTCTTCTTGGTCATTTCTAGCTAAATTGGGTCCATACTAAACTAATTGGTCTATATTGGCCATTAACTAGCTAATACTAGCTAATACTAGCTTGTACTAGCTACACTAGGTTGTACTAAGGTTACTGCCTTAAGTATAATGAATGCCTTAACTATTACTATCTATATTTAGTATACACTCACTAATATACTAATAAGCTATCAACCAAGACTGATAATAATTATAATACATAACTGACTATTTATACACTTAACTATGGATTGAGCCTATACTAACTAACACTAACTTAACACTAACCTAATACACTAACTGGTATTACAACTTCTTCTAACTGACACAGATATTACCTAACAAGGACTAACATCACTAATCTATACTAGTTGATATCTAGAAGTATGCTAAAACTAAAAGACATTATAATACTAACTTATCATAATCAACACAACTAATACTGATACTACATACTGACCAATATAAATACTAGCTGGCACAAACCCAATTACAACTGATAAGGTACCCTCTTGAACTTCATGTTTCAGTCCAATAGACATTGCATCTTACATGTTCCACTTTGATTTGATACCCAAGTGTATCAGCCAAGCTCCAACCCGAGATCCCCAAATAACCTGCACACAACATACACAAGTCCTCTTACACCTAATCATTTTTCACAGTTACTGTTACTAACTTAATATCAATATTAAGGCTAATTGAACCTCTAATGGATACACTTATCCATAACAGTTACATGTTCACTGAACTTCTCTCCTCTCATATTACACTTACCTACTCGAGTTTCCCCTACATGACTCTGATACCAGGCTGATATTCCCCTTGCTATTGTGGTGGCTCGACTTTATCACAGATAACTCATTCTCTTTGTCATTAATGCTACTACAGTTGGCTCTCCTACAATTGACTTCCCCCTTAACTGGATATCCATTGATAACCAACTGATGACTGAGGTTCACAATCTGAGATTGACTCTCACTAATACTCAGTGTTCTATACTGCTGTTAGCCCATGGCATTACCTAACCTTTTCTAACTTAGCATCATCCAACTCATGTTACTGGACTAACTTCGGTTTCAGTCACGACTACCACTGTGGCTCATACTCAGGTATTAGGATACCTGAACCTTGCCCCATTCACTATTATACTACCCAGTGCACATTCTTAGATATACCAACAAACACATAGACACCACACTGATCTCACAGTCCCCCACTGCCTAAACACACTCCACAGTCACAAGCACAATGCTACCTCTCTCTCACAATCCTTCAAACACCCAGGGTACACTATACAGTCACACGCAGGCATTATATATGCACAGATACCTAATACATACTCTTAATTATCTGTTTATACATACACATGCATATATCTAAATATATATAATAATACTCATATGAAACATATATATAAATATAACCACATTATAAATCACTAGATCAAACACTAGATGTGCAATATCCCATTCACTATGATACACTCCAAATTGAGAAGCCAAAAATCTAATTTCTCCATGATAACCATTACTAAATATCAAATATATAGTATTAGTACTATTAGAACTAGCTACAATAGGAATTAAGGAGAAATTATACAAAATGCCCAAAATAGAGACCCGTATAATACTGTATCGTAAAATACCATGATACGGCCTACACGTATCCATTTGTGGATACGTATCTAGCATCCCAACCCAATCTAAGTCCAAATAGACTAAATTAGTGTCATGACACACACTTGATGTGTCAATCTCGGAATTCTTCCAAAATACACACAAATTATAATATAGAATCCACAATACACCATCAAATAGCCTAGAATTTCTTCCTATAGGGAGACCTATGCCATTAGGGTATTTCTAAGAGTTGAATGCATGATTTGGAAGCTAGAATGAGAAGGAATTCAGAATTTACCTATTGGGAGATGGATTTTTAATGAAAATATAATTGAACACGATCCAGACACGATCTCTCCACCAAAGCTCCTCCCCTTTCTGCTCCTTGCTTCTCCAAGCTTCAAAGCTCCTTGAGTGGTGATAATGAGAGGGAATGTGAAGGAATTGAGAGAAATATTGATGGAGAAAATGAAGGAAATTGGGGTTCTAGAATTGGGAGTGCAAATGAGGAGGAGGAGAGAGAGAGAAAAGCCTCTTATTGTGGCCGGCCCTTTTTTCCCTCCCCAAGCTACTAACAAATGTCCAATTAGCCCTCCACTAGTGTCATGTTGGTTCTAATTAGAAAATAATAAATTAAGAAGGCTTCTAACTAATACAAATTAACACTAATCCTCCTAATTAATTAATAGGAATTGGTCTATTGGGCATAGTCCATGTTGGGCTCACAAGTTGTCATGACAAGTCTAATTGGGTTCTCATGTGTCCATTCTAACTATTGGACTAGCCCAATATCTATAAATAATAATACAAGTCACAAATAAATATATTTAGCATACTAATTTAAATATAATTTCTAAAAATAAAATAACTAGGCCAAATTACTAAATTACCACTATTTGGAAAAGTGAGGGTGGTAATTGTCCAATGGACATAATTAGGACACAAATTTCTAACCAATTCCTTCTTCTCCAAGTGCTCCTTGTAATCCAAGCTCGAATGTTCCTTAGATGATGAGAATAGAAGGGAATGAGAGTGGATTGGGATAAATTTGGTGGATGTATGAAGTAATATAGGAAAGAACACAATTGGAGATCAAAAATAAAATAAATTAATGAAAGGAGAAAGAGAAAGAACCCATTTATGTTGTCGGCCCTACTTTCCCCCTTCCAAGCAACATGTAACGTTCAATATACCCTCCACTAATTAGTTATGATGTTTAATTAGGGAGAGTTATATTAGGAAGCTTCTAATCTAATGAAAATTAATTCTAATCTCCTTAATTAACTAAAAGAAATGAGTCTAATGGGCCTAGCCAAATGTTGGACTCAATGTGTCATGACAAGTTCTAATGGGTCCACTAGTATCAAGTCAATATATAAATAGCACAACATATTCTAAATAATTAGTAGAACAATTTTTAAATATTTAATCACTAAATCTAATAAATAAAAAATAACAAAAATACCCTCATCTAGAATTGTGGTAGTGACACACCGGCCTCATGCCCCTACGAAACTATGGAATATTGTAAAGAAATCATAACCTGCCACAAAACTAGAGATTTTCTACAAGTGGGGACCTTATGACCCATCCAGCTTATCCTACGATATTGATGGATGTAGACGTCCTCTTCTAATATGACCGCCTCAAATATAGACTTCATCAGAGTTGGGTAGTACAGTAGAAGCTAACCCATCAAGTAGTGGTAGGGCAACTCTACCCGATAAAAATCTCATGATCCATCGTGAATAATGATCTTTTTAATCCAAACACGAAGTCCTTGTTGGATGCAGCAAACCATCGTCGAAAGTAGGGCAAGTTTGTGGTCGAAGGCTAATTTTATAGCTGGAAAAATAAGGTTGTGGCCTACCCTCTCTATGGATCCACAGCCTCTAGGGACTACACATTTCCGTAACCAGACCATTAAGAATCCTGTTAATGCTGCCTTGTTAGACAACTTGTGCATGTCTTGGTAGAAATAGTTGAGGACTTCAGCAGGCTCATTATCCTCGTCCTCCTCGCAATTATACGCATGGTGTTCAATCATTAGGGCCTCAATCTTCTCTTGAGATCGAGGTTCCCGAATGAAAAAATGAATCTTGCTTTATTCTTTGTCTTCGGAAAAGTTATAACTGGTCCAAGTTGTAGTATGAGGGGAAGCTCCCTCTAATTTCTTGCCTTCATGGCAATTGTCTAGCAAATACAATAGTGGCACAATATTTCTTTGCACACCTCCAGAAGGGCTAGGTTCTTCTTTTCGACCTCAATGAGCTCCTCATTACAAGGGGTATACTCTTCGTATGGTTCGTCACCCTAGGCTATTTTTGAAATTGTACTCATCTCGTGCAACGCAAGTCACATTTTCTCGCAAGGTGTGAAGAAAGTCCCAGTTCGGTAGTTATACATCTTAACGAGGGCAATGGACATGGCATTGTTCACCTCTAACCCGTAGCATGTATCCCTAAGGTCATAGTACAAATTAGCCTTCTGGAGATCTTCTTCAAACCTCGCCAATATCCACGTAGTCAGGTCACTCCATTAATCAACAGGATGACTCCAGCACATCATGCATAGAAACCCAAATGGGTATGACTTCTACTTTTGTAGAAGATGATTGGAAAAAGTGTCTGCACCATAAGCATAGAGGTTGGCTCCCAAATTAGTAATGACGACACCTGGCTTCGCTCCCCACAAGGTATAGGAAGGTGATTCCTTAATATTGACCAAAATGTCTTTCTTTTCATGGGACTTTGGCTGCATCCTCACGATCAAAGCCCCCACATGAGTAGTAGTTTGGTCCAAATTCATCCTCCTTTGGGTCATCGCTACCTTAATGGATGAGATTAGCAGATGGCGTTCCATAGTTGGTTTAAACATCTTCTTCTCATAAGACATAAAGAACAACTTTTCTTTTATCTTCATCGCCTCACAAACTGAGGTGGTTAAAGCATCTCAAAATAAGATGGATGACTTCTTGTAAGTCTGGCTACCTCTAGCATGAATCTTCTCAAAGGTCATCAAAATTAAGAGGAAGGTTGCCTCATACTCAGATATCATCTTTTAATGGGGGTCAGGTTGATCCTTACTAATCTGGGACTTAACAGTGGCAACTATATCATCATAATTGATACCCAGCATAGCTTGTGTAAACCCGAGGAGTATTACACCAGTGAGAACCACAACAAATGTCACTCCCCGTTCCCAGAATATATATTAGTGCGTATACAACTTGCTGGCATGACCGTCAGGTAACCCAGGGACCAGATGTCACTACCATTTTTCTAAATAGGGATATTTTTATCATTTCATATTATTTATATATTATGTATAATTTTAGTGTATAGTATTTATTATTTAATTATTAGTAGACTAGACTATTTAGTAGACTTGGTGTTAGTGGACCCAATTGGACTTGACATTATCCATGGACCCAACATTTAGACTAGTCACAATTAGGCTCAATTTAAGTCATTCCTTTATTAATTAGAGATTAGTTTAATCCCTTCATTAGGAATAGAAGCTTTCCACTAATTAAATATTCTTTATGACAACCAAATGGGTGTATTCTAGTCTTTGTACATTGCTTGGGGAAGGGGTATAGTGGTCGGCCCCTATATGGAGAGGGAAATCTTCTCTCTCCTCTCATTTGCACTCATTTATCCCTAAATTTGGTATTCTTCCCCAAATCAACCGATCTCTCCACCAATTTTCACTCAATTCACTCCCAATTCCTCTCATTCTCAACCATTAGAAGACCTAGAAACTTGGAGTACGCAAGGAGCATCAAGGAGGAGGAGTTGCAATAGCTTGTGTCCTCTTTGTGTCCTTTTAAAGGAGTTTATTGGGAATCCATCTCCCAATAGGTATAACCTTCAAAATCCTCTCTAATTATATTCTAATTGTTCAATTTAACCGTTAGGAGCCCTCATATAGACAAGGGCTACCTATAGGAAGAAGAATTAGCTTATAATGACCACTATTGTGATTGTTACATTGAGTTTTTTGTCCAATTTGGAAGAAATCTAAGATTGGTGCACCAAGTGTTTATCAATTAGTCATTTAGACTAAATTGATATTAGATTGGTTGTGTTTGGATAAATACATGCTCATAATTGGATACGAGTAGGCGATATCATGATACGCCATGATACGGAATAATTTTGGGGGGATTTTCTTTTACACTTATGATACACATATCATATTCTCCATAACACATTGTAATAACTATTACTTATTCTAATTAGACTCTAATTATCATATTTGATATGTTCATATAATTTTGGTAGAGTTGGTAAGGTTTGGAAGGAGTATCTTGAGTGTATCACAAGAGTATCATAGAGTTAGTGTGATACTAGTGTGATGCACCACTAGTTTTTGACGAATTTCCATGTTGAAGGTATTGTATGTATCCTAATATATTCATAGTACTAGATTGATATAATAGTGGTATTATATATAGATATGTAATTACTTGATACAAATATATCACTGTGTAAGTAGATTCATACACTACTAGAATAAGTCATATTAGCGACGTTTGGAAACGTCACTAAATGACATAAAAATGTCACTAAAAAGTTTTAGCGACGTAATTAGCGACGTTCCAATGAATTCGTATTTTAGCTAGTCGTTGACAAGGAAAATTAACGTCGTAAAATATCGTTATATCTACATCTAGGTGTCGTTAATTTTTTTAAATTAGCGACGTTTAGCGACGTTAAGTCGCTAAATCAGTGACATGTCATTTGTCGCTAAACTTTGCTATTTTTTTCTATTTAACGATGTTTTGTAACACATTTAGCGACGTTTTGATGACCTGGTAAATACTACCATGTCAGCAATTTAGCGATGTTTAGCGACAAAATTAGTGACGTTCTGATACAATTAGCGACGTATTTAGTGACGTATATAAATGTCGCTAAACGTTGCTAAATTGCAAAAACAAATTTAAAAAAATCTAAAAAATACATGTTTGCAGTTTGTCATATAATTAGTCATATATCATTGCAATATCATAGTTCATAAAAATAGACATATCTGGAGCAACCCTCCGCTGATGTTCCTGGGTTCGTCGACCCCTTTGGTGGAACACTCAACACCGATAAATTTATATATATTTAATATGAATAATAAAGTAAAATTTGAAGAAAATGACACATTGGAATTATAAACCGAGTCTCAAGATAATCCAGTCGTAAAGAATACAATAAATATCCACACAACTGAGTAAAAAAAATAAAGTCTGAAAGCCTCAATAAATGTATAATATTCATAAATAACCCAATATGATGGGTCAAAACACAAACAACCAGTAAACTATCATAACTCGGACTACTGCAGATCTGGAGGAGGATGAGTACCGACGGGCATCAGGGATAAGAATAACTCATAGTGCTCACGTGAAATCGACACCGATGTCGATGAAGAAGACAGTGACGTCGGTAGAGTCGGTGTCGATGAAGGCGCACCAGGAGGACGTATCTGCTCCAACGATGCTAGTCGATGGTTGTATAAATCCAAGATAGATAATAGCCTCGTACTACTAGCATCAATTAAATTATGCATCATCGTCAACCACTCTCTCATGGACAGTTGTGATGCATGCAGCTTCGTCATGCTGCTCTCTGTTGATGCTCTAAGATCAGTAATGCCATGCTCTGTCCTCTCATTCATATACCTGATGTCATGCCCCGCACCAGCATGATCGGGACACGAGTACGTAGGTATGTCCAGCTTATGTTGCAGTATCGGCGGTAGACCGCTGTCTAAGTTATCCTTATCTATCTATCTATCTATCTATCTATCTATCTATCTATCTATCTATCTATCTATCATACTAGCACAACCAGTAATACCATGTAATCAATCACAATAATCTAAAAGAAGAATGAATAGGAAAGGTAATAAATAATATTCTACAAGAAAAGAACTAGACAGGATATGGGAAGAAATACTAACTATAACTCTACAAAATCACCTAAAGTCCACAGGGTAATAGCAGTCTAGTCTAAGGCACCATTCTGAGATTCTGGAATGGAGAGCACAACCACCACTGAAAAATATTATCCAATCAGGAAAGGAGCGAAGTACACTCTAACAGTAATTCCAATAAATGATAAAGACTATGTAAAGTAAATAGAGAGCATATACAAGATGAATAGAGCATGGTAGAAATATACAGGAATAAGAAAATACGAAAAACACATACAAGAGATACGAATATCATATATAGAATCAAAAAATATATCTAAGTGAGTAAGTACTAGTAACAATATGTGATCGGCTTGGGTATTGATCAAGAACCCGGGCATGGTTAATCATATGTGCGGTGCATGAGTAACACTATACAAGAAAAATATGAACTGTGGGGGTATGATCACATATCTACTCTAAATACTCTCTGCCCCCGACTGGTATAATGGATCCAACCATGAAACGCTATGACACAGGATTCCATTAGAAGGGCATTAATCTTCTCATGAATCAGTGTCCATACATGTACAAGAACAACGGGCTCGCACAAGAAATATGCCAGGAATAACATCTCATAACGGGATCCAAGAATACCAATATGTGTAACCAAGTGTCAGAAAATTAGGGATATCTGCATTAAATATAAGAAACAAAGAGGATATCATAAACGAAAACTGTCAGAGAATATATTCGCCTGGAATCCGGTGGACAGTATCAAAGATGTCATGAACGGTGCCTCGGAGACCTAAATATGGAATATTACATCAATACCATGTTTTGAAAAGATAAACAAGTTAAAGTAGTCAAATTCTAGGTCTTACTAGTCAAACTAGGTGTTTACCTTGGTTTTAGGTCCATCCTAGCTTCTAGGTTGATTATAAGGTGAAAATAGGTAATCTAGGTCATACCTCATATGTATGTGGGTTCCTAGTAACTTATGGATGTATAGACAAAATATAAATATAGTATCATATATACCTTAATCTATACTCATTATCTTATAATATCTCAGTTATCTTAACATATACCCATTACCTTGGTATCCCAATACCTTGGTATCCTAACTTACCATAAACACTATAACCAATGTCATCCCCCACTAGAACTCCCTCACTTGTACTTACCCTAGCTCACACTATCATGTATTTTATGTATCATAGAATCCTACTTGATACTCACTTAATCAAACACACTCACTTAGACCACACACAACACTCATCAAAACCCCACATACACTCACCCACTGGCATTGCTTGTAGTTATTATTTTTAGGTTCAGTCCCCACAATGTCTGCTTATTGCCTGCATCTAATGTGCAGTGCAGAATCTTCCTCTTTATTACCTTGCTTGATGCAACCTTAGTCATCTACTGCAATTTCTATTACTCCCGGAAACTTTCCCCTTGTTATCCATTTGTTGTGCAGATGCAACCAACCTCCCCCCTCTTGATAGCGCATAAATACGCACATAATTAACTGATACTAAGTATCAGTTATCTGCCTCTTTAACCACCCTCATACAGTTTGCATCTGATACCATGAATACATGCCTCATATCACTCCATCCAACTCACTGTCACCACAAACTCCCACTGTCTGGAACCCACAACTGAGTGTATTTCCTTGAGCAGTGCATAATTGCTCATTACTCAAGCCAAACCAACTCATATATCAAAATAATTGCATCCTCAAGTTATGATATCCATTTGTATCATGGATACACCACTAAACCCCTACCTTGTTGTTAACTCACTGATATTTACATTAATACCAACACTTATTTACACACCTAAACTTACTCACTAACCCTTCAACACCACCCAAACTCTCCTGTAGGCCAAGTAGTCCCTCACTCTACTTCTACTGCTGCTGCTATGTGTTCTTCTTCTATTGCAGTTATTGCTGCATGTCTGCAATAGACCTGGTGTTGCTCCAAAATGCTTATTGCAGGTGCTTTCTTATAACAGACATGCATATCATCTACAAGCATAATCTTTCTCAAATATGGTTGCATCAGCTGCTTTCTTGACACCACCTGCCTGTTGTTGGTGTGATGCTTCTCGAGCACCCTCAACCTTTCAGAATACTAAACACCATGCACATATATACAAGAGTGCAGTCCCACACCTTACATTGCCATATGTAACCTGATACCCTCACTGCTACTCTAAGTCGACCAACCTTCAACTCTTTCTCCCACACACTTGTGCATAAGTATACAAGTCTGCACTAACCCCTACTTGAACCCAATCATTCCACACACTCCCCCAGGTACTGCCACAATCCAAATCCAACACAAACATACAATACTTGCATAGATAATTCAGCAAACACTAAATACACCACTCATGATACACTATGACACTCTATGGTATATCCTCAATACTCAAGAAATACACTATATAATATAAAATATGATATGAACACAACTAAAGTTACTATTTATCATGCAAATAACAAAGAAAGACTCACTTGGACAGAAATACATAGAAATTAGCATATTAGAACCACATACACATAGATACTCCTCTTAGGACTCTGTATCATGGCATATCATGATACACACTCACCGTATCCAATTGTGGACTCGTGCGCCCTTCTGAATAATGCACCTCACTCTAAAATTACCTAATAAATATTCCATCAAACACCTAATGGCCCAATCTCGGATTTCTCCTAATTTTGTCACAAAAGTCAATGTAAAAGTCACAACATGGGTCAAATGAACCTAGTTCTTCTTCCTATGGGTAGTCCTAATGCATAGGGTGGGTTCCTAATGATTAAACTACAGATTTAGAGTCTAATTAGAAGGAGAAAACTAAATTTTACCTATTAGGAGATGGATTCCCAATAAAAGTCTCCAAATGGATGTCAAGAGCCTTAAACTTGTGCTCCTTCCACCAAATTGTATATCCTTGCTCCTCCTTGCTTCTAGAGTCTCTAATTATGAAGTAGGGATAAATTTGGAAAGGATTTTGTAGAGATTTGGTGAAGGAAAAAGGAAATTTTGGGAAGATTAATTTCTAGATCTAAATTGGAATGGAAAGAGTAAGCATGAGAAAGGGAACTCTCCCTTATATGGCCGACCCCTCTACCTTGGCCTCCAAGAATTATAGAATGTCTCAAATACCCCTTGGGGCTTTTCATGAAGGAGTATAATTAAGGAGGAAGCTTCTATTCCTAATGGTTTGACCAATTAAATCACCAACTTAATAAAATGGGCTAACATGTTGGGCTCAAGTCTAAACTAATAAATTGTTGGGTCAAGAATCAAGTCTAGTCTAGTTAGGTCCACTAACACAAGTCCAATAAATAATGTAACATGCTAATATTCCAAATACTATAATATATAATATATAACATACACCATAACTAAATAATTATAAAATACCAATATTACAATATTATCAATAATAAGAAAATACAAGAATACCCCTTTCCCGGAAAGCGGTATTGATACATGAGCTCCATGATTTGCGCTCGAGCGCATTAAATCGTGCGATGAGCGTCATATCATCCGGCTGCGGCTGAGACAGTAGATGCTCCTCTATCCCTCACAGCAACTCATCATAGAGAGGCGCAATATGACGGTCAACGGTATCCTGATCTCGGGCAAACACCTTCGAGGGTTGTGTGGAATGCACATTTGCAGCAGAGGCCCTAGAGGACTGCGTCGCAACAATGGTGCCAAAAGTTCTTGTAACATAGTACGTACCCTTCTGTAGACCACCGGGTGGTCACTCACAGCTCATCCGCCGATGGAGCTGGATAGGGCTATAAGGAAGTACCAGCCTCTCACGCTATAGGTGCACTAGCAGTCGCCCGCTCGTGGAGCCTAAGATACTCGGCCTAGAAAAGTATGGATACTCGATAATTTTTAATGTCTAAGGTACTTATTACTAACTACATGAATATTTATTTGCATATTTCCTAAGTTATATTAAAATTAACACAAAGTAAAGTAATACTTATATAGGTCTGTCAGGCCCTCTCATCAATAAGGTTTTTGCCCTTCCGATGGGTAGCCAGGAAGACGGTCACCATGTTGGCGTCCTTACCCATCTGTACCTATTAAAAAAATATTATTTAGTACTAAAACTAAATATTTTATCCTACTACCATTTTATCGTACTTGTATTAAAATAATATTTTTGAAATAAAAAATATACCAAATAACATAAATGTTTCTTCATCGAAATTGAGCCACAACACCACTTTGTTGCCTTCTTCCTGGCCGCCTTGGCCTTCTCAGACCTTTCTTTGTACCTTGGATCGTCAAATCTATCCCTAATTGTAGTCCACTGCTCAGGTGTGATCTAACCTTGGATCGGTTTTCCTTCACGATCATTAGCCTTCTAGTCATCTAGAGCATCATGGATCAGTTTGGCGGCGATGGCAGAAAACATCTGCTCGATCAACTTGGCCCTGTGCGGTGGATAGAAATATGTTTGCTACAAGAAGTAATTTAGTAAGTTATATAATATGGATAAATTAGATTATTGATATTAAAATCAAATATACTTTTACCTTGAAGTGCGCAAACCAGAACGCCTTTCTCTCGTCCGGAGCATCAAAATAGTTGATCCATAGGCCACCATAGTTGTACCTTAGAAAGTGGCCTAGGCGTCTTTGTACCTACAAGGGACGATATCTATACATATATAATTATATTCATAAAAAAGTGAATATATGATGAACAAATAAATACAAGATATATATGATGATAAACCAACTAATTGACTTACTTTGTAGCGTCAGCTCAAATCTCCATCCTAGTCTCGTTCGGAGGTGTGCATGGTGGATCTCACTGATGTTGGGACGACGTCGGTTGAACCTTCGCCATCTTTTCATCTCTCTCCATGGTTCCGTTAGCAGAAGAAATGCTGGACGAGGGAGTAGTCTCAAGCCTGGAACTACTCATCCTAGGAGTGCTGCCATGTAACGTCGTCGCAGTCGAAGATTTGACTGGTCGATATACCGGACTACTTAGCGACGAGGATCCAGAACCAGCAGTAGGGAGTACCTGAGGAGCACTCCATCTATCTCAGGACCTGTTGAACGCTCTGCGTCGTCCTATCATACATGATAACAACATATGATGATAGAATAAATAAACAGATATATATTATATCCTACGGTAAAAATATCAAACATATCTTACAGTATTATTAAAATTTTATAGTAAATAACTAGTAGTATCACAAGTCTAAATGGATATTAGTATATTCTACAGTCAAAATGTAATACATGTCACAAGTCCCAATAGATTTATTTTATTTTCAATCATCTTCAGAAAATTTATCTTGTTCGTCTTCCTCTTCCTCTTCCTCTTCCTCTTCCTCTTTACTTTTATCCACTTCATCTTCTATTTTGAATAATTCTAGCTCTTTTACATTATTAGTCGTGTAATGAGTAACTTCTATTAAGTCCACATCTACAATATTTGTTACAAGAGGTAGCTCGTCCTCCTGATAAGCTATTTCGTCAACGTTAAAGGTATTTCAAGCTTTAGCCTTGTATACTGTCCACCAGTCCGACCTTGCTGTTTCCCGTCTAAGATAAGTTGTGAAGTACATGAGCTGAGCCTAACTTGATAGGACAAATGGTTCATAGCCTTGATATCTACGCTTGTAGTTTATATCCACAAGATCATGCTTGGTAATTTTCTAACCTTGATCTTAAATCGGATCGAACCTTTCATACTTTAATAACACAATCTTAGCAAGTTCTATGCCATAATTATATGTCAACTCCATAATCTCTCGTAAGATGCCAAAGAAATTATTGCCTGGATCGACGTCTTTGTAGTTCAAAAATTTGAGACAAAAACAATTAGTTTTCGTGGAATCAAGATCGAGGAAGCTATCTCTGATCAGAGCAATTGTTGACTTGAATCTAAACTCATTCACAATAAATTAGCCATATTTTGACGGCAGTAATTGGTCCCTTAGGTAGAGTTCTAATAGATTCAGTCTCGGGTGTTATTAGACGATTGACCTAAATACCAAAGAAGCGATAGTAAGTTATTTACTGTGCAAGTACATATAGAAAAATTAATTATCGAGCTCCTTACATATTCACTAAATCAAGAAGAAAAATAATGTCTCATTTATTGTTCTACTTCTTCGTCTATTATGTAAGGTCTAACCGACCTTAGGTCATCATTATATGTGCTGGAAAATAATAAAGCAACCGCCAATTAGTAGCATTGAGTAATATATACAACCGTCGATTAATAGGATTATACTATTACATTGAGATGACGTAAACATGGATGTATTAATTATTTAACCCTCTAGATTCTCTACTTCATCCTCGTCGCAATTGAGTAATATATACAACTGAGCAGCCCTTAGCTCGTCGTCATTCAAATATCTCTTCTTTATTTTCCCGGAAGACTTTCGGGACGCATTAAATACTTTTAGTATTGCATCATTAGATTCCTGATATTTGTCGTCGTTTCTCAGAGCACTCATTCTATTAGTAGCAATACGAGATTTGAAATACATCAAGCAAAAGTTTGTAATCTCCACGAGATCATAAGCTTCACAAATAGAACCCTCAACCTATGCCTTATTTTTTACCTTTTTTTTAGGTGATTCAGATGCCGCTCGAATGGGTACATTCATCAATAACTGACAGGCCCACCAACACGTGTCTCATAGGAAAGATGAATTGGCAAATGCTCTATGGAGTCAAAGAATCCAGAAGAAAATACCTTTTCGAGCTTGTACAGTATTACAACAATGTCCTTCACTTACTTTTCTAGACGATCAACGAGCAACTTAGTAGAATAAATATCTCTGAAGAATATGCTGAACTCTGTCAATAGATCCCAGATGACCTATGGTAAGAATTTCCAAAATGCAATCGAAATTAACCTCTCCATGAATATGTGACAATCGTGGCTTTTCATACCCGTCAGTTTGTTCTCCTTGAGGTCGACGTATCTTCTCAAGTTTGACACGTACCCGTCTGGAAACATTAGGCCCTGAATCTACCTACAAAGTCTCCATTTATCCTCATTCTCCAGTAAGAAAATTGCCTTAGGCTGCTTTAACTTTTCATTCTCCTCCTCTATCAAATGCAATGCAGGATGTCTATATATTTCTTCCAAGTCCAACCTGGCCTTCGGATTGTCTTTCGCCTTTCCTTTTATGTCTATTACAATTTAATTATGTTGTCAAACACATTCTTCTCGATATGCATGACATCAAGGTTATGTCTGATCAGATTGTGCTCCAATATGGCAGATCCCAGAATATACTCCTCTTCATCCAGTTATGAGTGAAACCAAATCCTTCACACTTGTACCCCTTAGGTGTGTCTTTATTAGTACTTGGTAAATCTTTTACCTCTTTCCATATTGTATATTCGGACAACTTTTATGGTGGTTTGGCTTTATCAGAAATGCCGGTAGGAAAATCATTCATGTTCATCTGGTACGGATGATCCTTCGGCAGGAATTGTCGATGACAATCGAAGGACGATTTGCTTCCATGTTTCAAAAGGAAAGCATAGTGTAGTCCATGCAATATGGACATAAGAGACGGACATGAGTGCTTCATCCCAATAATATTTTATAGGCGGGAAAGTCGTTGATGGTCCATATAAGTGATGCCCTCATATAAAAATGTTGCTTTTAGAAATATCGTACGTGTTGACACCTACTTCCACAAATGATTAACTTATCTATCAACGGCTGTAAATACACATCGATATTCCTTTTCGGATTGTTCAGACCCGAGATAATAACGGTTAGGAACATATACGGAGTCTTCATGCACATCCAAGGTGGTATATTGTACGGATTGACGATCACAGGCCAATACGAATACTGGGAGCCTGAAAGTCTGAATGGGGTAAAACCGTCAGAGGAGAGCCATAATATGACATTACATTGATCCGGAGCAAAATATGGATACTCTCGATCAAAATGCTCCCATGCTTCTCCATCGGATGGATGATCCAACACTCCTTCGATCTGTTTTCGCCTGTGCCAACTCATATATTTTGCAGTCTCCTTCACCATAAACATACATTGTAACTGTGGCATAAAAGGCAAGTAGTGCATCGAATGAGAACGCTTTCTTGCACCTACAAATATTTCTCTACTAGTAGCCTGGTAGTGATAAGTACCACAGAATCTATACGCGGCTTCATCCATGTCGTCTTTGTAATACAATATGCACCCATTGCGACATGCATCAATTTTCTTATATCCCATCCAGAGCGATCTCACCATCCTCTTAGATCGGTAGAAGTCTTTAGGCAACTTAGCACCGTCCGGCAAGATCTCTATAATCAACTTCATCAGTCGGTTGTAGTATTATTGTGACATATTAAAATCAAACTTGATGCTAAAAAATCTTGTAACCACCTCCAACGGTGAATGATCCTCACAACCAGGATATAATAGAGTCCTTGCATCCTCCAATAACTCTATAAACTTTGCAACATCGGTATTCGGTGCCTCCTCGACTGCATCATGATTATCCGGATTGAAACTAGGCCCGGCACCATCAAAAACATGTGCATGCAACCTTCGTCGTAATCAGCATAGAAATAGACATCCATATACGACTCCACATAAGGCTCCGGCTTCGATGCTAAAGACACAAGTTCTTTGTGTGAGGTCCATCGATAGTAATTTAGCATAAAATCCCTCCAGTATAAATGATATATCACATCAATTTCTGAGTAATATTTTAAGTTATGACATCTCACACACGGACACTTAATTTTGGTGTCGTCAATGTACTGAGGGAACGCCTTGACGAACTGTAGGAACTGTTCCCCCCTGTATGAATTTATCCTACACACCGCACATGTCACCAGGATGACCGTTGTACATCCATGAACGATGACGTAGGTAGTAATTCTGATCAATTTTTAGATAATTTTGCAAAGATGAATAGACTTCGTTCAAGTATATTATCCATGTATCCTGGTATATTGATACATACTCAAGTATCTTGGGATACAAAACCACTCAAATATCCTTAGATACTCAATCCTAATATACATATCCACACTCAACACTTAAACAATTAATATATACTAACTCACAAACACTCACTCACTAAACATACTAAATAACACACATGTATACAATGTGCACTCACTTGCGCATAGTGCAAGTTGCTGCTGTTATAGCTATTGCTTGCTGCTTCTATTACACACACACACACACACACATATACATCACTAGTATACCCTAGATACATACACAACTCATGACACTTACTCCAAATATAGGTTACTGTCATGACCCGCACCCGGTGTAGGGGCACGAGTACTGGGTACTTTCAGCCTACCCCGCAGCATCAGCGGTAGAACGCTGTCTAGGTTAACCATAGTATCTAAACATCTCATACAATATATATAATATACCTGTCATGATATATCAAATCCTAAATAGAGAAAAATACGATCATATGATAATGATAATTAATACTCAATCACAATATAAAACTAGAGTAAGATATGGCATGATATAGAATAAAAGAAATAAGATACAAAGTCACAATACATCACAAGTCCAAGTCCAAGTCCAATAGCCTAATCTAAATACAATGGTCTTAAATATAATACGTCTAAATATCTAAAATAAGACAAATACAATATCATAAATGAACTAGATAAGTCTTCTCGACTGTTGGTACTATCTCAATAGGCTCTACAGGTACTATCTTAACTGGCTCTCCATCCTGTGGCCCGTTGTGCGTAGGACACCAGTCCTCTAATAAAACATCTAAAAAATATATCCAGTCAGGATTAGAGCGAAGTAGAACCCAATAGAAGTTCCAATAATTGACAGAAACTATAAAAAAGCAAAAGCAATAAAAATAAATGATGGAAGTAACTAAACTTAAAAATATCACAAGAAGGACTATCATGTTAGATAATGAAAATAAATTGAGAACAATATGGTAAGAAACATCAATGTAATAAACTAGAATAAAGAAAACATAATAATAAATTTGCCTTAAAATATTAGTAAGATAATATGATCGGCTTGGGCATAACACGGGCTATATATAAAAGGAAAGCTAGCATGACTACACGTGAGTTTCATGATCTGATAGCTATCACGAGCTACACTAAATCATGGGCTATAAGGTATGATCACATATCTACTAATACTTCCCCACCCCCGACTAGTATGCCGTTGCTGAAGTTCAAAAATAAGAGCTTGAATACCACATGTAAATAATCCAAGAAACATAACGGGGACGGATCCAAATCACGATACGTTATAACACGTATATCATAATTCACGGTCTATAATATCATGCACTATGATCATGTTCTATATAATCACTAAGATATCCCGGTAATCACTGAGTAATCATGAAGCACGATACAATGATAACAGAGTAACCACAACAATAATATCTCATGGCAAAGATCCACATGTAACTATCGTGTCAGGAATCAAATATCTCAATACTAAATACATGTATATAAAGACTATCAAATAAAAAAATATCAGAGAATGTACTCGCATATGGTCCTCAAAAACTGATGTAACTCTGTGTCCGAGATGGTGTCACACACACCTATATATGAATGGCGTGTCAAAGGGTGTGAAGAAGTGATAAATAAACTAAAATGCACTAAATATGCTTTTCTAGGTCAATACTAGGTCAAACTAGTCAAACTAAGTCTTAACTAGGTGTTACTTATTTTCTAGGTTAAACTAAAGTAATTAGTCCATATTAGTCACTAACTAGCTAATACTAGCCAGTTTTAGTTAATACACCAATATATCTATACACTAGATAATTGGATACTTTATATATCCATATACACATAACATATATATATATATATATATATATATATATATATATATATATATATATATCTTGGTTATCTACTCAATACCTTACTACAACTTGGTATCTCGACCCTACCTCACTACCAATACTATAGTATCAGCCTATCAACCTAACACTATCTTAGAATCAACGATATCCTAATACCCCCAATATCAAGATATCACTCAATACTAATGACTTAGCTACACATAGTTCTTAACTAATACTAATATCTATCATAACTAAATATCCTTGTATCTACGTATCATATATCACTGACACGAAGACCTAGTTCTTGGTACCCTTCCTAACTTGTTGTTACTGCCCAGGTTCTAATACCCTAATACCCTAAACTAACATACTGCTGCCCAGGTTCTTAATGATGCTGCTATATCTGATCTTGTACGGGTCTGAACAGGCCCCCTTATTAGTTCAACACAGCCCTATTGAGAAGGCCAGAGCAATATATACTGCTCTAAATTGCTCCTCACAACTGTTATGATTGCCATTTAGAACCAAAATCTCACCCCACATGACTTGCTGTGAATGCAGTGTAGTCTTCCTTCCTCAAAAATACTTCCCTCTTACTGCCTACTACATCTTTCACTACCTAGCAGTGTTTGAGCCCAAAAACTACCTGTACACCCTTATCACCAGTTATGCACAGCAGCTATTGCTTCTTCTGAATTTACTTCACAACAGTGAAATATTGCTGCTATTGCACTGTTGTTTCAGTCTCTCCCAAACTTTCCTCAACATCAGACTCCATACTCTAGCATACACATACTTCACACACACTCTATTCCTCACACTCTCGAGTAACATAGTCATAATGAACCTGACACTGTGCTCTCACACTCATCCAGACTATAACTCATATACATACATCAATTAATATATATACAATAATGATAATGTAACAAGTTTTATATATATATATATATATATATATATATATATATATATATATATATATATATATATATATATATATTGTTTGGGTGAACGCAACACATATTCTATTAGTCATTTTATCAAACACCTATAGTGTATCAATAGGATACTCTTGATACGCACCAAAACGAAGTGTTAAAACTCTCAATACTCAATAATTACTATTCATACATATCAAAATTATCATAATACAAGTAAACTAACTTGGTAAAAGAAATTTGAATAAAGATTACACAAATTATCCAAAATAAATCATGTATCATAGCGTATCACAAAATATAATTATACACTCTACTCGTGTCCAATTATGGACACGTATCTAGTCCCATATTATTAATCTAAGTCTAATTAGATCTAATTGGTCTTATGACACATACTTGATGTATCAATCTCAAAATTTTCCCAAAATGGGCACAAATTCCCTTATAAAAATCATAATAGGGGTCCTATGAACCTAGTTCTTATTCCTATGGGTAGCCCTAAGCTAAGGAAGGTTTCATGCATGAATTAGAATCTAAATCATAAGAGAAAAATTAGAATTTACCTACTGGGAGATGGATTCCCAATAAATTGCTCAAATAGACACAATTAGGACATAAGCTCCTTGTCAATTCCTCCTTCTCCATGTACTCCTTACAATTTATGCTCCAATGATCCTTAGATGATATAATTAGAAGGAAATAAGAGTGAATTGGGATAAATTAGGATGAATTTGGTTGAGGGATGAGTCAATTTGGGAAAGAACACAATTGGGGATCTAGAATGAATGAATTACTTAGAGGATAGAGAGAGAACCCCCTTTTGTGGTCGGCCCCCTTTTTTCCCTCTCCAAGAAACATATAATGCCCAAGATACCTCCCATTAATTAGTTATGAGGAATTAATTATGAGGGCTATATTAGGAAGCATCTAATATAATAAAAATTAATCTAATCTTCTTAATTAACTAAAGAGAATGAGTCTAATGGGCCTAACCCAATATTGGGCTTAAATAGTCATGACAATCTAACTAGGTCCACTAATGACAAGTCCAATAATTAGGCTAGCCCACTAACTAATAAATAAATAGCACAATACATAATAAATAATTAGTAGCATAATATATAAATATTTTATCACTAAATATAAAATATGCTAAATGACAAAAATATACTCTCATCTAGAAATATGGTACTGATAGTTACCTGTCCCTCTGACCGAGGAGGGGGGTTGTCAGGGTTGAGGGGAGCCGAGGTGGGTTGTCGGGGACAATACATTGGTTACGCGATACATATACCAATGTTGTGCCACAACTACCCGAACACGAACTCTTGTGTTAAGGATATGTTTGACACTGCTATAACCTAAGTTGGATACGAGTTCTAGAAGAAACCAATATCGTGTCGTGTCTCAGATTTAAAGAGTTATTATCGGTTTTATGTATACAACTCTCCTTGAGTCAAGATCTGTATCGTATTGTACATGATGTCGATGTCCAAGGCTGTATCTAATTAACTCAGAAAGCTAACTAGAAGAGAGATAGGGTTAGGGTTAGGGTTTGTGTCATGTCCCGTGTCGTGTCATATTCATTTTTGTGTCGCCTTCGTACAAGCCCTAACCCTAGTTTTGTGTCAATGATTATGAGTCCATGTCGTGTCTGTGTTTGTGTGTCTGTGTCTGTGTCTGTGTCGTGTCAGTGTGTGTATATGTATATGTGTCGTGTTAGTGTATCGTGTCAGCAAGAGAAAGATAGGGTTAAGGTTAGGGTTACCTAACCCCCTGATCGATGAGGGGGTCGTCGGGGTCGAGGGGGACCAAGGGGGGCGTTGGGGCCAAGGGATGACGGGGCACGGGGCCGAGGGGGTCTTCGAGGCCGAGGAACACCGGGGCAGGGGGCCATTGGGGGTTTCCGGAGTTGAGATGGGTCGGGGTTGCCAAAGCAGTGGGACGAGGGGGGTCGCTGGAGTCGAGAGGGTTCGTGATCGCCGGGGCGGGGGGGGCGTAGGGTGTAGGAGGGACATAGGGAGATCGAGAGAATAGGGGGAAATGAAACAATCAAAAACTATATTAACTTTTTAGCGACGTCTAAATTGAACATCGCTAATTGAAAAAAATTGCGACGTTAACGATGTCGCTAAAAATATCGCTAATTAAAAAATAACCAACGTCGGTAAAATGTCGCTAAATCAAAAAAATTAGTAATTTTTAGCGTCGTTAAAGAAGCTTATAGTGACTATTCTTTAAAAAAAACCCAAGTATAGTCGCTAAATGTGGCTATGCGTCGCCAACAACGACGTAAAGCGACGTTTATTTTTGAAGTCGCTAAAGTCTTTTACATTAGCGATGTTTTATTATGACGTCGCTAAAAATATCGCTATTTATCATATTTTGGAACTAACATATGAAATCTGTTAGTGTTTGTGATGGAGTTGTACAAGGAGTAGTGATTAGGTGTGTGTTAGTTGGTGCTTGTGAAAGGGAAATAAGTTTAGTGTGTTAGTTGTTGTTAGCATCCATTATGAATATTGTAGTTTAATATGGTACTAGTGTGTCAGAGTCTGTGATTGATGTTGGTGTTTGAGACTAGAGAGGATGTAGGAATATCTGTGATATAGAGAGGGAGTTGCACTGTTGTGCATTTAGTTGGGAGAGCATCAGGCTCCTGTGTAGACAACGAACTACAATTTGGAAGTTCAGTTCATTACTGAACCATGGTGTTGTACAGATATGTGGAATTGAAAGTTCAGTGGTAGCAATGCTTAGATGAGTAACAGTTTAAGATGTGTAGGGAGTATAGCTGAGCTTGCAGTAGCTGCATTAGGTAGCTGCAAATAGAGCAAATACAAGCAAAGCCAACAGTCTACTTGGAAGCAGACATCAATGCAATAGTTAAGATGCATTAGGTGTGTCAAGTATGGGCAATAGATATATCATGAAGTGGTGTATCTTAAGATATAATTAGGTACAATATTATATAGGAGATACTTAATACATGTAAGTTTAGATATGTATTACCAGCAGTTTGGAGTTGCGAGAGAGCTCTGGCTATGCCTGATGGGAACAAGGTGCTCAGATGAATATTTTAGTATAGGGTATGAGTTGAGGACTTGATGAGTAGAAGTAGATGTTCCAGTTGTATTACAATATGGAGAGAGGGGCCCTTGGTAATAGCAACTTCGGAAGTGGGCTAGTAGATATGAGATCCTATAGTCAAGTGTTAAGGTAATATGAGGGTTGAACTATAACTTCGACAATATATATATATATTAGTATTAACTAGTATAAGACTAATATTCGTAGGTATAACTAGTATGAACCTATAATCAGGGTATTGACTAGATTAACCTATTTTGACCTAGCTTGACCTAAAAAAGACTTGATTTGATATTCTATATTTAGGTCTTTAAGGCACTGATGCAGATATTGTTTGATACTTCACCCCGGATTCCAAGCGAGTGCATTCTTTGATAGTTTCTCGTATATTATATCTTCTATGTTTCTTGTATCCAGTGTAGTTATAATTGATTCTTGATACATGGTTACAAGGATTGGTATATTTTGGATCCCGTCATGAGATGTTATTCCTTGTGTATCTTGTGTTTGTCTTATGATTCTTGTACATGTATAGACCCCGATTCATGAGAATGATGTCCCTTCTCATAGAATCTCATGTCGTAATATGTCATGGTTGGATCCACTAAACTAGTCGGGGGCGAAAAGTGTTAGTTAGATATGTGATCATACCCCTCATTGTGCATGTCCTTGTGAGTGTTGATCATACACCGCACGTATGATTAACCAGGCCCTATTGTTGTGCAAGTTCCCAAGTCGATTACATGTCGAGGCTAGTACTCACTCACTTAGTTAGTTATATTCTTGTAAATGATATTCCTTGATCTTGTATTTACATTACAGCATTACATTCTTGCCATACTTTTAATTCTTGTTATATTATCATGTATTTCTCGTTGTTTACTATTACATAGTCTTTATCATTTATTAGAACTGCTATTAGAGGTGTGCTTTATTCCAATCCTGACTAGATAATATTTTTAGATGGTATTAAGAATTAGTATCCTACCCACTATGGACCATAGGATGTGGTAGGAGTAGAGTTGGAGACTGTGGCTCAGGAGTAGCTAGTATCAGTTGAGGTAGATGACACACTAGCTATAGCTAAGTAGCTAGATAGCTTTTATTATACTGAATTTGTTTCTAGCTCTTGAGCTAAGATATTATATTATATTTGAGACTTGTATTGATATTGATAGATCATAGACTATTATTGTGAGATGTATCTTGATTCTTATTTCTATCTTAATATCATATTCGTGCGTTGATTCCTCCCTATAGATTTTGTGATTGAGTATTCATATCTAATTGAGATGATACTGACAGGTGATAATATTTGTGGTATATTATTGTTAGATAGCATTGATGACCTAGACAACATTCTACCATCGACGCTGCGACGTAGGCTGGATGTACCCACATACTCGTGCCACTATATCGGATGTGGGTCATGACACATTTTTAGTGGTGGCCTATGCAGGTCTTGTCTTCATGATTAGTGTGATATCGTGGTAGTACAACGACTTAATTATACTACTGTGAGCCTGCAATAGGAAATTGGATATATGATATATGATACTAGGATGAAAGAATACTCAATCACAAACTAGAAAACTTTTACTCTTATTTGATTCTTGAATATTTTGTTCTTCTTGTAACTTTAAATTCTTATTTCCTTTGAAACTCATTGTCTACTAATCTATATCTTCAAAAATAATGACTTTCAATATGATGGAAAGGAATATTTTAGTATAGGGTATGAGTTGGTAACCGCCTTTACTCAGTAGATTTTTTTATTAATAACTATATTCTGCTGCACACACATACACTTTATTCATCCTCCTCTAGAGTTGCCTATCGATCCTATGTCAATATGCTAGGAGGAGGTAGAAGTGCTAGTGTGTGATGTGTAGTAGAGTGTGTGGTATTAGGAGTGTAGGAGGGCCTGTGTGTAGGCCTATATCATATTTAGGTCTACTAACGACCTATTGTGCAAGGAGTTTGCATAGCAAGGAGTTGTTAATTATATGCAGAGTAAATTCGAACACGATGCGAGAACTCAACTTCTTCCTCGAATATAAATTAAGAAAAACTTACAGGGAATAGTCATCAATTAAGCTAAGTATACAAAATAGCTGCTAAAGAAATTTGATCTCGACAATGTCAAACCGATTGACACACCAATAGCTACATCAACAAAGCTTGACCTAGATGGGAGTGGCAAACATGTTGACCAGCATAAGTATCGAGGTATGATTGGAAGTTTACTTTCTTTAACTACTAGTTGTCCCGATATCATGTTTAGTGTTTGTCTCTGTACTAAATATCAATCTAATCCTAAGGAATCGCATTTGTGCGCTACTAAGCGTATCGTCTGATACCTTAAAGGTACTTCTTCGGTAGGCTTAAGGTATCTTAAAACCTTATCTCTTGACCTAATCGGTTATTCAGATACTAATTTGCTGGATGTAAAGTTGATCGAAAAAGTACCAATGGTACATATCATTTCTTGGGAAAAGCTTTAGTCTCTTAGTTTAGTAAAAAAAAAAATTTGGCGCATTATCAATTACTGAAGGTGAGTATATAGCAGCAAAACGTTGTTGTGCACAAATTTTGTGGATAAAACAGACCTTAGAAGACTATAAACTATGCTATAAGAATATTTATATATGTTGTGATAACACTAGCACCATTAACTTGACAAAGAACCAATATGTCACTCATGCACTAAACACATAGAAATTAGACATTATTTTTTAAGAGATCATCAGTTACAAGGTAATATATGCTTAGAATTTGTTGACACTGAATATCAACTTACTAAATCCTTAGCTGAAGATCGTTTTAACTTTATACATCAAAAATTAGTGATTTTGGACTATGAAATCATATAATTCACTTATATTAATATTTTACTCAATGTTCGGTATCTATAAAGATAATTTTGGTTATAAGCTGAAAGGACCCTTCTGTCACATAGGCATAAAATAGCCTTAAGCGACACAAAATTTAAGTGTCTTCAGACCTCCGCTAGCCGGGATTTGGCCCCTACAGCTAATCAGAGATATTCATTACCTCTTTCGAACAAAATGTAATTAATAATATGAGTAATTATTTCCTTTTAAATCTAAAATACTAATTTTTTATTTGCTAAAGTTAATATATGCATCATTGATTCACAAAATTTTGAGAAATACACAAAACAAATCATGGAAAAATCCACTAATCGAACTCGGGCTTCTTTGCGAACTCGGGCCGAACTCGATTGTCAAATTTTCTCATATTTGAATTGAGTGGTTCCCACCTCTATGTATCCCTATATACATCATACAAACTAAGAGGAACCAGAACAACAGCCATTTCCATCTTCTTCCTCCTCCTAAACATTATTTTCCAAAACTCTAGCTTTGTAAATCTCCTTCCTCAAAGGTCTTCAACTCTCCAAATCTTGGATCGAACCTTATCTCAAGGTTCTCCATCAATTCTTCTCATTTATTTCAGGTATAAATCTCTACTTTCTCTCTATTTCTTTCAATGGAACCTAGGTTGTCAAAGAAGAAAAGGTAAGTGTATATGCCTCCTCTTCCAATATTCAAGAAAAAACTTTTTTCTCCTTCTACAGTCCATCTATACCTAATGAAGGTGAATTTGATGACCTTATCTTTTGTTCAACTGATTATTTCTTAGACTGGTTCAATGATTTTCATGATAGAGCTATTTTTGCTAGAAGTTCATTAAATTTTATTATGTTTCCAACATATTTATCTACCTTTCAGACACTTGGCCTAGAAGATCTTGTCACTTCCACTTATACTATCTATCTGAACGCAATTTATATGTTCTATTGTAACTTGTCTGTCACAGAGGGTACCGTAAGATCACGAGTCGGTGGTGTAGATAATGGATTTGATGATGATGATTTAGGAATGATACTTCATGTTCCAAATGAAGGAGAAGCCCTATGCAACATCACCAAATTTTAATTTCCTGACAACATGACTCTTGACTTATTTATGTACTCTATGTGTTCACCCAATATCCATCCTCCTGGCAAACTTAAGCCAAAATAGATGAACAACTGGTTTTACTATCTATATCGCATGGTTTTCTCTATTATCATTCCTAAGAAATCCTTCACAGATGAACTTACATATTTGGAGATGTCTGCTTTATATCACTTGCACTTTAGGAGACAATTTAGTTTACAAAAGACTATCATCGCATTCATGGAACAATGTCGCAAGAAATTGCGTAACCTACCTTACGCAATGTACTTGCCTATTATCTTTGAGTACATTGAGATTCCTATGGATGATTGTCCCCATCTTCTTGAACCCTCTTATCTTCATAAGTATAACAGACTTGAGCCTCATGTTCCTACTCTTGCATATCCCTATGACCATCTTATGGTCACACTACTGCTCTACCTTCTCCACATACATTAGCAGTTACTCTTGAGAGCCTCTAGACTATGCTTTAGGATCACTTCAGACTAGAAGATGATCGTTATCGTGCTCATGATTTTTGTACGACTCTTCAGCTCCAGGCTATGTCCAACTTCCTGATAGACATGCGCTACAATTTTGCACATTATTCTGGCGGGCCTATTTCTATGGTTCGTGACCCTTCTCTTGCTGGTTAATGCATCGATGATAGAGATGCACAGAGATACTTTGACCCTACTGCTGCTCATTTTGACCTGAACCGATCTGCTGAGACTGGTGAACCCTCGAGGATAGATGATGATGATCAATAGTGATGCGTAGATTTTATGCTTTAATTTAGTATTATGCATAGTGATGATATATTATCATTTAGTTGACTTTATTAGATATTTTATTTTAGCATTTTAGTAGTATATGTACTTCAGTATTTTTTGTAGAATTTGGTTATGAACATTTAGGTTGAGTAATTTTATAATTTTGGGTTTGTCCTTCAGTTTCTTTGTAATAAAAACTAGTCGTTGGTTTGTTTTACTATTGGTTGATGCATGTTACTATCTAAATATATTTTCTATGTTTTACTTTTTCTGTTTATTTTGCGAGAAATTAACTCCATTTTGATGAAGTAACAACATGGAAGAAATACTGATATAGATATTGTTCGCTATCTATTTGCTCATAATCGTTCTCATTGCGGGGGAGCCATTATCATCATTACGGGGAGCAATTTCTACATCAATCAATCAATAACTTGTATCAACTGCGGTTTTGACAATTATCAAAATGGGTGAGATTGTTGACCCATCCGGTCTCAGTCAACCTAATTTCAATAATTTACTTAAAACTCTGAATCGATACTTGCAACAGAAGACTGTTATGCTGATTCTATTATTTTATATTATCTTATGTATTTTATCTGTATTGAGTCTAGGACATATGTGAGTCAGAACGCACTTTGGCACTAGTTAAATATCAATCCAAAGTCCACTCAAAATAAGCCTACCTATACATGAACAAATATTAACTCGTACTAGCCCAAAGACTCATTCAATACTTAACCGAAACTAAACCAAACCCGACTAGGAACTCACTAGATTTTGGGAAACCGAACTCAGATTGAGTTTATCCTGAACTCTGCCCAAACTTGGTTCACCAAAACTAATTCCTGATTCAGTTAGCTAGACCTATTTCCCTGGCTCCAACTTTTAAATTTTTGAAAGTTAGATATCCGAGTTCTGGCCGAGTTCTGGTTTAGAAAAACCAATAAATTGATAAGAGATTTTTATTCTAACTCACTCATCCATTCATTTAATTCATCATTTATCTTCTCTATTCATTATAAGAGCTTTAAACCTTTCAAACAACAAGATAACTCGCATTTTTCTAAGTACCAGAGCTGTTGCGATTAAAAGTGTTTGAGTTGTACAAGCTTGGATTTTAAAGCTATTTCTCAGAAAATCTGAAGTCATCGAGCTCTTCGGACCAAAGACTCCTATTGTACGAAGTTGCAAGTCCTTCAGATTTACTCATAGTAAAGTTAAACTCCGAGAAAGAGTTATCGAGACTGGACTAGTCCTCTCAGAGGAAAACTAGTATAAAATTTTGGTATTTGCTTTAGTTCTTCCTTACTTGTTTATTGTTTACATATTTTTGTATTATTTGTTAGTTGGTAACTGCCTTTTGTCACTCCCCAGTCCCAAAATACGTAGGACTATAAACACGTAATCATGCCAGCCGTATGTATATGGCAACTCCAATATATGGATACCATAATACACACGTACGCTGTAATATGAATATAAACACACATGTGGTATATAAAGTGTCATAAGTCACAGATATACTAATCTCATCCACACAACAAGTCATAGAAAAGAAATACTAAACTAGAATAATGAGTCTGAATATCCAAAATAATAGTCGGGTGGAGACAAATCCACTACCAAAGACATTATCCAAAACTAAAATGAGAGTGAAAAGTAAAATCTCCAATATAAAATAAGGCGATGACAGAAGTATATCAGCTAAGAAGATCCATCACTAGAGATAATCAATGATGCTCAGAAGGTAAGACCTCATCGGCAGAAAGTAAAGCATCAGGTCTAGGCCCGTACTCATGCGGATACTCCTGGTCGTCCATACCTGGAAAGGGACCAGGTCCTCAGAGGGACATAACAAGATACATAGAAGCAAGCCAATTAAATACAGTAAACAAGCATAGTGTTTAAAAATATATAAGTATGAATGCAAATGAGGATAACTTTTCGACGTATAGGCAAGGGTAGGCTACTCGATCTAAGCCTCACAACTCACACACCCGTCTTGAACATCATCAGCCGACATACCGCGGGGGTAGCGACCCTCGTGACTCCATCAATCGACATACCGTGGGGGTAGCGACCATCGGACACGATCACTATAGTGCGTGCTAGTTACTACGGTTTACCAGAGTGGTTATAGCCCATACGCCTACTGATTGTCCTCTCATGATACTAAGTGTCATGTGTGTGTCAACATATCTAATATATAGTAATGACTGAAAGAAACTACACATGCAATGAATATACAAAAATATAATAAATATACAAAAATATAATAAGCATGTAAAGTACTGTAAGCAATTTGGCAAGGTATCTTGCCTGGCAAGAGAGCTGCAAAATATAACGTCCAGATGTCAAACACCAAGAGTCAGAACTACGGCCTCCAAATGAACGTCTCCGGATGCTGAAATAAATATCACCAACATTTCCAGAATAAGCGAGATAGCTAGAAAACACTACCCTTTCGTCCAATTTGGACACAGGGGCAAAACGGAAATTTTGTGTCAAAGACCATATGTGACCCACTTTGCACCGAAAAATATGCCAGAGATAAAGATCTATATATGGAACAAAATTATAGGTCAAACCAATTCTAAACGTCAATACGAACCCAACGCTATGCCCAATTTTGGATTCCAGTGAGCCGAACACAAATTCGTCCAAAAAGTCAACCGTGAGGCCCGCAAATAGGCGGCTTGGTCAACTATCTCAGAATCGCGTGAAACTTGGGTCACAGGACCAGCGCGATACCACAAATCCAATGGCGTAAGTTTTGTCGTATTCTGACGAGCGTATACTAAATGGCGCGATATTTTACAAAAGTCACGATATGGGGACTTGTCGCGGATACGGGCTAATTCTGACGCGCACACGGGTCCGAACCAGTTTCTCCGAAAGTCCACACATCTGGGTATACCGTGTGCACCTTTTGGTGCACTTGGTACACGACAGGGTGGTCCCGTTTGGCAGGGCGCACTCCGTATCACAAGTTTTGGAAGTTAGAAAAATAGATTTTTAGTGATTTTTAACCTAATTTAATTTTGCATACAACATCAAATAAAATAATGTAATTGACAAAAAATAATGTAGGTTAGGTGGTCTTCACATAGCAAGAAGAAAATCTAAATTCGGATATCTGTGGTAGGAGATACGAGTCTGTAAACATAGGTAGTTACAACAAATTTTCTGAAATATAAAAAATATGGTTTTTCCTAAAGTTGGCATCGATTTTTACCTAGGTTTGTGCGCTGCACGATGAAAACTAATCTACGGGATCTAGAAAGGGATAGGTGGGGATCATACCGGCAAAGACGGGGTCGAGTTTGGTCGAGCGATGCGATGGAAAACGGGGTGGGAAGAGGGGTTCACTGCTGTAATTTTTTTGCTGTTGCTTACGCGGCATTGGCGATATGCGGACGCGGCCGGCAGGCGGTGCTCGGGTGCGGCGCTGGCGGCGTTCGGTCGACGGTTCAGAGGTCAGGGGTAGAGATGAAGAATTTAGGGTTAGGGTTAGGTTTATAAGTGTTATATAGAGGGAGAGAGAGTAGGGAAAGGAGGGATGCGGAGAACGTACTGGGCCGTGCAGGTGGGAACCGGGTTCTCAGCGGGGGGGGGGGGGTAGTATTGTGCTGTTTAGGTTTTTAATTTTTTTTTCTTTTTCTCTTTCATTTTCTTTTATACTTTCTTTCTTTTATATTTCTTTTCCTTTTCTTTTTCCTTAATCTATTTCATTTCATTATTACTAATAATAATAATAATATCATTATTATTATTATTATTATTATTATTATTATTATTATTATTATTATTATTATTATTATTACTAATAATATACTTTGATAATTATTACACTATATATTATTTATATATATAATTAAGGTATATAAAAATTTATTTGCATCCAATTAAATTCTATAAAATTCTATCACCCCTCTAAAATTATTCCTAAAATAAAATAATAGGTTTTTGTACAACAATTCTAAATCTATAATTATATAGGTACTTAAATCGCTACGTATATATTATTCAAATAACTACGTAATATTATAAATTAATTAATTAAATAATTAATTAATTAATTAAATAAAATATTTCAAAATATGGGGTTTTATATTCTACCAAACTTATAAAAAATTTGTCCTCGAAATTGACACTAACCCATATTCATAATAATCACTATAGCTTATTACACTACATTGCTATCTAGTAGTGCTTCCTAAAAGTCATAGTCTGCCATTCTAACACTTCCTCATTTATTGTCCATACACTATTATATTTCTAACTCATCTATACTACCAAACTTACAAGAATTCTACTAGTAGTCACAGTTTTTTGAAGTTATTGTCTAGGTTGTAAGGCAAATATATTTATTGGGTCGAGAATCTTGGGATACCTGTTTGGAATCTCATAACTATGACTTTTTCCCGTAACCATCAAGTATCGTAGTCTAATACTGCCATGCCACCTGGCCAATATGGCTGCAAGTAATTTGACTACTCTACTATAATCGTCTGGCTGCAACTGTCGCTACCTCGCTAGGGATTTATCATAGTCATCAGTTCGTAACAAGTGCCTACAACTCTTTCCTAGGCATAGTCTAAGTTTTTAGGAAAACACTTAAGGTCTTGACTAACTTTATAAAACTATTAGGAGTATGATCTATTTCAAACAATCTAACAAATTTCTATTAGGCTAAATGATATGTAAAGGGTTAAATTAATAAAGAATACAGATACTGCTATAGTGCATATACATAAGGGTTATTATTAAGAACTCATCCTTTAGTTATCAATCATTACTAACACATTTATGTTTTTACTAACAATATAAGGGTGAGGTTGATATAGATCAAACAATTTATAATGGCACGAAAGATATGACTATGATAGGAAGAGTTAAGCACGAAATAAGAAATGGATATATAGAAGAGAAGATGAGCCACCCAAGAGGACGAGATGATGATTGGGAAAGAATACTACTACTGCTACTCGCGTCATCCATTAGCATCGCGTGTATGCCATCTGGGTAGAATATTAATACATCCTCATAACTGCTAAACTATTATATGTTTAATTCTACATCTATTTGTACATCTAAGATCTTGTGTCACAATGGGGTTATGAGTATGCAAAGACAATTATAACTAAAAGGTCGTACCTGTATCTACAGCTTTCTGTGTCTGCTCTCCCATATTTGTCATCATTAGTGCTTGGCCTTGTCCTTGGTTGTTCAGGTGGGGTCTAGTCTCCTCTATTTGTGTAGACTATAGAAGCAGTGGTGGGTCCCTTTGGTCTCATATACTTGAGGGTGTATGCGGTGTTCCTGATTCTAATGCCATAGGCCTCTGGTTCTGCTAAGGACATTCTCGGGTTTGATGGTGACTTGATCCACATATCATGCACAGCCCCAATCGATGATGACAGTCTCTTAGAATATGACCTGTCTTACCACAATAGTGACAAGTACGGAGCTCCTTGGTTGTATATGGTGCGATACTATATGGTTGCTGGCGTGTCAAAGGGTGTCTAATGGGTCCTCCTTGCTGTGTCCTTACCGGTCCTTGGTAAATTCTCGTTGATTTCCGTTTCCCTTGCTGATGGCCTCCTGGATCCTGGCCTCTGTCAATAACTCAGCATAAGAGATCCGGGACTGTGAGCTAGTGTAGTGCTGGAGCTCCTGAGTCAGCCCACGACGAAACCTCTTAGCCTTCTCCAAGTCATTAGGTATTAGGACGGCGCCATACTTACTAAGGCGGCTAAACTCTGCGTCATACTCGTCAACTGTCTTGTTCCCCTGCTCCAGATGGAGGAACTGATCGTATAATGCATCCCTTACAGTGTCCGGGAAGTACTTCCTCTCAAAGCACTCCAAGAATTATTTCCAAGTCTGACACATACCCAACTGGCGCTCCATTGATTCCCACCAGTGATGTGCGTTACCCTCTAGCTGAGTCCTTACGCCTATCATCCAAAGTTCTATAGGTAGTTGTGATGCTTCTAACAACTTCTTGGTATTGGAAATCCAGTTTGTGGTCTCCTCTGGACTCTCATTGCCTTCATATGGCTTGGGGCCCAACTGCATAAAGTCCTTGATTGAACCAACCCGTGCTTGTGGTACTGAAACTAGTGCCTGGGCTGGTACAGGGACTAGTACGGCCATTCTCTCAAGTGCTACCAAAAATTCTAGTCTCTGCTCTGCCACTTGTTGCCTCTGCTCTGCAGCCTGCGCGGCTGTCTGCTGACTCTGTTCCTGCATTATCATCTGGAAGAATTAGAACAGCTGTGTCTGGATATCCTGCGGTGCTAGTAGAGTTGGAACAGTCCTATTAGGCACCGTGGAAGGAGTTGATGGAATTGGATTGCTAGTCAGTCCATCCGGTCCCGAAAGAAGAGGAGTCGTTAAGGCCTCTCCTGGTGATTGGTTGTTGTCCCCTGGAGACGTGTTGTCCCAGTGGTGGCTTGTCCGTTACGCAAATTCATCTCTCTGCAAGAGATGGACGGAGGATTAAGAAGAGTGCATGAATCAAGCAGGATGTAAGCACTTAAGTAGGACATGTTGGAAGGAATGTAAGTTGTAGTCAAGTGTGGATGAGATCTAAAACTCTAATCCTAGGTGCAGGCCCGCTCGGTACAGTTATGTAACCAAAACGGCTAACTCGACCTGCATGGGCCACCACAAAAATATGTCACGCCCCAGTCCCAAAATACGTAGGACCAGGAACACGTAATCATGTCAGCCGTATGTATATGGAAACTCCAATATATGGATACCATAATACACACATACGCTGTAATATGAATATAAACTCATATGTAGTATATAAAGTGTCACAAGTCACAGATATACTAATCTTATTCATACCACAAGTCATAGAAAAGAAATACTAAACTAGAATAATGAGTCTGAATATCCAAAATAATAGTCGGGTGGAGACAAATCCACTACCAAAGACTATATCCAAAACAAATATGAGAGTGAAGAGTAAAATCTCCAATATAAAATAAGGCGATGACGAAGTATATCAGCTAAGAAGATCCATCACTAGAGATAATCAACGATGCTCAGAAGGTAAGACCTCATCGGCAGAAAGTAATGCGTCAGGTCCAGGCCCGTACTCCTGCGGATACTCCTGGTCGTCTATACCTGGCAAGGGACCAGGTCCTCAGAGGGACATAACAAGATACATATTAGCAAAGCCAAATGAATATAGTAAACATACATAGTATTTAAAAATATATAAGTACGCTATACAAGACAATCTATATGAATGCAAATGAGGACAATTTTTTGACGTATGGACAAGGGTAGGCTACTCGATCTAAGCCTCACAACTCACACACCCGTCTAGAACATCATCAGTCGACATATCGCGGGGGTAGCGACCCTCGTGACTCCATTAATCGACATACCACTGGGGTAGCGACCATCGGACACGACCACCATAGTGCATGCTAGTTACTACGGTTTACCAGAGTGGTTATAGCCCATACGCCTACTGATTGTCCTCTCATGATACTAAGTGTCATGTGTGTGTCAACATATCTAATATATAGTAATGACTGAAAAAAACTACACATGCAATGAATATACAGAAATATAATAAATATACAGAAATATAATAAGCATGCAAAGTGTTGTAAGCAATTTGGCAAGGTATCTTGCTGGCAAGAGAGCTGCAAAATGTAACATCTAGATGTCAAACACCAAGAGTCAGAACTACGGCCTCCAAATGAACATCTCCGGATGCTGAAATAAATATCACCAACGTTTTCAGAATAAGCGAGATAGCTAGAAAATACTACCATTTCGTCCAATTTGGACACAGGGGCAAAACGGTAATTTTGGGTCAAAGCGGGTCCACTTGTGGCCCACTTTGCACCAAAAAGCATGCCAGGGATAAAGGTCTCTAAATGGGACAAAATTATAGGTCAAACCAATTCTAAACATCAATACGAACCCAACGGTACATCCAATTTTGGATTCCGGTGCGCCGAACACAAATTCGCCCAAAAAACTGTAGGTCCCGCAAATTGACGGCTTGGTCAACTACCTCAGAATCGCGTGAAACTTGGGTCACAAAACTAGCTAGATACCACGAATCCAATGGCGCTAGTTTCGTCGCGTTCTGACGAGCGTACACTAAATGACGCAATATTTTGCAAAAGTGGTGATACGGGGACTTGTCACTGATACGGGCTGATTTCGACGCGCACACGCGTCCGAACCAGTTTTTGCAAAAGCTCACACATCTGGGTATACTGTGCGCACCTTTTTGTACACTTGGTACACGACGAGGCGGTCCCGTTTGGCGGGACGCGCTCCGTATCATAAGTTTTGGAAGTTAGAAAAATGGGATTTTAGTAATTTTTAACCTAATTTAATTTTACATACAGCATCAAATAAAATAATATAATTGACAAAAAATAATCTAGGTTAGGTGGTCTTCACATAGCAAGAAGAAAATCTAAATTCGGATCTCTGTGGTGGGAGATACGAGTCTGTAAACATGGGTAGTTACAACAGATTTTCTGAAATATAAAAAAACGTGATTTTTCCTAAAGTTAGCATCGATTTTTACCTAGGTTTGTGCGCTGCACGATGGAAACTAACCTACGGGATCTAGAGAGGGATAGGTGGGGATCATACCGGCGAAGACGGGATCAATTTTGGTCGAACGATGCGACGGGAAACGGCGTGGGAAGAGGGGTTCACTGCTGTGATTTTTTTGCTGTTGCTTACGCGGCGTTGACGGTGTGCGGACGCGGCCTGCCGACGGTGCTCGGGTGCGGCGCTGGCGGCGTTCGGTCAGCGGTTCAGAGGTCAGGGTTAGAGATGAAGAATTTAGGGTTAGGGTTAGGTTTATAAGTGTTATATAGAGGGAGAGAGAGCAGGGAAAGGAGGGATGCGGAGAGCGGACTGGGCCGCGCGGGTGGGGACCGGGTTCTCAGCGGGGGGGGGGGGTAGTATTGTGCTGTTTAGGTTTTTAATTTTCTTTTTCTTTTTCTTTTTCTTTTTCCTTTTCTTTTATGCTTTCTTTCTTTTCTATTTCTTTTCCTTTTCTTTTTCCTTATTCTATTTTATTTCTATTATTACTAATAATAATAATAATAATAATAATAATAATATTATTATTATTATACTTATTATTATTACTAATAATATACTACGATTTTATTACACTATATATTATTTATATATATAATTAGGGTATATAAAAATTCATTTGCACCCAATTAAATTCTACAATATTCTATCACCCCTCTAAAAATTTTCCTAAAATAAAATAATAGATTTTTGTACAATAATTCTAAATGTATAATTATCTAGATACTTAAATCTCTACGTATATATTATCCAAATAACTACATAATATTATAAATAAATAAATTAAATAACTAATTAATTAAATAAATAAAATATTTAAAAATATGGGGTTTTACACCTTTACTCAGTAGAATTTTTTTATTGGTAACTATATTCTGCTGCACACATATACACTATATTCATCCCCCTCTGGAATTGCGTATCGATTCTACATCAATATGCTAGGAGGAGGTAGAAGTGCTAGTGTGTGATGTATAGTAGAGTGTGTGGTCTTAGGAGTGTTGGAGGGTATGGGTGTAGGCCTACATACAATTGAATATGCAGTCATTGCACAAGCAGTGAGGAAGATGGATTGTAGGAAGTTTAGGATATGCCCTGTGTGCAAAATTTTGAACCAAGTAGTAACTGGAACATGTAATGCTTTGGGGGGATTGTACTGCAATAGTAGCTACATGCCAACAGTAGTAGGTAAAAATATCAACAGGAACCTTAGCACTGTGTGTGAGCTGCAACAACAGCATCATAGTTTAGTACATGAGCTTCAGGCAGTAGTGTAAAGCTACCTGAGTGCAGAGAAGTTGAGGGGGGAGCTCTAGGTAGGTATTTCATGTGTATCAAAGAGTGCATTGTAAGGTGCTAGTGAGTGTAGAGTTAGAGGGTGTAATAAGGAGTTGGTGTTGGTAAAGTAGTGAGATAGTATAGTACCACTGAGATACATATGTATCTTATAGTGTTAAGACAAGTGTAGATATATCTATATGAGTGTCCAAGTGTTGTGTAAGTGTCTAGAGAGTATTTTTGTAACTAATCAATTAGTATCAATGGTTGAGGGTAAGTGAGATAAGTGATTTGGGGTAAGGTATCCTAATTGATACCAATAGGTATTATAATTAGAATAGGGTAGTATCTTGGATACAGTCTTAGTGTCTAGGATACGAACTAAGTAATGGGTAATGGTCAAGGTAATAGTGAGGTATTGGATAATAGGAGAAGGTATTATGATGTATTACTATTTATGAGTCTAGATAAGTACATAGATAGTGTATGATACCTAGAATACCTATACCTATAAGGTATGACCTAGAAAACCTAGAAATAGCTTGGTATTATATAATATAACTACATAGGCCAACCAAATAGGTATTAGAAAAACCTAAAAATAGGTATTGACCTAGTTTTACTCTATTGACCTAGAATTGGCCTAGAAACCAAAATTAAGACTAATTAAGCTTTCTTTTGCTTCCAAATCACTTATTGACATAAAAATTCATATATAGGTCACTTGGACTCCAGTTCGTACACTAATTTGTGTTTATAGATCAGGACCACAGGCGAGTACATTCTTTGATAGTTTTCTTTACTCGATAGTTATTATAATGCATATTATAGTATTGTTTACTTGATTTCTGACACGATGGTTACACAGATTAGTATGCTATAGATTTTAGTCATGATATATTACTTCTCACATCTTATCGCAGACCTTGATCACCATGCTCATATTTAGACATCGTATTGTAATTCATGTACCGTAATGTGTCATGATTATGATTCATTATACTAGTTGGGGTAGGGGAGTACTAAGTAGGTATGTGATCAATTATTATAGATATTGTAGATATTGTGGATAACCAATCATATATATGATTGAGCCATACTATGGTAGACATTGTAGATAGCCAGTCATATGTATATGATTGAGCCGTACTATTGTAGATATTATGGATATCCAATCATACATTACCGTATGATTAATTCGTACTATTATAGACATTGTTTAGTAGAATTATTGTTGATCAAATATCGAAAGTAGTACTTTAAACAAGCAGTTAGTATAGTCTCTCTTATTACATTTCCTTACTTTCAGTCTTATGCCATATTTGTACATGTTTACTAATTTCTCATTACTTGTCATATTCTGACATTACTTTACCTGTCTCATCATATATTCAATATTATTACCTATTTTATAATTTTTACCATGTATTGGAACTACTTTCAGTGTTTGTACTCGTTTTATCCTGACTGGATAACATTTTAAGAGTTGTGTCCCATATTCCTGGACTTCGGAGTGATGCTATAGTCGAGACAGCTCTTGCATCATGAGGTGACCTCTATAGAGATATAGACTAGTATTCTTATTCACGTATCATGCTCTAGTTTTACTTCTCTTAGTTAGTTATTTGGATTATTTTTCTTATCATATCTTCCTTAGTATATTGTGATTGAGACATGATGAAACTAGTTATAGTTGAGATAAATTATATTGAGGTCTATACAGTGTTCTACCACCGATGTTGTGGCTAGGCTGGTCGTACCAACGTACCCGTGCCCGAATATTCGGGTGTGGGTCGTGACAAGTGTGTAGATGTCTGTGTTATACCCTCATTTTCTTTATTCTGGTACTGGGGCGTGATAGCAAATGACATTGTTAAGAAGATCAAGTTGTTTGAAATGATTGGTCACCATTATCTAAAAAGCTTGAAGTAGAATCTAAAGAAAATGAGCCATATGCGCATAAGGTACATGCGCATAGCCAGTCATGCACAAACAAAATCCTGTGCTATCCTCTGGAATTTTGTAAAGTCATGAACTACATGGCTATGCACTGAGCATCTCAACCGCATAGACAAGGGTTCTAGACATATGCGTATATCGACTATAACCTACGTTCATAATACAATATTTGAAATAAAACTACACCCATATAAGAAATAGTCACACATAGCTTTCCTGTGTATGTTCAAGATGTAGCACCTCATAGAAAACATCCACGTGCATACTGGAAAGTAATCTTTTCTATCAGAGAATATTCTTGACAAAGTTATTCAACAATGACCATGTGCATCAGGAGTGGAGTTTCGTCTGTACATGTACTAGATGATTTCTCATCCATGCGGCAGACGGTGTACTTGTGTCTTTGTGTTCAGAATGCTTATGCGCTAGGAAATTATCTTCTTCATTAAGTTAGGGTTTTCTCCTCACCCTTGATCGGGTCTTGCACCTAAGGGTAAGTCTTCGGCGACGAGGTTGTAACGGCCTATTCAATAGCCTTCCTTTTGCCTTGACAGTCTTCTTCGTGACGGAGGATGATGCTTTAGGTGCCATTTCAAAGTGAGAAGAAGGCGAACTCAAGGGAATTTGAAAACTCATAAAATAGTAAAGACAAAGTAGAACTTTCTCTATCCTTTAGCAGTAGTATTCATATGTTGAGCATATAACTATCTGCATCTCAATGACAATGAATCATGCGCAATCATTGCATTCACACATATATAACGCTTTAAAATGCATGATATGTAGCAATCAAGATGCCAATCAGATGCCTCAATTCTCACCCCCATGGGTCGGCGATGTTTTAAGATTTTAAAATATTTTTGTAAGTTCGAATAGTGAGAAATATTTGACAGCCTAGCAACAGAAGTCTAGACGTGTGAATCCTATGAACTGCATAACTCAAAACAGCAGTATGCGACCAACGTGCTATGTGCCTAGCTAAAAAATTCTACCCATGCTTCTTTCAAAGTATTTTAAACTTATTTAAGTTTTGAAAACTTTGAAGGGGAATATTATAGAAGCATGGAAAAATTTAAGACCATGCGCCAATATCCATGCACCGAAAAACCCAAAGGCAACAAACTTTGGAAACCCATGCGCAATGTACTATGCGACAGAGACAGAGAACTTTGGAAGATATATACAATAGACAGTGATTCTTATTCAGCATAAAGTCTATGCGGCAGAGGTCGTGCATTTTTGTAGCATACAACAAGAAAACAGATTTACCAAAATCGGGCAGGTAAAGAAATTTCTCATTCAATTACATAACTACTTACAAAATAATAAACCTTAATTTATGCAGCAAGGTTCCAGGCGCATACGTCCTAGTCCCATACATCAGTTTGACATTGCATTAAAAGATAAGCTACCTCATGGAATATACAGACGATGGTTACATCACCATTATCATTTTAGTTGTCTATGTATAACTCTGCATTGCCACATATATACGACAAAAGTGTCCATGCGGCAAGCCCCTATGTGGAAGAATATCCATATGACAAGACATTTCATGCGGCAATAGTTTTTTCTCTTCATTATACAACTGGCAATGAAAGTTATAAAGACGAAGAGGCTGTGCGTATTAAATCCATTAATGGCACATATGTTATGAGTGACAGGAGCATAATAAACTAAGATTTTGAATCATTATAACACATGCCACATATATGTCGATTGGGTTATGCACATATGTTTAGATCCATTTTATGCGTTGTAGTTAGTGCAGAAGGCTATGTGACAGGAAAAATCATATGCGCGGGGCTTAAAAATAGTGCCTTTTCAACTCTATGTTCCAACAAACATTACAATGTGAATAACTAGGATATGTGCTTCACAAACCATCGAAAGTTGAGTACTTTTGAGCATACTTGCTGCCCTGTAAACTCCCCTCCCCAAATTTCTACTAGAATAAATTTTATCTAACTTCTAATCATAGTGTATGTATAGTTTTGTGTGCGTGTGTGTGTGTGTGTGTGTGTGTGTGTGTGTGTGTATATATATATATATATATATATGGACTAATATTTTTGGATAAAATAAGGTGTGACATAGGTTTTGGACAAGTATTGGTGCATTTTATTTATAATATATTCAGCCTATACTAGTTAAGACTAGTGGTTAGTTTAGGCTAGCTAAACTAATCCAAACCAAGTCCAAATGAACTCAAACATTGTCAACACATACTAGGGTGTATAGGGACCCAATCAAGTCACTATTGGGCTCTAACCATGCGCCCAAGTACATGTTGGTAGCACCTAAACACACCCTACAACAGGCGGCCACAACAAATCCCCCTCTCTCATGTGTAGTTGCATAACTACCTCCCACTCCCTCCAATCCTCCTACAACTTAGACCACACCTTACACACTCCCTTACCTACAGCCACAAATCACCATTAATTCACTTTTTTTATTATTTTCCTCTTATTTCCTTTCCTCCATTCAACCTAGAGCATGCTAAACCTACTGTGGAGTGCTGCTAGAATTGGTCATCTTCTACAGCAGTTACACCTCAAATATCTTAGGTAATATTCCTCGAACTTCCATATTATTTATTTTAAACCACTTCCCCTTTATTTTATATTTATTCATAAATTTTTCTTTCTATTTTATCCCCTTCTAATCAATGTCACAAGATAAGGTGTCTTGACGAAGTGTTGTCATAATTTTTTATGCAAAGAACGAGGTGCTCATATCAATCAGTTTGGTAAAAATCTTTCGAAACTTTTCCCTCTCGTATCTCTATTAATTCCCTTAAGTTTCATATATATTTTGATATATATTTATGTCATTTTCCCTTCTGTAATGCCCGTTTTAGCGTAGTGCGCAGCCGGAGTCCGGTGGAAAGCACCGTTGTCCACGCGTCGAAAATAGGTAAGTAACTCAATTTTTTCTTCATTTTATGATTCAAGACATATGGACCAATTATCTACTTCATGACCCTAGGTAGATACCATAAATAAAATGTGAAAACCCCACTTAAAATATGCTAAACACTCTCACGTTCGTAAATCCCAGAATTGAACATTTGTCATTCGTGTACGAAACTTCATATGATTTATTAACTTTTTATGTGACAAAACTTCATAATTATGTCCCTATTTTAACCACCCCCCCCCCCCCCTAATGCCATATAGATAACCCATGTTAAAATTGTGAATAATTAGGTTGAAACCATGCTTTTATCACCATTAGTTCGAAATTCCAGAATTGAAATTCAACGATATGTCTTGACAAAATCTATTATTTTATGTGTGAAAGTTTCTCAAATGTATATCAAACTTTTACCATCTTATATATTCTCAATTAGTTGCTGGAAAACTATTTGTTGTCATGAATTATTATGCTCAACCTTAGGTATTTGTGTCATTAATTTTAGCACCTACTTTGTGCTTGTACATGTCCAATATCATTGTTACCTTTCTAATGTAATTATGTCTCTTTTAGATAGATAAAATTTGCATAGTGGACAAACGACTTACGATATTATCCGGCATCTGACACCATGCCCAGTGATGACAGGACCCCAGTTCTACCAGGGGACCAATCAACGGGGCAGTTCTCGACCTTTTCGTCGACCCCGTCGATTCATGTGGGCCGACTCAGCAGTACGGCCAGACTTCTCAAACATCGGTGCAGCAGTAGGAGGTTCTTTTGCCTCTACCTCCTCCTTTTAGATACAATCTGGACCGTGTCCTCATCAGATGTCATACATACCTATCCCTACTTAGATGCCTCAGCAGGAAGGACAGCCACAGATGTTTCAGTTTTTCCAGGCGATAATGTAAGCACAATGGCACCAAACAGAGGTTATGAGACAGATTCTGATGGCTACTCCGGAGAGACCACCAACACCACCACTTGCATTAGAACCAGTACCAACACAGCCAGTGGGCACGGTTCAAGGATTCCGTCAGATGAACCCGATATTTGTGGGCAATGAGAGCCCAGAGGAGAATACTTACTAGATTGCTAGCATACAGAAGGTTCTGGAGGCTTCCCAGTTTCCCACGGACTTATGAATGACCACACTGAGGGATCAACTTGAAGACAATGCTCATCACTGGTGGAAGTCGATGGAGCGTACTATAGGCAAGAACCAGACTTGGGAGCATCTTCTTGTGTACTTTGAGGCAAATTACTTTCCAGCTATTGTCAATGATGATCTCTAAGGTTAGTTCCTCCACCTTAAACAGAGGGACATGACCGTAGATGAGTATGACACAAAGTTTAGTCATCTCAACCAATTTGGTACCATTTTGATACCGACCGAGAAGGAGAAGGTATTGGTATAACAAAAATACGAAAAGTTTTACTAACTTTTGTATTGATCTGAATACAACAAAAGGTACAAAGAACTCTAACATCGAGAATTCTAAGTACAAGTTTAAAAAATTTGGAAAAGCGTGAAGATGGAGATCAAGCACTGTAACTGACTCCTTTACTCAGTTGATGGTCCGACGATGAAAGAGAATCACAAAGCCTCTGGGCGTCTGAGTATACGTATCATTGTACGTCCTGTGGGAAGCATATGTCCCTACTATTTATAGCCATTGGAGGATCATATGTGCGTATGCATTTTCAGTCAATGTATACAGGTTTTGAACTGCTGCATGGCCTCTTCAACAGAATGTGGTTGTAATTTGCGGGCACATTATGCGCTACGATTGCCTTATGGCAATAGTTAGAATTTGTTATTGTTGAGATCTTGGGTTGTTAGCACCCGTCATTTGTACGACCTAGTCAGTGTGACACGTGCCATGTGCCATGTGCCAATTGCTTGAGGATCTTGGCTGTTTACAACAGAAAAATCCTGCTACAAGAATTTTTATGGGAATGCTGCTAGATAATAACTATGTCGTATGGGGATTACGGGAACGTTGTCGCATAACAACTCTACCGCATGGGGGTTATCCTTGTGTTGATGTAGCCACTGTCTGCACAAACAACGAAGCATTTTTTTTCTAACATAATTGTCAGTGGCTCCACTTTTTAGAGCATTAAATGCTCTTGTCACTGAGGATGACTTTTGTCACATGATTTTTAGTCGCTTTTTCCATATGGCTTTTAACTGTCTTTGCCGCATGGATTTTAACTGTCCTTGTTGCACCAAAACATGGTTGCATTTAGCACATGGTTTCATAACTTTCCATGCCTCTACAAGACCCCCTTCAAAGTTTTCAAGCTTAACTAAGTTAGAAATACTTTGAAAACAGAAGCATGGACAAAATAGCCGCATGGGTGATCTCGGCGCATCATCTTCATGTTGTATGGACTTGGTGTCGCGTCATCTTTGATGCCACATGGATTTGATGCTACATTATCTTGCTGCCGCATGGATTTGATATCGTAGTGCTCTGACAGACTATAAAATCTTTTTAATGGATAACAACGTCTCGATTTTTTGAGCATATCTCTAGGGATATCGTACCATCGCTTGACACAAACTTTGAAGCCTTCTTTCTTAATGGCTAAGTCGTACAAAAATCGAATTGTTAGCTGCATAATTTTTCATTATCCAATGTCGCGCATCCCCTCATATATATAAGGTTCAGTAGAAAAGAGAAATCTTTACCCCACGTTTGTTGTTCTATCTTCTTCTCCTTCTTCTTCATCCTTTATTTGCTCATCACCTTCTAACTCCCATGGCTCCCAAATTTGGTACTACAGGCAAGGGCAAGGTCAACGCACAGCCACCGAGGTCGTTGTTGAACCAATCATCATCGACCTGACGCACGCTGACGTACGAAAAAAGGTCAAAGGTAAAGGGTCTTCCCCTCTTGTGTTTATTTATAAGCTATGGCGATGGAGTGCTGCTCCGATTCGCTTACCCCTCTTTTGAAAATAGAGACACTTTATTCACTGTATGTCGCATGGATGGAAAACCAACTAGAATATGTGCAGACAAATCTACCGCCAAAGTGCATAGACGTTGCTGCCAAGCTTCGTTTTGAAGATGTGTTGAAGGCTTACCAAACACCATGCATGGATACCGCTGTCTTGGGATGCCCATCGTGAAGCATGCGCTAGAAAGTTATACGCACTGTTTTTTCGCATGCATGGATACGGCCAGTTTTGTTTTATTGCACCGAGCCACGAACATGCGCTGGTAGGTCATGCACTGCCACTCTGTGCATAGGTGCGGCCAGCTTCCTCTAGCTGTGTCACATCATGGACATGCTGAGAGGTCGTGCATGCATATGCAGTTTTTGCCTTAGTCTTCCAAAATGATGCGCCCTAGCTGAGCTATGCATATGTGTTTTGGAGTTCTCTAGCAATTTAATTTTGTAGGTTTCTAACCTTTGTTTGCTTTTTAGTGCAGTGTCAATGGTCGTGCCTTTGCTAGACGAGATCCTCTTTGGTCCTATCCTCATCCTGTTAGGATTGGACTTTACTAAAGAGGTAGTCAATCCGGTGAAGTCCCTCATCGCGAAGGGCTTGCCCCCAAGGAGGATGGAACTTATTGAGGAGCAAGACTACATCTTCCTCTAGCGATAGATGAGTTCAGGCAAGATCTTGGTTGTGGACGGGTCTGAAGAGTTTTTCAAGAAGCCTCAAATCCTGAAGCTGAAGGAGGATTGGTACTTTGAGTCCAATGACGTAAAAATACACATACCCAAGATCGACCATCAACTACCGCTCTCGGCCTTTACGTGTCTTCCCTCTAAAAGGAGAATGAATTTGGAGCTTACTCCCACATAAGGCAGACTGTTGAACGAACACTTTAAAGCTAAGTTTAGCACTTATCAGAGGGACATCTTCGGATACGCCAGGGATGGGCCCTCTTACTCCCTGCGAGTGTTACATCCTGGCAGTTTTGTTAGTGATGTGGGTTCAAAATTCTTGGATTTTGGCACATCCACTCTTGTGAACCGTCTCTTGGAGAACAACCTTTCGTACCCACCTAGTTCTATTTAGATCACTAGTTGGACTCACTATGATTGTGAATGGCATGACCTGACTTTGTGGATGCTCAAAAAGTATGATGTAGTCTTCAAGGAACTGGGGTTGTACTACACCCTGAGGGCTACCTAATACGACATGGAGGTGAATCATCACATGTTCCTCACTCTGGTAAAAATATACAAATTTCATACCGGGACGTTCTTTATGCCCGATAGCGAGATAGGAATGAGATGTACAAAATCTCCTTGCTTCCCTGGGGCACAGAGCCGTATAAGGAATACACACCTTGCAATATGGAGCTCGAGCCCTTGGAGGCAAAGGATCCTAACATGATGGCGGTATATAATGAGTTATTGTGCCACCATCAAATGTGTCAATGCCAGGACATGATGAAGGCTTCTCCTCGTGTCACTATTTGGAAGAAACATCTTTTCATGAAGCAGAAGGCAAAATCCATGAAGGTCCACTTCACCACCCGCCTAGCCTCCACACCGGAGGATATAACAGCTCTGATAATAACTTTGGGTGAGAAGAACACCAAGGTCGATGCGTTGGGCCGGCCAGACCCTGAGATCTACACATACTTTTCTTATGACATGTTCAAGCTATCCCCTAAGGAAGTAATAGCGGGCTACTAGATGATATGGCTCCGCATTTGCGTTATTCCTGGAGGATCGAGGTTAATTGAAAGAGTGAGCAGGAACCATATCCTACCAGCGGTAAAGTTCGCTTTTGGCCATAGGCTTGCTCTCCTTCCTGCGATGGTCTGTGACATCCACCGGGGGCTACGAGAGTTTATAGAGAAGATAACAAAGTTGAGAGGAAACAGTGGTGACTTTGCTTGGGTGTAGTTACCTTACCACTATCTGATGGGTTGGTTAATACTACACCACCCAACTGTGATTAATCCTGGGATGAATGAGGGTACTCTGGAGGGGGACTTCTTCATTCGTCGGATCGTAGGATGAAGTGGCTTCAGTCGGGTGTACCCGTTTGTCGGAGGGTGTTGAGCTACATGAATAGCTACAATTTTTGTATGATACCTCCTTCTAATGCAGTATTCGCCGAGGGTGAGGAACTCGCGGATGTGGGGATCGGGTATTCCAGTTTATCGGAGAAAGCTTTACACTGGTTGTTGTCCATCCGGCCCTCCTACTTTGTGTACCGGAACAGAAATCAAGTCTTTTTGGAGTCGTATCTGCCGAGTCAGTTTGTTCTCCAGTTTGGCTATAGTCAGTTATTGTTGGGAACCCCAAGCTCCAGCATGGGATATGAGGGGAGTATCCTTGATAGAGCCCGGGCGTGGCAGTATTCTAATATCGGATGTACCCGAACGTGATTTACCGTGCGCCTACGGAAAATTGACACTCACATCTTATATGCTGTTGTGAAGTTTTTTTGCTTGACGAACTACTTGTCCCCGGGCTATAACCGAGAGCGAAGCTTCATTGTCGGGACCAAGATGGATGCGACATAGGACATCATCCAAAAGGCCCGCTCATACTTTCCCTAAGGCATCGAAATGATATTTGAGCGCCCAGTGGCTACCCAGGAAGGGTACCCGTCGACGGTGCCAGATTTACCCCTCTAAAATGGTAAGCAGCGACCAAGGTGGGGTTGCCCCCTCCGAAGAGAGTGAAGAAATATGTAGTCTCCAATAAATTGGGGGTAATATGACCCGCCGGTCAGCCGACCGATGGGACGGGGGAATGCTCCACGGCACCAGCTTTGTCGAAAATATTATCGTACCATGTGTTTGCATAAATATTCCTTTTTGATAGGTTTGTGCTACTAAGTCTCTTTCCACTTGTGCAGGAGGTCGGTGCTAACACTAAGCGCTCCAAGAAGAAGTTGAGTTAAGCCCCCCCCATCTGCGGACGAAGAGGTGGAGGTCTTCACCACTTCTCCCGGGCAACCCTCATGCGAGGAACCTGCACTTGAAGAAACTGCCACTGAGTGCCCCCGACTATGGAAACTAAAAACTGGGATAGCCCGGGAGACGAGGAAATCCTGGTTGATAATAGTTCTCATTTGGACTTTGCAACTGACGACTTTTCTAACATAATGGTCATGTTTGGTGTCAAAGACGAGCTCCAAGTGTGGTCGGCTCCTTTGAGTACGTCTCTTTCTTCTTATAACGTAGACGAGCTGTTCCAGCTTAATTTTTTCCTACTCCTTGTGAGGGTGACTACAATTATGATAAATTTTGTTGGCACTCCATGAGAAGAGTGTAGGACCATAGGGAAACTCTAAAGGGGGTGAATAGAGTGCAGCAGAATAATATATCAAATTAAAATTTAAGCAGAGTGAAGGCATCTAACTACTAACAGTGTATATACAAGACAAATATATATAAAGCAATACAAATATATATAAAGCAATAAGAGTATGAGAGCAAACGCAAATACCGTGATATATACTAATTTTTCTCTGAGAGGACTAGTCCAGTCCCAAGAACTCTTGCTTAGAGTTTTATCTACTATAATCACGAAGAGTGAATCACAAGCTTTGATATGAAGTCTTGTTGACTTCTTACAACCTCGAGCTTTGATCTGAAGGCTCAAAAGACTTCACACATGTGTTTGATGCGAAGGGAACGCCGACTTCAAACTAAAGATAAAACTTGTTAAGCCAAGCTCTTACAACTCTGACAGACTTCTAACCGAGATCGCACTTGGCACTACAAGGTTTGGGATTTGAACTTGGATATGGGAAATAGGGGTTTACTCATTTATAGGATAGAAAGATTGAGAATGGTTGAGTGAGTAGGAATATGGAAATTCAAGGCTATTTATAGGGTATTAGAAAAACTGAATTCGGTCAGGGTTTGGTCTAGATATTTTGAATTTTGGAACGTTGGAACAAAAAAATTAGGGATTAACAGCTAGCCAGATTCTATATTTAAGGCAGACCGAGTTTGGTCCAAGTTTGGCCAAAGTTCAGACCGAGCGGTTGGCCTTTTTCAGAATGGTCTTAGCTTTGGTTCAGATTAGTTTGGGTCTGATTTTGGGTTTGTATTGGTGGATGGGTTTAAGGCTATTTTTAGTAGACTTTGAGTATGTTAGTGCGACTCGATGTATATAAGTCCTAGACTTAATAAACTTCAAATTACATTACTGAAAACCAAGAGCACCGATGACGCCAATATTCTGAAATATCTGCTAACTTGAAGATGCTTTTTTTTCTTAACGGCAGTTGTTCAAAGATAAACATATCTAGAAATCTGAATACCTTTCGGGGGCTTCACCCCTGAACACCCACGGGGGGCGCTGCCCCCTCGATACATGTCCACTGACCCCCGGGAGTGAAGCTCCGGATAAGTCGTAGGCGGTTCTGAGAAATCTTCTGGTATAACGCCGTCTTTGGCTCATTATCATTTCTTCATAGCATATGTCCATGTCTAATCTTGCTTATTGCTTTCTATTAGTACATGTTAGACGAACAAAAAAATATACAGAAGAAAATATTGCATATCTGGACAATGCTGATTTTAAGTAGAAGATACTATAGTGATTGATCGATTATCATAATGCTAAACTTAATCGATTAGCCATATTCAAAAACTCAATATAAATATTGGGCTAACAAAGTGTCTCTGGGCGATGAGAAGGATGATGCCACTAAGGCTGAGGTGGTGGACGAGGGGACCGTCTTTTCGCCCAAGATGCCAGGTTTGGATCCCATTGAAGCATCCTCAGAAGAGAAACTTCCCGTGATGGGGCATGGAGGTGAAGAGACCTGTATCTCGGGGGAATCTAAATCAGTGTCCCTCCTTTCAGGAGCCGATACTGATATGACCCCTTCTGAGGTGCCCTTTGTAGCCGAATTAACCTCTGGCCTTGCCGCAGAGATACTGGCTTCAACATAGACTCTAGTCGCGGGGGACCCCGAACGAGAATTCTTTCCTGTGGGAACTGGTTCCGGGGTATCTTTTGTCAAGAAATTACCTTCGAAGATTAAGAAGGTGGTGGATGTACGACCGTTTGGGACAATAACAAGACCCAAGCGGCCGTTGCATGACCTTCAGCTTCTTCGGGTACGGCTGTACCCGTGACTACTACGATCCCCGCCTCAGCCGGGCTATCGTTGTTAGCCCCTCTAATGACTTCTTTGACCCAGGATGATGCTAACGAGTATGATACGCTTAACATTGAGACATTCTACACCATCTTGAAGCAGGGAGTATTCGAAGTCCTGGAGAGGGACAGGCCCTTCACTGTGACTAAGGCCTCAGCTCTTCTCTAAGTGAGACTGATCAGATCCTACTAGGGTTATGAAGCCACCGCTGATGTTTTGGAAGAATCTGTAGGTGAGCTGGAGAATCGACTCACAAAGCTCAAGAAGTTATATGCAGGCGACCTTGCTTCCCAAGTTGCTAAGGAGCGAAGTAAGCTATTTGCCGAAGTCTCCGAGGATAGTTTTACTTACCTACCTTGTAAAGAGATTGAAGATGGTGGGGTCGGGGAAGCGAGCATGAATGAACTGGAGTTTGCCGCTACTAAGGAGGCTCGTGCTTTCACCCAGGAGATGTTGGTCAAGCACTGAACGAATGTTCGGATGCAGATCACGCAGCTCTAGGAGAAGGAGGCAAAACTGGAATCTGACGTACCTCATGTGGCAAAAGTGCAACTCACCCTCTGCCAATAAGCTGATAAAAATGCTCGGTATCTTTTGAGCCTGTGTGTCCAGATGGAAGAGTTGGAGGCAAAATATGGAAGGCTTGCTACCTTCCAGGACGAGGCTATGTTACAACAAGAAGCCGAACGTTAAGTCGCCAATAGGGGCCAAGCTAAGGTGGATCTCTTAAAGCGTCAGATTGTCGAGCTATGCACCAACATTGAAGATTCTTAGTGGCTATGGTTTTCCTGCCCCTTTTTTTATCAAGGCTTTAGTAAGCCCTTCGATGTATCTTTTTTCTCTCTAATGTCAAAAAAATAAGAGTTTTTCTTGCATTATCTTTTGTGTATGAGCATTATTTGAGAAGTAAGGTGGATGTCGATGTTTAGGGGGTATCCCACTGGGGGAATGTGTGTAGTCTTATTGTCTGTGGCATACTTAATACTTAAGTACAAACAATAAGTTGAAGTGACATACATCGTTAAAGGTATTATAGACATAATAATAAAAAGTCAACAAGCAGGAACGTTGCTCATTGGGAGTATCTTACTCAGAGGCAATATGGACGTTGTAAGGTAGTTTATGGAGATAGAGAAAACAAGACAGAGGTAATGTGGATGTGACTATTTTCTTTTGCTCAAATGTACACCCTACTGGGGAGAATGAGCAGGTTATAGTTCAGAGGTGGTATGGACGTGAACTATTATTTTAGAAAAAAAATTAGGATCTATTATCCACTGCGTATCCGGGACTCCCGAATACAGATAAAAGATTTCACAATGTATGGGGGTGGCAAAGCTTAAATCATATTGCATGATCGCACTTGTTGGGGAAAATAAAATATAAACACTGTACATTTTAGACTAATTTGTTGAGGATGGAAAAATACATGCCTAGCATAGACATAGTATTTCTTGATAAACTTGTCGTTGATCGGCATTATTAGAAAATCTCCATTAGGATTCGCGAGCTGGTACGCGCCATTCACTACAAGAAAATGGCTTTTCTTAACGGTTTTTTCTGTCAAGAAAGGATTTTCTTGACGGTTTTGGATCCCATCTAGGCCACAATCAAGAATTGACATTTTGTTGTTTAAAACCCGTTGTTTAAAACCCGTCAAAAATTAACGTTTTGTTAATGTTTTGCAACTGTCAAGAGAAACATGTTTACAATAGTATCAATATATTCCAGAATCTAGTTACCAAACACACATAATATTAATATATTCTAAAATATCACAAGTATCAAAGAACTATAATAAACTATTTTTATATTAACAAATATGTGCGCGTTCATACACCACAAACATCCAACCACATCCATAATCAAAGTATATGGTTTGTACAACATCTTAAACATCTAAAGCCTATTTATACAAGTAAACATGCAAAATATATATGAACCCAGAGCATATCCCTCTCATCCCAGTACAACCTTTATTTTTTATGTAGTTTCTGAGAGCACAAGAGAAATAGATTTAATCATTATGTATTTTCGTACAAACTGATATCAACTATATTAGAGAACAACAAGTTTATTTTTTTTAGCTTATATTAATTGTATTAGAGGAAAAACTTTAAAACATATTGGTATATGTTACTGCGAAAGTTATATTAACTGTCAACTATCAGAGTATATCAAGTGTATAGTATCTGGTTATATCAAGAGTATCAGTGACTTATATCTAGTGTTTGGTTATATCAACTATGTCAGTAACTTATATCTAATACGAACCCTTCAACTTCAGTGACTTATATCAGATCCAGAACTCATATACTAGAATTTTGAGATAATTTCTTTTTTGGTTTGCCAAACTTACTTGAAAGATCCTGACTTGGAGTTAAAAATGCAGTTTGCATCCAAATCACAGTTTTGTTACTTCCGTAAAATAATATATAGAATTTCAAATTTAGGATAATTTATATATATATATATATATATATATATATATATATATATATATATATATATATATATATATATATATAGAGAGAGAGCAATTAAATATTTGCCAACTTAAAGAAAACATGTTCTATAAAATGTATATATATATATATACATTTTATAGAACATGTTTTTATATATATATATATACATATATATATATATATATATATATATATATATATATATATATATATATATATATATATACATAGAGAGAGAGAGCAATTAAATATTTGCCAACTTAAAGAAAACATGTTCTATAAAATGATCAATAAGCTAGCTAAATTCCTTAACATCTAAGAAGAAGAGTACCACAAATATGATGAAATAGCGACATTTTTAATGACGTTTTCATAAAACGTTAATAATATTAATGATTTTAGCGACTCCAAAAATTTACGTCGCTATACGTCGCTTTTGGCGACGCAAAGCGACGTTTAGTGACTGTACTTAGGTTTTTTTTAAAGAATAGTCTCTTTAAGCTTATTTAACGTCGCTGAGTTTTTCAATTTAGTGACATTTAGCAATGTTTTACCGATGTTGCTTATTTTTTAATTTGCGACATTTTAGGGACGTCACTAACATCGCAAACTTTTCAATTAGCAACGTTTAGCAACAATTTTTATTCAAGTCGCAGTATATTAATATATTGGTGACGTTTAGCGATGTCTGTTTTAGACGTCGCTAAATTATTTCATATAGGGTTCAGAATTTTAATTTCCCCCATTCTCTCAAATCCGAAGACGAAAATTTCAAAAGCCCCCCCGTCGAAGTCCCCTCACCCCTAGGGCATCATCCTCCCTTCGGCGAAGTCCTCCCCTCTTGTGAAGTCCCTCCACCTTGCGTGTCTCCTTCCCTCCGGCGCGGCTCCTTCCCTTGCACGGCTGCTCCCCTCGCACGTCTCCTCCCCTCTGATGACCTCGGGCTTCAACTTCTCCTCTTCCTCTAGGTAAACCCTAACCATAACCCAATCTCTCTCTCTCTCTCTTTCTCTCTGAGATATGGACACTATATTTGATAGCGGACATGACACATACATAGACATAGACATGATACGGGATACGACATAGACACATACACTGACACGATATATCACTTACACGATACGGGATATGACACAGACCATAACCCTAACCATATCTCAAAGCCGATACAGGATATGACACAGAACCTAACCCAAAGCCGAGACACGATACTAATCCTAACCCTATCTGAGTTAATTAGATGCATTCTTGGGTATCAGCATCGTGTACAATACGATACAGATCTTGACTCAAGGAGAGTCGTATATACGAACACGGGAATGACTCTTCAAAGTCAAGACATGATACGGTATTAGCTTCTTCTAGAACTCGTATCCAACTTCTGTTACAGCAGTATCAAACCTATCCTTGACACAAGAGTTCATGTTCTGGTGGTTATGGCACGGCATTGGTGTATGTATCGCGTAACCAAGGACACAACGTCCCCCTCGGCCCCGATGACCCCCCTCGGCTTCCCCTAACCCCGACGACCCTCATCCTCGGTCAGAGGGTCAGGTAACCTATATTTGGAGTGAGTGCAATTTGGATAATATATACTACCAAATAATCACATGAGTATATACTTAAACGATGTTTATTCATCTTTGTAGAAGTATCTAGAAATGGATCTGAATTACTATCTTCGTCATCTTCGTGGATGTACAACCGTCATCCTGATGACATGCGTAGTGTACGAGATAAATTCATAGAGGGTGTATAGCAGTTCCTGCAGTTCTCCAAGGCGTTCCCTTAGTACATGGACGGTACCAAAACTAAGTGTCCGTGTGTGAGATGTCGCAACTTAAAATATCATCCAGAAGTGGAAGTCACATATCATTTGTACTCGAAGAATTTTACGTCGAATTATTATCAGTGAACCGCGCACGGAGAACTTGTGTCTTTAACATCGGAGTTGGAGCCTTACGTGGAGCCGTATATGAATATTCACGACCACGCTACTTACTATGATGGGTGGGTGAACATGGTTTTTGATGCAACAGGGCCTAGTTTCGATCTAGACACTCGTGATAAAGCTAAGGGGGCATCAAATACCGATGCTGTAAAGTTTATAGAGTTGCTGGAGAATGCAAGGACTCTATTATATCCTGGTTATGAGGATTATTCACCGTTGGAGGTGGTTACAAGATTGTTGAGCATCAAGTCCGATTTTAATATGTCACAAAAATGCTACAACCGACTGATAGAGTTGATTATAGAGATCTTGCCAGAGGGTGCTAAGTTGCCTAAAGACTTCTACCGATCTAAGAGAATGGTGAGATCGCTCTGGATGGAATACGAGAAAATTGATGCATGTCGCAACGGGTGCATGTTGTACTACAAAGATGACAAGGATGAAGATGCGTGTAGATTCTGTGGTGCTAATCGATACAAGGCCACTAATAGAGGAAGGTTTGTCGGTGTAAGGAAGCCTACCAATTTGATGCACTACTTGCCTTTGACGTCACAGTTGTAAAGGTTATTTTTGGTGAAGGAGACTGCAGAAAACATGAGTTGGCATAAGTGGGAACAGATCGAAGAAGTGTTGGATTATCCATCTGATGGAAAAGCATGGAAGCACTTTGATCGAGAGAATCCAAATTTTGCTTCAGATTTGCGTAATGTCAGATTGGGGCTCTCCTCCGATGGTTTTACCCCATTTGGACTTTCGCGCTCCCAATATTCGTGTTGGCCTGTAATCGTCACTCCCTATAATCTACCACCTTAGATGTGCATGAAGACTCCATATATGTTCCTAACCATTATTATCTCGGGTTCGAACAATCCTAAGAGGAACATCGATGTGTATTTACAGCCGTTGATAGATGAATTGAATCAGCTGTGGGAAGTAGGTGCCAACACGTACGATATTTCTACAAAGCAGAATTTGCAGATGAGGACAATACTTATGTGGACCATCAACGATTTTTTGGCCTATGGAATATTATCGGGATGGAGCACTCATGGTCGTCCCTCATGTCCGTATTGTATGGACTGTACTAAGGCTTTCCGTTTGAAACATGAAGGCAAATCGTGCTTCATCATCGACAATATTTGCCGAAGGATCATCCGTACTTGAGGAACAGGAATGCTTTTCTTGCCGACATTATGGAGAAGGCCAATCCACCACAAAGGTGACCCGGATACACGATATGAAAAGAGGTAAAAATTTATCAAGTGTTATCGAAGAGCCTGCTAAGGGGTACAAGTGTGACAAATTTGGTCACGCTCATAACTGGACGAAGAGAAGTATATTAAGGGATCTGCCATATTGGAGCACCAATCTGATCAGTCATAACCTTGATGTCATGCATATAGAGAAGAATGTGTTTGAAAACATAATTAATACTGTAATATACGTAAAAGGGAAGATGAAAGATAATCCGAAGGCCATGTTGGACTTGCAAGAAATATGTAGACGTCCTACGTTGCATTTGATAGATGAGGAAAATGGAAAGTTAAAGCAGCCCAAGTCAATTTTCTCACTGGAGAAGGAGGATAAAAAGAGACTTTGTAGGTAGATTCAAGGTCTAAATTTTCCAGACGGGTATGTGTCAAACTTGAGAATATGCGTCGACCTCAAGGTGAACAAACTGGCGGGTATGAAGAGCCACGATTGTCACGTATTCATGGAGAGGTTAATGTAACGTCCCGCTCCGAACGGTTACTTATGGAACACTTTCAACTTCGACTCGGTTGAGAATCTAGTATCGGGGAAACCTTACCGCCAAATCAACACGGACGAAGTACAATGAAACCTTCCAATTAATGGAACGAGTTCTATTGAAATAAGTTCAAGAGTTTTCGTTGGTTGCTTTGCTTCTTGGTTTTGTGTTGCTTTGTGTTTTTAGTTGCATTCAAAGACTTGGTTTTCATGATTTCGCTTTTCTCGCTTGCGCGTTCTTTTTGAAACATAAGGAAAAGAGATCAAAGTATGCTGACCAAGTGTTGTTGCATTTTCAGGATGCATAACCAAAGAGTGAACATTGCATAAGGCTTCCCCATCATCTCGTTTGATTTATTCGGTGAGTAGCTTAGTCCCTTCGATGAATCCTTCAGTTCACACGTCTTAATAAAAATGATCTCTAATTTGCACAAGTTACTTGTCGTCCCTATACAATGTTGCCTCACTGAATGCAATAAGCTAAAAGAAATGAACTGCATACAAATAGATATAGAGTTACTCCTTTACTTCAATTAAATGTATGCTCCTTACTCACCTGCTGCATCACTATATCATGCATTAAACCTTTATGGTTAGTGTTTGTGTCAAGTAAAAAATAATGAAAGAGAAGAGTCTAGTAGTCTGCCCTGATGTTCCGGTCCTACGGGATCTAGGGGGGTGTGGCTATTAGATTTTTATATGCTTGATAATGTTGGTGCATCCTAAGAGTTTATTTGATAGAATGTTGCTTTTCATGCATCGGTCTCAGACAACTTGTGCATAAGGTAATAGTCTCGATCGATTTCTGGGGCACTGGTTATCGGTCAGTCCGAAAGGGATTGTGAGAGCACCCCGATGTTCCGGTCCTACGGGATCTAGGAAAGTATTGTTGTCCATCAATGGGGCAACTCATGGACCATCATATAGATAGGTTGCATGCTAGGTTTACCTTCTTTCATACCTATCATTTTGATACCAAAGATTGATACATAAGTTTATCCATATATGCTAATTGTGGCTAACTTGTGTGTCTGTTGCAGGGATAAGCACTCGGTCGTGGGTAAAAATTATCATATGCATATGCATCTATCGTCTATGTTTCCTTGCATGAATTGTTAAAAAGAAACTAGACAACTAGAAAGATCACCTAATAATGCTAGCTTTACTTGCTTACTTAGTGTGGATTTCTATGTGAGTTTGGCCACGGTCGCTCACCGGTGCATGTGGTAGTACTGACCCATATTTATGGGAAAATATCCAGGTACTGGACGCGAGAGCTTAGCAAGCATTCTGAATCGGCGTTAGCGCAACCTTCCGAAGATCGTGCTCGTGCTGCTTCCTTTGCTTTCCTCTCCAGTGGGCATCTCCTTTTCTGCTAGATGTTTTGTTATTTTGGTCCTACTAAAGGGATGTAATGTGTGGACGTTGTGGCTAATTTTGGGAATGTAAAAAGAGTTGTAAGCCTTCTAAGGCCTATTTTGTAACTCAGCCAAGCAAGCACTTTGTAATCCAAATCTTCAAGTATTCAATAAAAGAAAGTATTTTGTTCCTATCAATGTGTTCAACTTTGGTTCTCTGTATTTACATTATGTGCCTATATATGTATATTTTTGTCTGATTTGTGTCTTGTAGGTACGTTGCCTGGTGCAAGCTCAACTTAGGCTTGCACGGCATCGCGCCCAAGCAAGGACGATCGGTTCCGTAGGGACCAAGCGAGGACGACCGGCCCCTACGGGACCGGGGTGCGATATGTGGTATCAGAGCATGGCTTTACGTCCTTGGCCTCTTCAAATATCATTTTCGAAAATAATATAAGTTTTCAAACGGTTTTAAAAGTCTCGAATTTCAAAAATGATTTTGAATCTATAAGAAGTAAATCAAGAGTATGAAAGGTCCCTAAAAGTATAAAAACTCAACGTCCCACGCAATAAGTCCATAATACGTTATGAGACTAATGCAAGCTACTCTCTTTTGCAGCAAGATGACTAAAACAGGTGTTGGTAACCCTGAGACATCGTGCACAGCAAGTGTGAGCGATGACCAAATCGATAGGCTGATCGCTATGTTTGAGAATCAAAATGATCGTCATGCTGCCGAACAGGAACGGTTCGAAGCTCAGTAGCAACGGACAGATGCTAGAGCCTTGGCACAACAACAGTAGCTTGACTATCTGACTCAAATTGTGATAATACTGGTAGCACACAGTGGTGCATCAAGAATCGCCATAATACCTGCGACTGCCCCGACCATGGCTCAGGGAGCAGGCTTAGCAGAAACTAATGAGCCTCGACTTGCGGCCTGGAAGTCTACCTTTAAAGGTGCTTAGTTTCTCAAGTTGAACCCTCCGGAGTTTGATGGCAGGACCTCACCGGATAAGGTGATGGACTGGATCACAAAGATGGAAAGCTTGTTTGAGTTAGCTTTGATACCTGCAAACAAGAGGGTGGCGTGTGTAGACATGCAGCTGCGGTTACGTGCACATGACTGGTGGGAAATAAAGAAAACAGATCTCTCCACCAAGTATTAGGATGGTAAGATCACTTGTGAATGTTCAAGGAAGCATTCATTGCACAATATCTCCCGCCAGCTGTCAGACAAAAGAAAGAAGATGAGTTTACCGAACTTAAGCAAGGGAGTATGTCCGTCAAAGATTATGAGTCGGAAATCTCCAAACTTGCTAAGTTTGCCAGTTCAATGATTCCAGATGAGGGGACCCGTACACATCGGTTCATAAGAGGCTTAAACGATAATCTGAGATAGGATGTTATGAACCGAGAGTGTAAAACTTACATCCAAGCCTTTGAGGCAGCGGTACAGAATGAGCAGTTCATGCCACGAAGTGCTCCGAAAAAGGCACCAGCTCCTCGAAATCCTCCTGCAAAAAGATACCACAAAGATGAGAAAAAGGGGAATATAGTTGAGAACCGCGGGAAAGTGTACGGCTTCTGCGGCCATCCTGGTCACCTTAAAGAGACTTATCGTTTCCCCTACAGGCTGTGCTTTAAGTATGGAGAACCAGACCATGAATTATGAGATTGTCCAATGAGAAAGTCCACAGAGCAGACTCAGACCCCTCCAGGCCCACCTATTTAACAAAATGATCATACGAGAAGATCTAGAGTATATTAGCTGAATATAGAACGTGACACTAGTGGGCACGATGTGGTGAGTCTGATTTCTTTGATCTCTTGATGCATCATTTATCACCTCCTTGATCTCTTAAGTTTCATAGATGAAACTTCTTCTAAGTGGGGTAGTATGTAATGCACCGCTCCGAACGGTTACTTATGGAACACTTGCTACTTTGACTCGGTTGAGAATCAAGTCTCGAAAAAACTTTACCGCCAAATCAATATGGACGAAGTACAACGAAACCTTCCAATTGATGGAACGACTTCTATTGAAATAAGTCCAAGAGTTTTCGTTGGTTGCTTTGCTTCTTAGTTTTGTGTTGCTTTGTGTTTTGAGTTGCTTTCGAAGACTTGGTTTTCATGATTTCGCTTTTTTCGCTTGCGTATTTTTTTTAAAACGTAAGGAAAATAGATCGAAGTATGCTAACCAAGTGTTGTTACATTTTTAGGACGCATAACCAAAGAGTGAATGTTGTATAAGGCTTCCCCTTATTTCGTTCGATTCATTCGGTGAATGGCTTAAGCCCTTCGATGAATCCTTCAGTTCACACGCCTTAATAAAAATGATCACTAATCTGCACAAGTTACTTGTCCCTATATAATGTTGCCTCACTTAATGAAACAAGCTAAAAGAAATAAACTGCATGCAAATGAATATAGAGTTACTGCTTTACTTCAATTAAATGTATGCCCCTTACTCACCTGCTGCATCACTATATCATGCATTAAACCTTTATGGTTAGTGTTTGTGTCAAGGGAAAAAGAATGAAAGGGAAGAGTCTATTAGTCCGCCCTGATGTTCCGGTCCTACGGGATCTAGGGGGTGTGGCTATTAGATTGTTATATGCTAGATAATGTTGGTGCATCCTAAGAGTTTATTTGATAGAATGTTGCTTGTCATGCATTGGTCTCGGACAACTTGTGCACAAGGTAATAGTCTCTCAATCGATTTCTGGGGCACTGGGAATCGGTGAACCCAGAAGGGATTGTGAGAGCACCCCGATGTTCCTGTCCTATTGGATCTAAGTGGTGTCGTTGTCCATCAATGGGGCAACTCATGGACCGTCATATAGATAGGTCGCATTATAGGTTTACCTTCTTACATACTTATCATTTTGACACCAAATATTGATACATAAGTTTATCCATATATGCTAATTATGGCTAACTTGTGTGTCTGCAGAGATAACTACTCGGCCATGGGTAAGAATTATCATATGCATATGTTATCTATCGCCTATGTTTCCTTGCATGAATTGTTAAAAGAAACTAGACAACTAGAAAGATCATCTAATAATGTCACTACCATATTTCTAGATTAGAGCATTATTGTAATTTCCATGTTTAATTTATTGTGTAAATAAATATGTATGATAAGTCTATTAAATAATTGTAGGGTGTTCTTAATGTATAAGTTTATGGGCTTGACCTAAAAACTCATTAGGTTTAACCCTTGAGACCAAACCCTAATTAGTATTTTTAGTTTTAGTTAAAACCCTAAATGAATGACTAAACCCTTATTAAATTAAGTTTTTCATGACCATTATGAAAGGCTAATTAAGACACTTGGCATTAGAAGCCCTAACCCTAACCCTAGTCCTATTTAAATGAGAGGGAGCCTCCCTCAAGCTTCTTCATTCATGAAGAAAACCCTAAACCTAGCCTCCACTTAGAAAATCCTTCCTTCTCCAAAAATTTTAGAATTTATAAGCCCTAGAAACCCTCTTCCTTCTCCATCAAGAGAGATCTAGGAGCTTGGACCAAGGAGACTTGAAGAAAGAGGAGCTACATTGGGAAACCATCTTCCAATATGTGAGAATCCGAATTAAAATCCTATTTAATTCTATTTTTAATTGTTGTTTGGCCTTTAGGAGCCCACCATTTGATTTAGGATTGGTTCTTTGGGTTTTTCCTTGAAGCCCTAGGTGATTCTAGGGTTTTGGTGTTCCAACGAGGGTTTTCCCTATTTTCGTGAACCCTAATCATAGGGGTATGCATTTACACCTGATTACATCTCATACACAAAGGTTTGATCTCGATTTTAGGGTTTTGATTTGGGTATTCAAGAGCTCTTAGTGTGGAATCCAATTTTTAGCCCTAGGTGTTCGATGAAATGCCTCATAGGGGTTTACCTATCTAATCTATTCTAATACTGCATGTTTTGATATATAAATATATACATATATATATTTTGCATATGTATATAGATAGGTTTATGTGATTTGGAGAATAAATGCACCATGGGGAGGTTACTGTACAGTCGGGTTCATGTGCTAGGGTTCAGTGTATCAGTATTTTGGGGGGTTTATTACTGTGAGTGTTGTGTCATGTCTGTGGGGAGTTCACTGTGCAGAGTCGGGTTCTTGAGTTCCTGTGTGTATCAGTGATTGGGGATAAGAGGGCCAGGTTCTGTATCAGTGTATTCTTCTGAGTTCAGTTTTTGAGTGAGTCCTGTGTGCAGTCGGGTTTTAGGATGTGTGTTAGGGTTCTATGCATTAGTAGGTATTAGGGGGTGAGTTCCTGATACTGTGTATTAGTACCAGTGTTTGGGGAAAACATTATTTGAGTTCAGGTATACCACAGTACCAAAGCAGTAGTTAAGATGACTGTGTGACTGTGAGCTTAGTTCTCAGTGAGCCCTAGAATTGTGTAATAGGTATATTAGTGAACTAAATTCCTGTATGTGCCTCAGTGAGGGAGAGGTGTAGGGTGAGCAGTCGAGTTCAGTATTGAGTTCTTAGTGTGTGTGCATCAGTAGGTTAGGTGTTAGTCGTGTGTCTCAGTAAGAAACTGAGTAGTGAGTCTCAGTGAACTGAAATGGTGTCTGTGTAGTTTGATCACTGTGTGGTGTCTGAGAAATTCTCAGTGAGAGTGTATGGATTTTGAGTGTCTCAATGACACTGTGGTTCAGTAACAAGGTGATAGTGTAGGAAGTTTCTGTGTATATCAGCAAGGCTAGCTGTGCAAAATTCTTCAGTAGTGTGTGTTTGTATGCCTGTGTGTGTGTATCAGTGAGTTGATACTGTGTATCAGTGGGTTTAGTGAGTTAGAGTGTATTGTGTGCAGTCAGGTTGCAGGTTCTAGAGTCAGTAGCAGTGTAGGATTTGTGTTTGTGTTGTGTTGTGTTGTGTTGTGTTGTGTTGTGTTGTGTTGTGTATCAGTAATTCAAGTTTCATGATACTGTGATTAGCCATGTGTGCCTGTGTGTAATGTATCAGTGAGTTTAGTGAGATAGTGTTATGTATCAGTGTATTTTTTAACTGAGCATCAGTCTCAGTGAGGGGTTTAGATACCTGTCAATGTATATCTCTGTATTTGGGGATCGGGTTTACTTCAAGTTGTGAGTTCCTGTGTATGTCTTAGAGTTTCAGTTAGGAGCTGATGAGTTTAATTCCACATCGGCTTTAAGCTATCACCACCCACTTAGAGTTAAGTTGATGTCAATTATGTAAGTATCCTGGAAAATGTTAATGGTGGAGATGTGGCTACCTTGAGTATATATATATATATATATATATGGGTTACGTGTATGGGTAGTATTTAGTATAACCTAGATATCAAGGTTATAACTAAATAACTAGGTTTAAGAGTTGTGTTTATCTAGTACCTACAGGAACCAGTATTTACGCATCTAATGAGTTTAGAGATACCTAGTATCATAGGCCTAGTGACACCAAGGTATGGTTAGTGCATAATAGTGAGGTAGTAGTAGGTGGGTACTAGAAGTGTTGAGTTGGCAAGGTATTAACGAATTAACCTAGTATTGACCAGTAAACCTCATATTTGACCTAGAGGCCTCGCATTTAATTAGTTAAACATGTTTATCCCTTTAATTCAGTATTTTGACATTGATATTCCATAAATAGGTCATTGTAATCTCGCCTTGGACATTGATCCTCGCACCTTCCTCGGGACCACAGGCGAGTACATTCTCTGACTGTTTTCGTTTTGTTGATTAATTCTATAATTCTAGTTGTATTATATACTTGATTTTGACACTGTGGATACACGGGTTAGCACCCTAGATACCTGTCATGAGGAGTCGTGATTGGAATCCATCGTGCTAGCTGGGGATGGAGAAATATTAGCAGATTATGTGACCATACCCCACCTTATATGCATCATAGCTCACCCCACACATCGTGTCGGGTGTAGCCTGACCAATTACATACCTCATAGCCTGATATATGATTAGCCTGACTACTGCTCGCATCATAGCTAACCAGATGGTTAGCCTGACCTCACATGTATCATAGCCAATCATATATATCAAGCCTGATCTCGTCCCAAGCCGATCACATAATAAACTGATATTTCAAACACAGCCAGATATTTATTCTTTATTTCAGTTCACTTGTTCTAGCATTTACTTATATTTTTATTCATTGCTAGATGTTCTATTGCTTATTTTATATTCTCTAGTATTCCATATTCCAGTATTCTTTCATCTTGTATTTCCTTACACTATTTTATAGTTTTGTCAACATAATGAAACTGCTGTTTAGTGTCTGTGATTCGCTCCAATCCTGACTGGATAACATTTTTCAGAGGACTTGGAGGACTTTTGTCCTACCCACTATGGCCCGGGAGCAGAGGGAGATTTTGTACCAGAAATTCCAGAGGAATTTTCTATATTAGAGGAGATTCCACCTGCAGGCATTTAGACTGTCTTATTTATGTATCATTGTTTTAGAACTGAGATTTGGGTTGTATTATTATTGAGACTTTTTGAGGACATCTAGACTCTAGACTTGTGATGTATTTATTTTTGTGCTTGACTTATGTCAGTACTCTCTATCCTTATATCTCTTTGTGCCATTACTTTCTAATAGTCTTGTGAATGAGTATATTATAAACAGTTGATTCATGTATTATCAATGTCCTCCCTTTGGAGTTGAGACCATTGACAGGATGAGTTATGATTGAGACCTAGACAGCGTTTTACCGCCGATGTTGCGGCGTAGGCTGGACGTACCCACGGCTCATGCCCAATTTCCGGGTGCGGGTCGTGACAAATAATGCTAGCTTTACTTGCTTACTTAGTGTGGATTTCTAGGTGAGTTTGGCCACGGTCGCTCACCAGTACATATGGTAGTACTGACCCACATTTGTGGGCAAATATCTAGGTACTGGACGCGAGAGCTTGGCAAGCATTCTGAATCAGCATTAGCGCAACCTTTCGAGGATCGTGCTCGTGCTGCTTCCTTTGCTTTCCTCTCCAGTGGGCATCTCCTTTTCTGCTAGATATTTTATTATTTTGGTCCTACTAAAGGGATATAATGTGTGGGCGTTGTGGCAATTTTGGGAATGTAAAAAGAGTTGTAAGCCTTCTAAGGCATATTTTGCAACTCAGCCAAGCAAGCACTTCGTAATCCAAATATTCAAGTATTCAATAAAAGAAAGTATTTTGTTTCTATCAATGTGTTCAACTTTGGTTCTCTGCATTTACATTCCGTGCCTATATATGTATATTTTCGTATGATTTGTGTCTTGTGCAGGTTCGTTGCCTGGTGCAAGCGCAACTTAGGCTTGTACGGCATCGCGCCCAAGCAAGGACGATCGGTTTCGTAGGGCCAGAGCGAGGACGACCGGCCCTTACGGGACCGGGGCACGACAGTTAATTTCAAATTGCATTTTGGGAATTCTTACCGCAAGTTATTTGGGATCCATTGACAGAGCTTAGCATATTCTTCAGAGATCTTTGTTCTACTAAGTTGCTCATCGATCATCTAGAAAAGGAAGAGAAGGACATTATAGTAACACTGTGCAAGCTCGATAAGGACATTGCGGTCACATGAATCATATTTTAATCAAGTCAGGAGTCATAATTAATTAGAAATTTAATATCTCATATAATCGAGTCACGGTCATGAATACCTCATTAATTTCTCAAATTCTGGGGTTGTCACGACCCGCACCCGGTTTAGGGGCACGAGTGCGTGGGTACGTCCAGCCTACGCCGCAGCATCGGCGGTAGAACGCTGTCTAGGTATTGATACTATCTAACTAATGTCACGCAGGCATCCAATCTCCATTAGGAGGCACGGATGACACAATAAGATGAACATATACTCAATCACAGGATTACAGCACGATAAGATTTCGAATAAACTAAAATTAAACACCACACAAGTCCACAAGAATAACATAACAATATCCAAAAATCATCAAAATGCCGGAGACAAATCCGGTACCAAAAAGTCTACTAAAAGAACTAACAAGAAATAATAACTCCGACTAGACTTCCAGAATCAACTACTACCAAGTCTGCAGCTACTCACCATAAGTGTCGGACAGCGGTCATCTAAGGCATAGTCTGGAAAAATGTTTCCAGTCAGGAAGGAGCAAAGCACAATCTCAAATAACAGTTCCATTAATTGATAATGTCTATAATACAATAAAACATGTTATGCTAGCTACTGAGAAGACAGTGAAATAAATGAAATGGCAATTTTTTTTTAAGAGAGACAGGCAATATGATATAGTCAGTGCATGTATGGAAATAAGAAGAACAAGGAACAGTATCATATACGGGTGATGTAGTATATGATCTAAAATAGAGAACTGTAACTATTCTAAGTGTTTGAAATAGTAGTTTCAAAATGTGATCGGCTTGGGACATGTACAGTAGCTACAGTCTGGCTAATCATACGTGGGGGTATGATTGACACCAATAATATTTAATTATGCAATGGGTATTTGATCACATTTCTCACTAGCCATTTCCCCGCCCCCAACTAGTACTGTGGATCCAATCATGACACGTCACGATACACGAGCAAGTCAAGTCTATCATGTACAGTGTCTAAATATACATGTCGTGTACAATGTCAATACGATAATAATGGTAACATCTCATGACTGTAAATCCAAGCTATACTAGTCCGTGTAACACAGTGTCAAAGATTCAGTTGTAACATTTCAAGATCATTGAACTTATAGCAATTATCAAGAATTGGAAATTATCAGAGAATGTACTTGCCTCGGGTCCTTAGCTGGTATTTATGGATGTCCTGTTCCAGAGTATCCCCTGGTAAACCAACAGTCCTATAAACATAATACAATATAACATTGCATCAGGGCTACGCTAACACACAGTCAAAACACTGGGTTCGGGACCCTGCCAGACAGGGCACTTAGTCAACTAAGGTCATCTAGTAGGACTACGTATTTAAATAAACATCTTATTAATTAATATATATAATTTCCATCCATTACAATTATAGATATATGTATAAATATATATATACTTTAAAATAACTGATTCTTGTATGTATATATAAACATAATAATTTATACTTACAATATTTTATACATGCACCAATTTAAATGTATCTACAATATATACATATATATTCCTTTTAAAAATTACATATTTGATTTATACTAGTGTATACTCACATATATGCCAAAATACATTATAGATATATTATTAAATTCTAAAACACATTTTTAATACATGTTTAACTTTTAATGAAAATAAAATATACATGTATAATACACAAAAGAATATATATATATGTATACTAGTTATATATGCTAAATTACAATTACCAACATATACTGAAATATATATATATACTATGCTAATACAATTGATTTCTAATAATTAAATAATATACAATTTACATAATTATACATTTTTACCAAAATAATACATATACTACCATATTATTTAATACCTACACATTAAATAATATATACTAATACATATACTACTAACATTAAGTTAAGTACGTATTTATACCATTTATTGAAATACATAAAATACCTTACATTTATTACATATACATTTACAAATTAACTACACTAATTATACATATGCTAATACGTAGTTATACTAGAATATATATATAATACATGTGTATTAAAATATAGATATATATATATATAAAACATATATACATAATTTAAATATATACAATTTAATTATATACTTATACAAAATATATGTCTACAAATTAAATTAAGTACATATACTAATTTATCAATTTAATTTATACATATAAACAACATTTATATGTATATACATTACAAAGACATATACTAGTTATATATATACACTAATATATTTTACAAGTTAGTTTCATACAATTTTATTAAAAATAATTACTATACATAATTATTTTAATTACATACGTTTACAAAATATACATTTATTCATATATTTCTATTTTACATTTAATTATATATATATTGAGTATATAAGAAATATACATTTATACCAAATTAATATATATATACACATTTATTAATATATATACAAATTATACATTGGTATATATACAAATTAATTTAAATACATCTACTAATTTTCACATTAAATAAATGTATAAACAAACACATATATATACATTAGATATATATATATAAAGATATATATACATAAAGATATATATATATATAAAAAGATATATATATATATATATATATATATATATATAAAAAGATATATATATAAACAGAGAGAGAGAGAGATGAAAACTTACAGTGGAGCCGGAGTTGCCGGACGCCGGAGGGCCGCCGGTGGGGTGCAGCAGCGCCGGCCGGGAAGGGAACTCGCCGGCGCCGGACCGTGCAGCAGCAGCGGCAGCAGCAGGCGGCAGCAGCAGCGGCAGCGCCGGCCGGAGTGCGCTGTGGCCGTCGCCGTCGGAGCTCTCTGGGCCGCCGGGTGAACAGTGCTCGGCCGGGAAGGAAGCACAGCACAGAGGAGATTTCCCAGTTTCCCCCTCTTCTTATATTTTGAATTTCAAAAGAAATCCATAAGAGGAAGAAGAAGAAGAAGAAGAAGAAAGTAGGAGAAGAAGAGAAGAAGAGAAGAAGAAAAGAAGAAGAATAGGGCTACGGTTTGGTGAGGGAGAATGGGGCTTGGGGAGGTGTGCTACCTTGGGGTTAGGGCTTATCATGACAAGACATTAAATAGGGATGAGGGGATGAATCTAATGGTGAGGATGTTCCCAAGTAAATGGGTGGTCCAGATTTGAATATGAGGAAATTTAATTCATGTGGGAAATTAAGGGTGAGGTTTAATTAAAATATTGGATTCCCTCATTGATTAAAATAATTAGGTGTTGGCACCTACAATTGAATAGTTGCAACTTAGTCCCTTAAATTCGGAAAATTGCACAAACACATAAAATGACGAAAATTGGGCGGGCGATTCGGGGTCCGATATTTTGTAGGGTCAGGGGGCACTGTAAGATGGGTATGGGCTGAATTTGCAGGACACTGGAATTAATTGGGGATTTTAGAATCGGATAAAATGGTATCCTCAATTTAAATAGAAATAAATGCAAGTTGTGTTCAACAATTAATTAGGAGTACTTGGGGTCAAAATCAGATCAAGTCATCAATACCAATATTGAAGAGGACTCAGAACAGAATATTACCCTAATTTGGGCCGCACGAAAAATAGGTCAAGATGGCCTCCAATTTTCGATTGGAACGCACAACGATACAAAAATAGGAATTTTAAAATAAACGTCCGCGACGATTTTTGTGCGGCCAGAAACAATGCACAGGGAGCAAAATTATGAGTTGCAAAAATAGCAGAATTGAAGGCGGGCATGTCTAGAGCAAGATTGTGAAATTTGTTGGAAGACAAAAGTCTGGATAGTGCTCCAAATATCGAAGCAAAGGCAAATGCGCAAAATATTAAATAAAATACAGTAATTAATTATAAACTCCAAGAATTAAATTCTAGATAAAATAATTAACCTCAAAATTCCATAATTCGGACAGGTGCTATCTACTGGCTTCTAGGTCAGTCTGCTAGCTAATATAAAATAATAACACTGCATATAATTATATATTTAATTACACATCACACATGATAATTATTTAAATACTATCAGGCAATTAATTAATTATAATACCATAATATTAAATATTGTAAAAATTCGAAAATACCCCTGTTTTCGGAATGTGGTAGTGACAGGGGTCATAGATCATCAATCATGGTCAAGCTCAACTAATTCTAGAATATGCATCAAGTGCACAACATGACCCATGCATGCACAATCAATCACAAAAAAAAAGTCTTGGGTCGGCGCACTTTGCAAGTGACAAATATAGGTGTCATGCCCCAGTACCGGAATACGGAGACGGACATGACCAGCTATCCCGTATAAGGTGCTATACGTCGTACGACGATCACAGTTGTATAAGACAAGGGGATGCATGCTAAAATTAAGTCACCTATGGTCAAGAAATTCTAGGTCTCAATCATTCAAACAAGAAACAGTAAACATAGAGCATATATAATAAAGCAATAAGGCATCCCAAACGCTTTCTCAAAATATTTTGGAGACCAGCTGTAAAAAATAGAAAGCTGGAAGAGTAACAAAAGTACACGACAGTGATCAGCTGCAGCCTGATTTAATACAATCATATAAGGAGACTAATATCCAGACAAGCCAGCTAATAGGTGTCGGTGGCTAAACGTCCAAAAGAAGTAAATGTACAATGATGAGCAGGGAAGAAGAAAATCCACTCGTTATCCTCTGCGATCATATTTCTGGCACGCAACCATATGTTGGAAGAAAGTATGCTGGATCCTCGGGTGTTGGCTCAAAACCTGGCCATGTAAAACCAGTGGGGTTAGACCCCAAATAGAAAATACCACAAAGAAAGCACGAAATGGAGAAACAAAAATCCAAGAAAAAATAATTTAATAATACATAGGTTCAGTGTCGTAACTTAGGTCCATAGCATATCCTAGGGCAAAGGCTCAACCCTACAACCAAATAAGGACAATGGTTAATAAGGACAATGGTTGAACCATCGCACTATGATAGTCCATTTTCCTAGGCTACTAACCGAATAATACAATCACAACCAAGTCCATTTTCTTTATATCGGCCAACCACTTGTACGGCTTGCTAATTATGGAGTCTGAGATTATCTTAGAAATAATGCATAATAGGTATCCTTAGATCACGTCAATTCCGAACATGAGCTAATCGAACCAATATATGAATAAAAACAGGTAATCACGAGATGCACCAGTTCCCCGTAGGGCCACTGCGCTAAAAATACGGTATTAGCAGTTCCAATGTTCCTATAGTGAAACAGTGACTCGGCATAATAATAGGTTAGATATTGTACTCCACTAAGGCAGATGATATACAGTATCTGTGGTGGCCAGCCCATAGCAAACTTATAATGAATCTTTGTAGGAAGGTTCGTCGGAATAATCTCGGGATACCGTCTCCTCCAATGTTACTACCACTTTTAGTTACCTAATTAGCCTTATGTTGGGTTCGAAATCTTAAGATGTGGTCAGATGAGAATTTATCTTAAGATGTCATACAAAGTACGGGCACGCTAGATACGAATCCATGAAAGTCAAATCCAGATTCACCCGGGCTTGTATGCAATATTCAGACAATTAATATTCTAGCCAAGCTTTGGTAGTTGACTCGCTTATTATGCCCGTGCTGGGGAAACAATATATATATTTATAATATCACGCATTCAGGAATTTGGAGGCATTCTCGATACACAACCCAAATATAATCACTTAACACGTGATACGATGTGTCACACCTTGGCACACATTAAATCATGGACAAATATCAGACAATAGTGGTATAATCACGGATACAATATTTGAGTCCAATTACCAATTATACATTGGGTCATAAAAGAATAAAAAAAAATTCAATCAAAATAAGCAAGGATGCATGGGTCTCTAGGCCGCATGGAAAGTCCAGGCCGCATATGACTCTAGGCCGTATATGAAGTCAGGGCCGCATGACAAGTCCTGGCCGCATATAAAGTCAGGACCGTATGAACCACTTGGCCGCATATGGAGTCTTGGCCGCATGCTCAGGGTTAAAGTCTACTCCTTGGGACAAGTATCGAAGTGATGGGCAATGAATAAAGTGTCAGTGAAGTGACATAAAGTGAATGATGTGATAAGCCATAAAGTGTGTTAGAGAGAAAATATAAAAATCATAAAAAGATGTGCCATTGTTTCAAAGTCATGCATCCAAGGAAAAATGGACGCATGCTATGCTTGCCGCATATGGGTCGGTGTCGCATGGAGGTCGATGATGCATAGAGGTCGATGCTACATTGAAGTATCTTGGACTAAGCAAATTTCTCATTCGTTCAGCGACTGAACACACAAGGAGTTCAAGGATAAGCTCCAGAACACTTGTGTGATGGCAGTCATGCATCCAATAAGATTGACGCATGCTGGTCAGTATACGGCAAAAGCTTAGGCCGCATAGCCATCTCTGGCCACATAGCACTTGTCACCCTCACTTTTTTAACTAGGGGTAGTTTGGTAATTGGACATGGATATTTAATATAGGAATATAATATTGAATATTAGTGTGATGATTGTATTAATTATTTGATTATGTTGAGCGATAAATTATTTATGTTATATATTAATTATTTAGTTAAGAGACTTGTGTTACTTATTTTAGTTAGAGAGACTACCCCAATTTTTACACTTGACATATTACCATTTAGACTTGTCATGACAAATAATAAACCCAACTTGGACCCAAGCCCATTAGTCATTTCCACTCACTAATTAAGTAGAATTAGTTTAATTATAATTAGTTAGAGACTTCCAAAAATATCCACACTTAATTATCCCTCATAATTCACCATGTAAGGGTAACTTGGACCTTTACAAGTGACTTGGGGAAGGGTAGAAGAGGTCGGCCACTATTAAAGGGGGTTCTCCACTCTCTCTCTCCTTATATGCATTCATTTTTTATCCAAAATTCTAGATTCCCAATTTTTCACATTTCCTCCATCAATTTCCCTCTCAATTCACCTCCATTGTTTTCTCAAATTCATCACTCTTGGAGCTTTGGAGCTTGGAGAATCAAGGAGCACAAGGAGGAGGAGCTTGGGAGCTAGAGATCATGTCCGAATTGTGTCCAATTATATTTTCATTGGGAATCCATCTCCCAATTGATAATTCCTAAATTTTTCTTTCATTATAGCTTCTTAATCATGCATTTGACCATTAGGAATGACCCCATGGCATAGGGCTACCTATAGGAACAAGTTCTAGACTAATTGGTTATGTATTGTGAGTCCTATATAGTATTTTGTGTGCGTGTTGGGAGAATTACGAGATTGACACATCAATATTGTGTCATGAGATAAATTAGATCTAATTAGACTTAGATCTGGGTTATGGGACTAGGTACGTGTCCACAAATGGATACATGTAGGCCATATCTTGGTATTTTGTGATACGGTATGATACGGGACCCATTTTTTGGTGATTTGTGTGAATACTCTTCAATTCCTTTGTAACAAGTTGTATTAGTTATGTATATATGTATTTCATATATAAATATGATAATTATAGAGAATTAGGGGTTTTGACATTACATTTGAGTGTGTATCATATAGTATCTCACATGTGCATGTCAAGTGTTTGGTTAAATGCTTCTAATAAGTGTGTATGTGTGTTATATATAAATCGAGTATTTTTTATATATGTTAGCATGTATATTTATGTCTATGTGTTAATATATGAGATATCTATGCATTGGTGATTAAGAGTGTGTTGGCTTTGTGTGTGGGTAACTGAGCATGGGATTGGTGTGGTGTGTATACCACCAATGTAGTATTAGTGTTGGGTTAGGACATTTGTGTATCAGTTTTATGTAGTATTGCATATTGGAGGAAGTTGAGTGGTCAGTGTTTATTCCTAGGAGTGTTCAAGAGACTGTATACAGCAGTGTTTTTGGTTGATGCTTACTGCTTAGTGTGGTGCATGCTTTGAGATGAGGGCAGTAGGAGATTAGGGGAAAATGAATTAGGACTAAACTGGAAGCCCAACAGCAGCAGTAGGATAAGCCTTGGCAATAGGTGAAGGAGAGAAGCAACATCAGTGGTATCATAGGGGAGTTTGGGTGTATCACCATGGAGTAAAGGCAAGAAGGAGAGAGAAGTTTGCTTGAGTGTAGATACTTTGAGGAGCCTGTATTGTTTGGTTCATACATTCGAGATAACCTTGCTTAGGGAAAGATGGTGCAATTGCACGATTTGCATTCTAGCCAACTGTAGGTAGGTATTTGAGAGGTTTGCATCTCTAAGAGGCTTTTGATATATATATATATATATATATATATATATATATATATATATATATATATATATATATATATATATATATATATATACAAGTACTTCATAAAAGTTTTACCATTTTTTATACCAGAATATTACTAAAGACTTAACCTGCTTTGAGGAGGGAAACTATGTAGTACATTCAGGCACATCAGCAGTATGAAGATATCGGGAATAGGCACTTGGTCTATAAACAAGTGTGCAGGCCAGTACACTACTGGAGGACTGAACATGGTGTTTAAGTTAGTGAGTGTTCAGCATTGGTAGGGAGAGTGCTCGGTGAGGGTGCACCAGTGTGGAGCAGCAGATTTATGAGAGTGGGGAATGTGAGATCTATGCACTTTAGTGTGGGAGTTTAGTATTTTATTGTATAGTATAGATGAGGTATTTTTGTTGTATAGTGTAGATGAGGTGTGGCAAGGAAGTGGGTTGTGTTCAGAGTAACTGTAAAATTGAGCACATCTATGTTGGTGACTGTTATGACATTAGTGTTCAGTTGGGGTGTAATGGTTGATGAGAGAATGTGAGAGGGGAGTCCAGGCTCAGGTCTGAGAGGGGTGCAGTGGAAAGGAGCAACAAAATGAATAATAGCACATTGCAGTGCACATGTGTGCACTACAATTGGATGCAAGAAGGATCGGGTTTTGCAAGTTGAGGTAGAAATTTATGTTGTACCCAGGTGCAGACTTAGAGGTTAGCAGTAGAGAATAGGGGTAATGGCCTGTGGGTACTGCACTTAATGTGTTTGTGGCTGTGATTGTATCAATGATTAGCTTGGTGTAGGTATTGTGTAGTATCAGTAGAAGAATAAAGTGAGATGCTAAGGTATCAATAATAAGAAAGTCAGGGGGTAGGTATTAGTATCGAGTTATAAGCTTCAACTAAGATATTACTAATAGTTAGTTAAGGTATTGATATTAGCCTAGATATATGTTGAGGTATTATTGCCTATAGTTAAGGTATAGTTGTGGGTTTTAGATCACATCTAGATACTAAGGTGATAGTTAGGTATTAACTAAATTAACTAGAATACCTTAGCGTTAACTAGTATATGTAGATACTTAGTGTTAATAACTATTATAGCTAATACTTTAAGGTAATGACCTAGTTTGACCTAGTTTGACCAATATGACCTAGTAATGGCCTAGAATATCATATTAGTGCATTTATAGCTCATTTATCATTCTTTACACCCATTGACATGATATTCATATATAGGTGTGTGTGGCACCAACTCGGACATCGAGTTACACGTTTTGCTCAGGACCAGAGGTGAGTACATCTCTCTGTTAGTTTTCAATTCATGATATTGTATATATCATATGTTCTAGAACTGTATACTTGATTCCGACACAGTGGTTTCACAGACTGGTACTATATGGATCCTGTCAGGAGATGTTATCCCCTACCATGTTCAACGGGTACTCCTTCTGTCACGACCCGCACCCGGAATTGGGGCACGAGTACGCGGGTACGTCCAGCCTACGCCGCAGCATCGGCGGTAGAACGCTGTCTAGGTCAATCACTATCTAAAATAGCCTCGCACTAGCATCCAACTCCCTAAGGAGACACGGATAACAATATAAAAGAACAACATACTCAATCACATAACTACAGCACGATAAGAAATCGAAGAAATAAATAAGAATACAACACAAGTCAATATCTTAAATAATCTAACTCAACATAATCCAAGTCTGAAATAAAATTTGCCGGAGACAAATCCGGTACCAAAAAATATGCTAAAGGAACTAACTAGAACTAGTGATTCCGGCTAGACCTCCCGGAATCACGACTGCACTACTGAAACCAAGTCTGAAGCTACTCACTCTGTGGTCCACAAGTGTCGGATACCAGTCCTCTGGGCATAGTCTGGAAAATATTTTCCAGTCAGGAAGGAGCAAAGTACATTTCTAAATAGCAGTTCTATATCAATGATATAAACTATGTAGCAGTATATAGATGGAAATATACAAGATGCATGTATATGTACGAGAAATATACAATAAAGAATATACTGGAAATACTGTAAGTAAATGCAGGAAAGGAAACAATATGTCAATGAGCAAGAATACTATGTCTAAGTGTGTGAGTACTAGCTTTAACATGTGATCGGCTTGGAAACTTGATCAGGCTAGTTACATATGATTAGCTATGATTCATGTAAGGTCAGGCTAACCGTTGGTTAGCTATGATGCATGTAGAGGTCAGGCTAATCACATGTAACAGCTATGAAGCATGTAAAATGGTCAGGCCGCACCCGACGTGAGATGTGGGGTGAGCTATGATGCATGTAGAGTTGGGTATGATCACATATCTATAATAAAATACTCCCCACCCCCGACTGGTATAGTAGATCCAACCATGGTACGCTATGGCACGGGATTCCCCAGGGAGGTAGCAAATCTCCCCGAAAATCAGTGTTTGTACATGTACAAGATAGCAATGAAACAAGACTTGTACAAGCTACACCATGAACAAGGAACAACATCTCATGACGAGATTCGTATATACCAATCCGTGTAATCATCGTGTCAAGAGCATGAATATTTACACTAGATACAATAAACATAGGGGATATCATAAGCAAGAAGCTAATCAGAGAATGTACTCGCCTTGGGTCCTTAGCTGGAATTGTCAATGTCCTGTTCCAGAGAATCGTCTGGAGGAACCAACAGTCCTAAAGACATAATATAAAATAATACAACATTTGTATCAGATGCTACACTAACACAACTCAAATACATAACTCAGGGGCTATGCCAGGTATGGCACTGGTCAATTTAGGGTCAGTGTGCGTCAAATTGCACGGGCGTCGCGTCTGCGATTGCTGGGCAAGACAGACGATCAAAATGGTACGGGGCTTGCCAGTACGTCAGCGTACGCATGGCAGCCAACTAACATTTCACAGAGTCACGGGTCAGGTATAGTTACGGGGTGTCCGTATTTATACCCGGGTCATCTAGTATCCATGTATATATAATATATATATACTACTAACATACATACATATTATTCATTTGGTATGAAAAAAAAATAGATGTGTATTTATATGCTTTAAATAAAACTAATACTTGTATATATATATAAACATATATTAAGGAGATACATATACAATACGTATATATATGTATACATACTAAATAGAATTTAACATACTATATATATATATATATATATATATATATATATATATATATATATATATATATATATATATATATATATATCTTAAAAATATATGCCAATATAAATTATATATGCTACAGTTATATATTTACCAAAATACGTACATATATATATGTTTAACATATATCAAAATACGTTCATATACATATATATGTATATACCAATACATTATTTAACATATAATATTAAATACGTATATGCTAATTTATATATACATTGCATACATATACATATAAATAGAGAAAAATAAATATATATATATATATATATATATATACAATTTACACTCAAATACGTATAAAACATACGTACGCACACACATACACCCATACACACGTATTTATATACATATACGTATATAAACATATACACATACATATATGTATATATATATGAATACATATTTACGTATACATATATACCATACATACGTATATACAAAATAAACTATATATATAAGAAGGAGGAAAGAGGGAAGAGGAGAGGGACTCACCGGGGTCGGCCGGTGGCCACTGGCCGGAGTGGCAGCTCGGAAGTTGTCGAGGGAGGATGAACGGGGTGATGCAGCGGGAGTCGATGGGGTGGAGAGTGGTGGTGCTCGTGGTGGCTCGAGGAGGTGGAGTCGGAGTGCAGTAGCCGGAGGGGTGACGGGAAGGAGGAGGAGCAGTAGGGAGTCGTGGTAATGGTTCGACTCGACGATGGTGGTGCAGCGAGGGGGCTCCGGGATCAGGGAAGTGGAGCCGGAGTTGGAGTCGGGATGGAGGACGTCGGCTTGTGGCGGAGTGTGATGATGATGGTGGTGGGGGTATTCGCGGTGGTAGTGAATGGACGGAGGTGCAGCGAGGTCGGGCTGCACCGCCGGCCGGAGATGAGGGAGACGGTGTAGCTACGCCGGAGTAGGGAGGATGTCATATGGTCGGGGAAGATGGCACTGGTGGTGGCTGTAGTTCCGGTGGGAGCGGGGTTGGCTCGTGGCCGGAGTGTGGAATGCGTATTGGAGGAGGCCGGCGTCTCGGTTGCTCGGGGATGAGCAGCGGAATCGATCGCTGCACAGCCGCCATGGGGGAGGAGAGTGGAGAAGCTCAAACGCTCGGGTCGGGGCTGGCCGGACTGACAGCGGAAAAAGGCTCGCCGGAGAAGATGCTCGGTCGGGTGGCTGGCCGGGTGAGGTTATGGTGAGGTTAGGGTGTGTTGGGTTTAGGTGTTGGTTATGGTGTATGTGTTTGTGAAGAATTTAACATGGAGAGGTGGGTTTTTGTAGGTGAGAGGAAATGATGTGACCCCCTAGGAATTAGGGTCGGCCAATATAGGGATGGGGTTTTCTTGGGAAGAGGGTTGAGGGAACATGTAAGGAGTTGTGTGGTGGGGATGGCTCCATTTAAAATGGAAGGCCTAGATTCAATATGGAGAAAAAATGCAACAAAAGAAAGGAGGAGAGAGGGTGTGTTATTGACTAGTCAAAGAAGGGGTTGGTTTCCTTCATTTGGGTTAACCAATAGGATGGTGACACATCATTGCAATTTTGTAATTAAGTCCCCAACAAATAGAAAATTACACAAAAATGGGTTTCTAAAATTAATTAATTAAAATTAGATACACTTGGCGTTCTAAAATTAATTAGGAATACATGGGACCAAAATCAGGTCGGGTCATCAATAGCATTAATGAAGAAGACTCAGAACAGAATATTACCCTAATTTGGGTCGTACGAAAATAGGTCAAGATTGCCTCCAATTTCGATTGGAACGCACAACGATACAAAATTGAAATTTATTTAGGAATTAAATAAACGTCCGCGACGAATATTGTGCGGCTAAAATGAAGCACAAGAAAGCATAATTATGAGTTGCAAAAATGTCAGAATGGAAGACGGGCATGTCTAGGGCAAGGTTGTGAAATTGTTGGAAGACAAAAGCCAGGGTAGCGCTCCAAATATCAAAGCAAAGATAAGGTACAACAATTAAATAAATTACGGTAATTAATTACGACCTCCAATAATTTAAATCCTAATTAATACAATTAACAAGTAACCCTATAATTCGGACAGGTGTTTGTCTAGTGGGCTTCTAAGTCAAGTCTACCAGCTCAGACATTAATGCACACTGAAAATAATATAATATTTTTAATACTCATCTCATGAAATTATTTAAATTAAATACACGAAATATTAAATACATAAAAAGTCAAAAATATCCCTATTTTTGGAATGTGGTAGTGACACCTTCACATGTATTTTATCGTGTATATTGGGTATTGATTTTAGTGTACTTCGTGTTCACACACTGCTCGTGTTCAGTGTACTTATATTCATGTTCATAACGTTTCGTGATTGGATTCATTTGGTATTGGTTGGGGATGGGAGAGTAAGAGTTGGTTATGTGATCAAGCCCAAGTGTATTCGTGCATATGTCGATTACATATCACACGTGTAATCTAGTTACTATATTATATTCGTGTTCAACCTAAATCGATCACAAAATGAACTTGAACTCTATGGCACATTAGCTAGTTTTATCTTTCTTTTTTTATTGCAGTTGTTCTTTTGTCTGTTATTTATTCCAATACATTACATGTTCACTCTAGTTCACTCTATTTGTGATGTTTAGTTATCTTGTATTCTTTTCTATTATCTATTATATATGCTCGATTATGTTTATAAAACTGCTTTCAGAGGTATGTACTTCGCTCCAATCCTGACTGGATATATTTTTCAGATGATTGGCTTGTGCATCAGTGTCCCACCTACTACGGGCCGCAGGACGGCATACCATTAGAGGATACTCTATTAGAGTAGGAGGACGTAGTACCAGAGGCTGAGGAGACTTAGATTATCTGTTTAGACTTGTTTTAGACTTTATTGAGGTTATTGGCATGTATATATATTATTTCAGACTTGTGGATGTATTGTGACTCTTTCCTTCGTTATTCCATCTTGTGCTTTATCTTTCTTAGTTTGCATTGTGATTGAGTATAGTTACCATATTGTTCCTCCGTTTGGAGTTGAGATAATATTGACAAGTACCATATATATATATATATATATATATATATATATATATATATATATTGTATGAGATATTTAGATAGTATAGTTGACCCAGACAGTGTTCTACCACCGATATTGTGGTATAGGCTGAACGTTGCTCACTACTCGTACCCTTATTCCGGGTGCAGGTCATGACAGTACTCTCGGCCGCATAACTCGCAGGCCGCATGAAGATTTTTTTCTCCAAATAGCTGGTTCGGCCATGGCGAAAGCTCCCAAAAAAATTGAAATATATTTTGTCCATAAAATTCTCATTTTAAGTCCAAATCGAGTGAACCAAAAGCCAAAACGCTTGAAATTGAAAGCTCTATCATGTAGCAAAAACTGATTTTCAAAAATACATGTTTAATAGATCAAAACGAAAAAAAACTCATCAAACCTATAAAATCCTAAGTTAGAAATATAAATCTACTCAAAACCACCCATAAAAATAGAAAACTCCAGGTTCTAAAAGTGCTTAGAAACACATAACAAACATAATAAAACAATAATATGGAGGGTTTCTTCATTTCTCATGCAAGGTGTACTTGCCTATGGAAAGGGGAGAGAAAATACAAGGAGAGAAAGAAATGAAGTAATGAAGAGAGAGAAGAAAAATGTTGGGTTATATATGGTAGGGTTGAGGGTTGAACCACGGGTTCTCATGACTTGAACCAACCCTCAAAATGAACCATGAACCAGGTTAAAGCAAAGAATAGGTCTAGTCTCCATGCACATGCAACTATGCCAAAATAAAAATACGTCCCAAATACATATATCAAAAACGGAGAGTGACAATATTTCTATGATGATAACGTGTACTCCAATGCGGTGTAACGAAGCACAAAACCAAGGAGAACCCCGCATCAGCAAGATAGTATTTACCTATTATTAGAAATAACTATTAATACATCTTGATGTTAATATTTAAGTTGTTAAACTCATGAACAATCACGGGATGCAAAGCATATCAATTGAAACCGTTAGTTTATGTCTTTGCAGTAAAATTGTACTCCTCAACAAATGGCTATCATGTGCAGACTACTCCCAACCGGCAAGCACAAAGGTAAACTTTATATCAAATGTACATGCCACCAAAATATTTTGAGATATTATTTGTTTTCTATTCCGTTACCTAGGGTGTTCCTCCATAGAGACGTTTGCAGCGATGTCAAAAAAAGAAATATATTTTCTATTAATATTAACTAACTAATGTAGAAGCAAAAAAAAGAAAAACATAACCTTAATAGTAAATAAATACTTAACCTGAAAGTAATGGTACGGGCCTACATCACCCTTATTGTAGGGGGAGTTGGAGCAATGGCATTGATAAAGACTTCCCTATACTGTGCAAGACACATTTAACACTTTATGGATATAAAAGTTCACAGTTTGGCTAGACTTAAAAGAGGTGTAAGCTCCCATCCTGCTGTTATGGTTGTGACCAACTGTGTTTAGAAAAATTGTCACTTGCTCTTCAACTTGCACAGACCTGCTATCGGCTAAACCATAACTACATAAGCAATTGCATAATCGTTGGAACACATCAATTTTCATCCGAAGCATCTCATGACATACCCTGTCACTTGAACCGAACATAGGTCATAACGTTGATTATTAAGCTAGTTTTGGAATATGCGTCATGCATATAGTAGCTTAACCTTAATTAACTAATAGGTTGGGACAAGGTACTTTTTTGTCCCTCCTAGTCCGTGGGCCCTAAGCGGCTATGTTGTCACAGGCATTGTATTGAACCGAACATTCAATACAATGCTACCTCTTTCAGTTCTAAAATTACAATAATGGCACCTTGTAAGATGTTGACTAATAAGATGATGGCACATCATAGTATTATATATCACTACTACTTGCATCACCATCGTCCAAAAGACATCTACAAGTTTCATTTGGCCCGGTACTCTCGCTATCACCAAACAAGGCCGGTCCAAGACATTTGAAGACCCAGGACAAGAATTTAAAATCTGCTATCAATTCACACATCTAGTATTATATGCTTTGTTTTTTCATAAAACTACAGGAAAGAAGGAAAAACAAAAGTTGATGACATGCAAAGAATATAATGAATCAACCTAACTAGAATTAATGGACAACAAACAACATAGGTCATGACGTTGATTATTAAGCTAGTTTTGGAATATGCATCATGCATATAGTAGCTTAACCTTAATTAACTAATAGGTTGGGACAAGGTATTTTTTTGTCCCTCCTAGTCCGTGGGTCCTAAGCGGCTATGTTGTCACAGGGACGCCTAGGCGGACTAGGCGTGCAGGTTGGAGAGGTCTCGACTCGACCTGGGTGAGGTTTTGCTCGTCTAGACGTCCGCCTATGGTCGCCTAGGAAAAAAAAGGGCCCGCTTATGGTCGCCCAATTATGCTTATCATCCTTACTAGATGTTGAATATTAGTTATTTCATATTTGTTGCTTCTTATATTACTTTTATTCTTATTGCTTAATACTTATTGCTTATTAGTTATATTACATATTTGTTGTAAGCATTATTGCAGAATTTTTTGATTCAAGAACAGCAGATCCTAGACGACACCTAGGCACGCATAGGCGAGACGGGTGGCTCGTCGCCTCGACTCGTCTAGCGTCCAGTACAACATAGCTAAGCGGTCGCTTGGGTTGCCCTGGGCCAGGACCGGCCATGTCACCAAATTATATAGATATCCCATAATACCTTTGCTGGAGAAGGAAAGCTATGATACTAATATTCTATGAACCCAACCCTATGCCAACTATGGAACTAAATACCCTTTAAAACTGTTGACTCTGGATAAGATTGATGCACCTCTAAAATGCTGGTTTAAACTGAGAAAATCCTGAACCCAAAGCCTGAAATGACAAAAACAAAATTAGAGAAATACTTGCTGTGTCTCAACATCTAAGACATCTGAACAATGAACAAAAACAATATCCTTTTTTATATCCTCAAATCCAAATTCGTTTAGCGTGTAGTAAACGTATATGTAGCTCCGTGCTTTCCATCCAGAGAGTTCTGGATCGATTCAGCACCGAAACCCTTGAGTTTGAATCTGCAAGGGATGGCAGATTCTAGGTGCCCATTCATGACAGGGAATAGTCATCTTCCATGAAACTTGTTGCAGTTAAAACCTACTGATTGCAGATTGATCAAGATGGGAACCTTAATAATAAAAGCTAATGCAGACATGCTGCTACCGCTAAAAACACGCCTAAGAATGAGTTTGCATACTCAATTAGAAATGTATTTTGCTTAAGCGCATTTGATTAGTAATGGTGTGATGGATTGTCTTCTTCACTCTGTAGGTTTGGTGTGGATTGTTTGATGCTTTATCAGTGTTTCTTATTGTGCACTGGTCTAAAGTATGCCAATACCCGATTTCTGGATTAGATTTTGTTGTTTATAAAAGCAAGAAATAAGAAAGATTTAGGGCAATTTCAACAAATTTTATTTAGAATTAGTTTCTATTATGCTAATAAATTCAATCGAGAATATTTTGATCAACTTTTTCATTGTGCTTCAAGGAGTTTTTGCAGTGTATTCAACTGTCTAATGAGGACAAGGAACATAAGATGACATCTTTAAACAATCAAAGTTTCCTAGTTAAACAAAAGTTTTTCGTAGAGACGAAGATGAAATAAGAAAAGGACTCCAAAAAGGAATAAGAATTAAGAACAAACAAATCCTTAATTCTCCATATTGCTTGTGGGTAGCTATAGATATTTGGTGCTTCAAATAATACCTACTGGGTCATTTTGTCGTCTCAAGGTCATAATAACAAATACCAAGAAAGTTTGTTAGAGTGCCACAGGGCCTGGAGAATAACGAATACATAACACAATAGCTATCCTGTATTAAACTAACATGCTTAACAATCTATGTTCTGGTGCAACAAGAAGAATAAAATGTTTCAGCAATGGGCCAATAACAATCCAAACAATCAGAAATTCTAATTAGAGAAACAAGCATCAAAGGGGAACAAAAGACAATTTCTGAATGCCATGATCTTTTGCTAATTTTCTTTGTGGCTTGTTAAGAATGTCTGAATTGAGTAAAGTTTAGTAGATAATATTGGTAGTTGATAATTTACCTATAATGTCCAGAAGAAACACTGAAGAAACAGACATCCTAGGTAGCAGGGAAACTCCAAAAATGTAGGTCAGGTCGTATCGGACACATATTTGATACAATCTAGACACTTTAAAATATAATAGGACACACCAAAATAAGTGCCGTGTCTTTACCGTGTCATGTCGTATCTGCAACATTGCAGTTATCCCATACTGAACTTTATACTTTTAAGGTAATTAAAGCACTAATTACTAAAGATGTTCTAAGTTATACACAGCACTGAGATGAAAAGATTTGTTATATAATTCTTCTATCACACTCCCATTTGAACTAAAAAAACTGAAAGAAAGAACCCAAGCGCTGAATGGATCAAGAATTTGCATAAGAACCCAAGAACTGAAAGAAAAAAGTGTTTGCATGCAAGGAAGTAGCAACATGACTATAAAGTGTGAGAAGTTATCGATGCTAATAAAGTTCAATAAATACAGGGCGGTTCTAGGGATTAGTCGATGGTAAAGATAAAGACAACAAACAGGTTGCAAGCAACATGATAACAGTTCTGTAGGATTATCAGAGTTAAGAAATTTCTTGTACACCAACCAGCTACAGGAAAACTCTTGTTCTATCTATTGCGCTAAACATCATATCAAGATGTGCCCATTTACCTTTGCCACCATATCATGATCTCACATCAAGAATTAAAAGCTAACAAATCCCCAATTATTCTATTGATGATGCATTCTTAGCAGAAAATAGAACAGTACAAAAGACGCAATCTTTGGATTTCAATCCCTAGTGGAGTAAACAAAAAGGTATAGGGACCCAATAATACGGACACCACTTTCAGCATTGATCTAAAAGAAGTTTTTAGATCAATGCTGAGAGAGACTTACGATCGAATATTGCGGCAGTTCGGGTACGCAGCATCGAGGTGGTCTTTTGAGGATGACGAACGCTCCAGAGCAGTTGGGCAAGCTAAGGTGGCACCGGGGAGGTTTCTTGCCGAGGCTAGGAGGATAGGGCGTAGGTGACGATCGATGGGGAGGGGTGTGGCAGGCAGATCTGCTCGACACGGCTTATATGCTAGCTTGAGCAGTCGGCCTCGACGTCGGTCAACCTCGGTTGCTCGATGCGAGAGCTGGTGTCGAGGTCTTCTCGACACAGCATGTCGCTGAGGGGAGGAGAAGATGGGGAGGTGGGTCGATGGCTCCGGACTCGATGCTGCAATGTCAATCCGGATCGAGAGAGAGAGAGAGAGAGAGAGAGCGAGCGAACGGGCTCACCTTTTCTTCTTTTCTTAATATTCCCAAATCCTGTTGGGGAAAAAATTTCATGGAATTTAATTCTTAGGGGTTGGACAAGTTTTATTTTCCACAATTTTAGAGGAAAATAGAGTTGTGACTTTTTTGGAAAACAATTCCATGAAAAATATACCATCAAATACTATACATCGGTGGAAATTTGTGATGGAAATATTTTCCAATCAAACACAGCCAGAAAGAAGGTTGCATGACCAGCAAAGTGAGGTTAAAGACTAATGCCAGAAAGAGAGGAACTTGACAAAAAAATATGTATGGAATTGGCAAGGATAAATCTCATGAGACTAACCAATAAGGAAATTTGCCAACTAGTTTTTACTTGTTGCTCCGTATTATATTTTAAATATAACAACGAAATCCCTCAATAAAGATTAGAAGAAGCAGAGTTCCTCAGATAGATACCAAATCATTATTACTAAGTTACAAGAACATGGATCAGCGAATTTATATAACAATGATGTATACAACTAGAGATAACAAGAAATCAAATGTTGCATGGTTAACTTGTCTCCATAAAATAACTAACTAACTAATAGCAATTGACAGAAGGAAAAACATCAGACACCAAATCTTTCACCTCACCTTCATCGCAGTTAGGATATTATAATCTTATAGATCAAAAGAGTATAAAATATCCACGGTAAAAGGAGATACAAGTACATGATGTATAAGCCCAAAAACAACTTAAAATTTCTGCAACATAATTGAACATTGAACTAATTCTAGGGAAACGAGAGCAATACCGGACACAAAGAACAGAGAAGCTTGCAACAAAGAACAGAGAAGCTTGCAAAAGCTGATTTCAATCACCAAATTGAGTTCTAGCATTTCAAACCACATTCGCAGAAATTTTGAGAATGCCAAGAATCAACCTTATCAATTACACAAGTAACTCCCGCTTGCATACTTGTGAATATCCTCACTGAAGTGTGTGATTCCCTCAGAAACTGGCCGCAAATAAATCCCCGACAAGGTAAATGCCCCTTGCCCAGCAAACCTCACCATCCCATAAACCTCAAGCTCGCCATCCCCAGAGTCCACTTCTACCGGCATTCGTGCCTTCAGCTTCCCTGGCGTCCCCTTCAGTGGAATATCCGGCACGTGCCACCTCAGCTCCCTCTCCTCCCGGTTCAAGAGTGCCTTGGGAGTGACCTTCAACAAAGTTGGGTCGACTGGGAGCTTGAGTATGAAAGTCACATTCGTCAAAGGATTCGGCAATTCTGGGTTGGAAGCGTACTGGATCATCACCGAAAGCAAGGTCCCGGTGCGCCTCTTAACGAGGCGCACTCTAAGAGGCAAAGGAGTTAGCTTCGGCTGGAGACTGAACTTGATTATGGGAATGGATTCCTCCTTTGGCGGAGTTCGAACATGGAACATCCCGCCTTCAAGGCTACTAACACAGGAGCTCATCAATGCCGCTCTCTTAATTCTCGAGGTGCCCTCGACGCGGAATGAGAACTCCGTCTCCTTCCCTGCCGCCTGTTTCGGTGGCAGCGTCCTCAAAAATATTGTCCCCTTGAATGCAACCCTAGACAATATAGACTCCCTGAACTCAGCATTGATCTCCTCCGATATGTACATCTCGGGCATGGTCATCTCCTTCTTCTCCACAAGTAGATTCTCCAACGGCATGGCCCCATCCTTCTTTTCTGCCGTTGCTGGTGCCACTCCGCCCGAGGTCAAGAACTCCAGCCCGCCCAAGCCTTCCGGCTTGGGAACCTTCTTATTAGTGTTCACAAACTCCGACGCATCGAGGCCACCGCCGAAAGCATTGTCGAACCCTTCGAAGGCCTCCGACAGAGACTCCTCCTTCCCAAATTCAATCCCTCCGTACTCCCCTTCGAAACCTTCAACCCCGACAAAGGTCGGCTTCGTGGCTTCGGCACGGGGCAAGGTAGTAACTTCCAGACCTGCAAGTGCGGCCGTCGGATCAGACTCCTTCGCCTTCTTGAACCCGCCGACCAGAGCTTCTTCGGGTTTGTTAATCTTTTCGCTGGCGGCGAACGGATCCTTCTCCTCCTGGCTATTCTGTTCTTGATTTGCCGCCTCATCTTTGAGTTGTTGTTCCACTGCCGAAGAGGAGGGCGGGGCGGTGGCGGCGGAGGCGGCGACCTCGTCCCCGGCGGATAAGGTCTCGGCGGGGAGCTCGAAGGTGGTGTCGGCCAAGGAGGAAAGGGTGGACTGCCTCTCCGCGGTGGCGGAGTCGGCGGAGGCGGACCAGGTGTCGGCGCCACGCACCCGGTTCTCGGACTCGACGGCGGTGTGGACCATCTTGGCGATGGAGTCGCCGTGGATTGAGGAGAGGATTGTGGACAGGCGGACGGAACCGACGCCGCGGAGGACGATGTCCAGGGCCATGTAGATCTCGGGGTACTTGCGGTGGAGCTTCTCGGGAGTGACGTCGACGCCGCGGCAGGCAGCGACGAGCACGCTGACAGCCTGGTTGACGGTGTTGATGCAGCCGAAGATGTTGGGGGAGTCGAGGGGGGCGATGCCGAGGACGTAGACGGAGTTGACGAGGCGATAAATGACGCGGTAGCGGGACTCGACGCCGACGGTGAGCTGGCCGGCGGAGGCGGCGAGTGGGTCGTCGCCGAGGGAGAGGAGGGGGTCGGGCTCGGAGGAGAGGCGGGCCTGCCGGAAGATCGAGAGGGCGGAGAGGGCGCGGGCAGGGGGGAACCACTCGCGGGTCTGGAGGAGGATATCGGATCCGTTGGCCGGCTGGAGGGAGAGGGCAAGGCACGACATGCTTCTTGTTGTTAGCGGATCTAGATCTGGATCTGGATCCGATAAGCGTCCTCTTTCTCTTTCTCTTTCTCTTCTTCTTCTTCTTCTTCTTCTTCCCAGATCTGAAGAGGAGCAGGAAGACTAAGAAAGTAAAAAGAAGAAGAAGAAGCTTTTGATAAGAGCACTACACATATTACTTGGGGCTAGTCCAATGTAATTTTTTTCAAAATTACAAGTTTGCTACTCTTAAAGTTACTTAGGGGCTAGTCCACACCAAGCTATATAAGTGAACAAATTTTCTATTTTAGGCTTTTCACCCTCACTTGAAGAAACTCTTATTCTCCAAGTCTAAACCTAAATTTGGAAATTGATAGTTGTGGTTCCAAGTGGAAAAGAATTTTGCTTTGGTGATTGTCCAACGAATATTCTTCCGATATGTTTTCGACAATATACAATGAATAAGTTTTGCGATTGTCAGAAAAAAATTAGTTTTTTTTACAATTGTAGGAACAATGCATGAAAATATCTTCGATGACGAAGTTGGATCATGCAATCCATTAAATATGTCTCCGGACGTTCCGAAGAACATGTCGGTTGTTCCGAAGTACGTACGGTACGTAAAACGACAACCCTATTTCGACAGTCATCGTGTAAGGACTGTATAAAATTAGACAGTTCTATATAAATATAGGACTGTCAATAATTCGACAGTCCTATATAAATACAGGACTGTCAGAATTTTGACAGTCCTATATAAAAGTAGGACTGTCATAATTTTGACGGTCCTATATACTAATAGGACTGTCAAAATAGTGACAATCCTGGATCTTAAAGACTAAATTATTTGAAGTGCTAATATATGAAGTTATTAATTTTTATATTATTTTATATTGGTTATAGGACCAACCTTGTACAGATGTTGTGGTACATACTGCTATTGGGGTTGATGTGGATAATATATTCTCAACGGATATTCAATTTGCAACCCAGGAAGAAACATTAGATTGGTGCAGAGAAATTAGAAGACGACATAACATAGTAATTGTCATTGCAAGATCCATCAGATCTCGGCCGGGCCGAAAATATGTAGAGTTGGGGTGCGAAAGAGGAGGTGTGTTTAGGGAGCATCATAAAAAAAGGGTGTTGTTGAAAAAAAAAATTTCAAAGAAAAACGTTGGGACGAGAAAATGTGGTTGTCCATTTAAGGTGTTAATTGTAAAAGTAGAAGATGTGAAGTGGATAATCGAAGTCAAGAATGGAAGACACAATCATCCTATTCCAGGGACACTTACGGGTCATGTCTACGTGGCACGGTTGAAGGAGGATGAGAGAAAGTTGGTTGAAGAATTATTTCTTTCCGGAGTTGCACCGAAACAAATTTTTTCTGCCGTGCAACAAAAAGCAGATGGGAACAAGTCTACCATGAGGACGATCTATAATAGTTTGGCCAGAGCGAAATGTAATAGTATGAAAGGAAGAATGACGATGCAGCAAGTATTGAAGTTGCTTGGGGAGCATCACTACGTGGAGTACCAAAGAAGACATCAACAAACCGATGAACTCCTTTCGTTGTTTTGGGCTCATCTTGATTGCACACACTTGGCTCGCTCCTTCGTAGACGTGTTGATCCTTGATTGTACATATAAGACCAACAAGTTCAATATGCCTCTTTTTCACGTTGTTGGGTTTACGTCTACGGAAAAAACATTTACAGTCGCTTTTTATTTTATGAAGAGTGAGACAGTAGAGGATTACACATGGGCGTTGAGGAAACTACAATCCCTTTACACAGGTTACAAAGAGCCCTCTATTTTTGTTACCGACAAAGAATATGCGCTGATAAATGCTATAGATATTGTATTTCCTCATCCGCATAGACTACTATGCACTTGGCATATAAATCGAAACATCCAAGCTCAATGCAAGAGAAAATTTAAAAATATGGACGGTAAAATCGATATGCTTCGCTTCAAAGAATTCTACAGTGATTGGAGTCTTGTATGGCGAGCAAGTACTACAGACAGCTACGACACAGCATGGTACATGTTCCAACAAAAGTGGGAGACCAGTAACCCGACATGCATATCTTATATCAAAGATACTTGGCTATAACCACATAAAGAGAAATTCGTCTTAGCATGGACGAACATGGTGAAGCATTATGGCACAACCACTATGAACCGGGTCAAAGGATCACACTCAAGTTTAAAAAGATATCTACGGTCATAGGTCGGTAATTTTGTCTCCGTTTGGCAATTGATTCATTTGATGATTATTTTCACGGTGAACGAGATTGTAGCATCATTTGAGATGAGCCTCAATATTGCAAAGCATGAATACAAGCATGAACACCTCTTGGATGGTTTAATCCATGTAGTATCTCACAAGGCCTTGGGCTTATTGTTTGAGGAGATTGGTAGGTCGAAGTCGGTTGGTTATGTTCCCGAGGTTTGCGGTTGTTCATATCGACATTCACTCGGACTTCCTTGTGCACATGAGATTAACGAATATCGTCGTGAATCTATACCTATTCCAATAGATGTTGTTGATCAACGTTGGAGACAGCTATCGATAATGCCGACGGTGGAAGTTTAAGATGATTTCTTTTCTTTGCCACAAGTAAAACTCCTGCACGCAAGGTGGTGTGTCGCATCGAAACCGGAGAGAAGATCCATTGAGGTTAAAATCCAAAAAATTGCAGTCCCGGCAACAACTCGATTGCAAGAGCCATATGTTGTTCGAACTCCTAAGGGAAGACCACACTCAAGAAAGAGTAGAGCAAAAAAGAAGGAGAAGGAGTCAACTAAAAGAGATCCATCCTTGTTTGAACATATTGAACGCAGTTTGGAGGCAAAGTCCGTAATCGAAAGGGTGGTATTTTCGCAGAAAAAAGAGTAAGCTTACTATTCGAAGGGGGAAGAAACAAAAAATGAACGATTTAGTCACAGCGGAGGGTTTAGATAACTTTTCTGATTCATATAGTCTATATATTAAAAAATTTCTACCTGAGATACGGAATTTCATTTGGTCTATTGTTGATGTTCCTAAGGATAGCCATTGTGGATATCATACACTAGCAAGATAACTAGGCTATTCAGTTGAAGCAGGATGGAGACAGGTTAGGAAAGAGCTGTACGAGGAGTTGGAGTCTCGACTACCCTTCTATAGGCAGATACTCGGCAAAGAAATTGTTGGAGATTTGTTGTCAAGCTTACCTTGTACGAAAATAGTTACCGGACCAGACCATTACATGGATGTCCCGCCTGCTGCTTATGTATTCTCTAATAGGTATAAGATACCTATTGTAATTATCTCACAAGGCAATAACAATACTTTCTTTCCAATGTGTGCTCCCCCGGCCGAACACGGAGTATCCAATCTATGTTCGATAGGGCTTGTCGGACAACACTTCGTCATCCCAAGGTTGATCGGTCATTCTCCTATTTCGCCACCTTCTACGCTTTGGTATAAACACGCACCAGAGGAAGCGATCGCATGTACGACACCCTACACGGATGCAATGGCTGCCTATAAGAAGATGATGAAGATGGAGTATCCAAAAATCATGCCGAACGACTACTTTGATATTCTATTCGATTGATACTGTATATTGAAATATATGTTGTGGAAAGAGCCATGTATGTTTAACTGTATATTGAACTGTATATCGTGTGTCTGTTGTGTAATGAAAGAAGTTATCTAAACCCTAGGACTATATGTTGTGCATTGATACTAATCGATTTTGACTGTATGTTGTGCATTGATAGTAATCGATACTAGGACTGTCAAAATTACATGTAAAACTGTCAGGAAATTAGGACTCAAAATTTTGTAAGTTTAGGACTGTCAAAAATATGACAGTCCTGGAAGATACTAGGACTGTCAAAATTTTGATAGTCCTAAACTTTCTCCACTGTCTCTGGACAGTTATATGTAAGTTTAGGACTGTCAAAATTATGACAGTCCTGAAAGATACTAGGACTGTCAAAATTTTGATAGTCCTAAACTTTCTCCACTGTCTCTGGACAGTTATATGTAAGTTTAGGACTGTCAAAATTATGACAGTCCTAGAAGATACTAGGACTGTAATTTTGACAGTCCTAAACTTTCTCCACTATCTCTGGACAGTTATATGTAAGTTTAGGACTGTCAAAATTATGACAGTCTTGGAAGATACTAGGACTGTCAAAATTTTGACAGTCCTAAACTTTCTCCACTGTCTCTGGACAGTTATATGTAAGTTTAGGACTGTCAAAATTATGACAGTCCTGGAAGATACTAAGATTGTCAAAATTTTGACAGTCCTAAACTTTCTCCACTGTATGTATATAGCAAACTTAGAACACAAATTGTATGTATGTAGCAATTGTAGAAAATTTTGAAATTATAGCAATTGTAGCAATCTTGGAACACAAATATTCAAAGTGCCATATATAGCAAATTCATTCAAAGTTTTACAAGTCAAATTCAAACTTAAAACTTTTACATGTCTCAAAACTCAAATTCATTGAAAGTTTTACAAGTCTTCAAATGGGGCCTAAACTTCATGTCGTCTCTTTGTACGTTGCTATCTATTTTCCAAGAAAGAAAAATCTTCAGCGTTGTCGATTTGTTGTAGTTCGTCATTGATTGCCATATAATTCGAACCCTGGCAACTTACGAGGCTTCTTCCCAACTTCTTCACTTTCCTAGCCTATTCATGAGAATTAAAAAATTTTGTTATGTTATAAACATTTACAAATATCAAACTGAAAGTGAAGAAGTTGGCTCACCATCTTGACCAATGCAGTATACAAGACCGATTTGGTAGGAAGACCTGAAGGTACACACACAATATCGCCTTCGTGTTGGAACAAGGTAGGTAGTCTGACACCAGCGTAGTAGGCGAGGTAGTCGACGCTATATTCCGTCATATTTACTGCTGCTTGCCGTTCAGTGTCTCTAATAACGTGGCATTGCCACTCTGTGAAGAAGTCCGAGACCCAGTTGAACGCCGCGGGAATATAGTTTAGCGGTTTTGTACCTCGCGGAGAAGTTATCATTTTCAAAGTGCGCTTTGGGACAGTTTGTACGTAGCCAAACTGACAGAGCACTCAATCCGGCATATAAGCCTCCTCGATTTCATAACAACTTATAAGACCGTGATATAAAGCGACTGGGTGCAATGGACGACTAGTTTGTCGCAAATCACAATATGGATCCCAAACAATCTGCACCGCATAAAATTTAGCATAACGTCATTTAGCATAACGTAGTCAATTATTACCAAATATTAAAAAATTAGGTCTCAATTCACCTCTTCTGTCGTCATATATTCGAGTGCATTCCGTAGGGCGGCCAATGTGTGAGGACGTTTGGCATCTTCCTTAGTTGGCTTCCATCGGCACATTCTAAGAAGGTTCTCATCATACCCTTGGTTCAGTTTAGTCCCCTGCAGGGTTGGAAAGTGCTCGTTTATCCATGCCTTTACGTAACCAGGTTAAAAAATATTAGTCCAAAAATTAACAACAAAATTTTAAATTATGTATACAAGTTGACAAAGATATATCTATACATGGAGTAGAGTCTGGCATCCGGATATTGTCTTCGAACCCACGCGGGATGACGCACCAAGCTCGCGGTAAAGGTATGCTAGTATACCGCTTCCCCAAGATATTTCTTCCATCGTGTCAATGTTGTCCAAATTGAGGAGATATTTGGCATGTATGGATGTTCCAGACTTATCCGTAATGCCGACAGCCCCTAAGATGAACTGCATATATCCGCGGGCCACATTATCGCTATTATCCATTTTGGGGTCCGGATCAGCGAATATCTCCTCCAAATATTTTAAAGGAAGTCCGTAGGACTTCTTGAATTCTCGAAGAGTAGTAAAACTAGTGGCATCAACTCCCTGACACCCTGATACATAATCCACAATATGGTCGTAAAAGTTGATGCTCGACTCATCAAAAGTTTGATTCATCATGACTCAAAACCCTAAGTCCCAATATATGATGGACGTCATCAAGGGTAATCTCAACTCCCTATTGGGTAGATGGAAAGTGTTAGTTTCTGGATGCTATCGTTCTACAAATTCTGTTATCAGTGCATTATCCACCGTCGTATATGAGTAGCTACCCAAATATTATAAACCGGTGAGACTGATTTTTGCCTTCACATTGTCTCCCAATAATTCATACCTCCATGTATTGCATTTTTTTCCGTGGTTGATCACCGGCAACATACGAGAACTCTCCTAAAAAGTAAACAATTGGATGAAGTTACACCTCTATGTAAAATGTACTTATCTATAAATAATTGGATGAACTTTGAACTTACAACTATATATAAAATTATCATAACGTAATGTACTTACCGGATTGTTCCATATTTGGTATGCAATATGGTTTTCGATCGACGATAACATAGAGCAACCGTTTGGACGAGTCTCGACTGGACTATCTAGCTGCTCAGAAGATCCTAAACCATCAGTAGCCCGCTTTCCGAGGGTTTGTGGGAGACTCTCGACAGGACTATCTGTAGGCTGAGAAGGTCCCGAACCATCAGTTGGGCGATTTGGGTTATTTGGCATGTCCTCATCGAAGGAGGAAGAAGAGCCTGAAGAACTAGGAGGAGCACGTCTCTTCGAACGAGTGATAGTCTTCTTCGTCAATCGACGTTTCCTAACTTAAGGGCGTGCCTCGGGGTCGCGGATAGTGACACCTGGTTCAATAGTACGCGAAATATTGCGTTCCTTACGCATCGACGCAGTAGGGCATCTTCTGATGATATCTTCATCCACAGTGGCCTTCCGAGGGTCATGACTATAAGACAAAAATAAAATTTCATATAACATCCTAAATTAATTTAACATTCAGGACTGTAGAAATTTCTACAGTCCTATACGTATACAGGACTGCAGAAATTTCTATAGTCCTAATTTTTTAGGACTGTTGAAATTTCTACAGTCCTTTATAAATTTAGGACTTATATAGGACTGTAGAATTTTCTACAGTCCTAAATCTATATGGGACTGTAGAAATTTCTACAGTCCTTAACTTATATAGGACTGTAGAATTTTCTACAGTCCTAAATCTATATGGGACTGTAGAAATTTCTACAGTCCCGTCCGATACTGCTCGATACTTTCGATGATTGTCGATATTGTATGCCCTAAATCGGGTACGACCATCCAAGTAAACGTCTAAACTACATCCTAAACTACATTCATGACTTGTATGCCCTCATTTGAATAATGGAAAGAAAATTACTCAAAATTTTTGAAATACAATAGGAATTTTTAAAATTTTTAGGAAATTTTCTAAATGCAATAGAACAAGAAGAAGGAAGAGTTGTACCTTGATTCTTTCGAGACTTTGGGAGCCATCGACAAGGAGGAGGAGGACAAAGTTGAGAAGAACGGCTCCGGCGGGAGGGGGGAGGGCTCCGGTGGGCTTTGGAGGGTTTGGGAGGAGGGTTTCAAGTTTGGGCTAGTTTGAGTAAACTAATGGGCTAGTGTGAGTAAACTTTGTTCATTAATGTGCTAGCACCAATCCTGGGATAGCCCTTAGTAAGGTTTGTAGTGCCCTTATCAAAAACCAAGAAAAGAAGAAGAGATGTTTGCTGCTGTTGGTTTTCTTCAAGCACGTGGGGGTGCACGTGACATGGGCTGGAACTTAAATTGGCTGTATTTGGTACAGCTTATTGAAAATCTACTTCTTTTACTTTACGAAAATTTTTGGCCTAAGCAGCGTTTAGACCGTGAATTTTATACCAAGATTAGAGTTTAAGTCCTAAGACATTCAATTGGAAAGTTTAGATAAGGATGGGACGACGATCGGATAAATCCGTTAATAAGTTGGATTCGGATTAAGGATACTTAGGCTCGGATTAAGGATACTTAGGCTCGGATTCGAATCCGTTAATAAGTTGGATTCGGATTAATAAATTGAACCTGACCAAATTAACACATATCCCCAAATTGTTGGAATATGACCTACACGTACCCAATTGTGGACATGACACTAGCCCCAAACGCACAAACACATGCCAAATTGATCTATATGATCAATTGACACACACAACAATTGTCAATCTCGGAATTCCCCCAAAATTGACACAAAAAGTACCATAACTTTCTTAATAGGCCTCCTATGAACACAAAACCAAATCCTATGGGTAGCCTATGCATATGGGTTGATTTTTCATGGTTAAATCTCATATTTAGAACATAATTTAAGGGGAAAAACTAAATTGTACCTATAGGGAGATGGATTCCCAATGAAACCTCTAATTGAGATGAAATTGCCTCCAACTTGTAGATCCTTGCTCCTCTTTGTAGATTCTTGCTTTCTTCTTCTAGATCCTTGCTTCTCAAGTCTCTAATGGTAATTTGGAAAGGAATTGGAATAAAATTTGGTAAGAAAGTAAAATAGGAATGAAGGAATTTGGCAGAGAAAAATTCTAGATCTAGTTTTGGAATGAAAAGAGGAGAGAGAATTCCCCCCTTTATAAATAGGCCAGCCCCTATTTTCCCTCCCTCAAGCTACTATAAAATGTCCATTATACCCCTTGAGGCCTCTCATGAAGAAATAATTAAGGAAGGAAGCTTCTAGTCTAATGATTTAATTAATTTAATCCATCTCCTTAACAATGGGGTTTCTAAATGGGCTAAGTTCTAACCAATTAATTCATGTTGTCCATGGGTCTAAACTAACTAGTTAGGTCCACTAACACAAGTCCAAATTAAATAACTAACATCTAACAACAATTAAATAATACAACAAATAATTATTTATCATGCACAATATTTAATTAGATAAGAAATTACTAAAATATCCTTTCCTAGAAAATATGGTAGTGACACAAGCATCATACAAAATTGCATCTATGTACCATAAAATTATAGAGGACTGAGACGTCTGAAGCTGTTTACAGAATTAGGGATCTGAGAACCACCTCGCTCCAATGTTGTCTGGACCAACTGAGTGAGTACATCACTCTGGTGCTGCTGGATCATCATGAAACCTCAAAGGACATCCATCAGGACTTGGGAAACACCCTCTGGCTGCTCGGGCTGAACTGGGTGCACAGGTGCTGCCTACCGATCCGATACTGCCAGCCGATCTGTCTCGGGATCTACTCTGGACTCTGTCCCTGAATGCTAAGGCTAATCTCTAGAAATATGATAGTCTCCCGAATGCTTACCCTCGACCCATCTGGCCGATAGTAACAGAAATAGTGCCCCTGAAAGTTAAGGACACAAGAATCAATCTTAGAATATTATAGATCAACGAATAAGCAGATATTATATCAAGAATCAGGGATAGAACTAGGGATTACGGGGAATATTTTAGGATTGAGACATCTAACAACAGCAATAATATCCACATATCTATAAAACTAGATCAAATTTGCTCAAACAGACATAATTCGCTCAGACGGACCTACATGGGCCACCACTAAAACCGTGTCATGCCCTAGAACCAGAATACTGGAAAGCGGGACAAACAAGGCTAGCTACGTATACTTAGAGCACTCCGGTACTCCGTATATACGGTCAAGCTGTAAGACATGAGGAGTCACTACTACAAACCAACAACCAAGCCTAGGTCCAACAAACCATAGTGTCTGAATCACAAGAACAACATGAATAATAACAAGATGTAATATCAGCTGAAATATAATAGTAAAGTGTCCCAAACTATAATATACTGATGATCATTATGCTAGTAAACACAGAATGAATAAGCTAGCTAGAATCTGAGTCATACATGATCAACCCTAGGATATGTCAATCATGCTAATGCCCATAGCCTAACTAATTAAACCAAAATATGAGCTAAACACGTACTCGGTGGCTAAACGCCCACAAAATAGAATGTACATCAGAGTAGAAAAGTAAGAAAATATACTTAAGCGGTCTGGTGCTCTTGGTGGCCACCATCCTCAGGAAAGTACGAAAGATCCTCCGATGCTGCTATTGGATTTGGCCATACAAAACTAGTGGGGTCAGACACCCAAATAACAAGTACCACAAATGAAGCCAATCTAGGAACTTAAACTAGAAATACAAGCAATACAAATACTGGAAGTAAGGACTGAATATAAAAGATCTCAAGATAATAAATACTGTAAAACCTGTAATGAGAAATATCCGGATCTGATAATCAATAAGGAAATAACAAGTACTGAAAGTAAAAGTGATAATGTAAAGCCTAGACTAACCGGCATCCATCAATCACGGCAAATTATGTAAGTACGGCTTGATACTTTAACTAACTAGGGTTATCACAATCCTTAATTGCTAACTTTATAATGCAATGTGATGCTAGATTTTCTTCTAATCGTATGCCCTTGCAGTCCGTCTGGGATATCCATACACATAACCAACTGGATACTCCTCAAGATACTCCATAATATAAACCACTAGATGCTCCTCAAGATAATAGTAAGAATAACCGGGACTGCATGCAATCTAGAAAAATTTCTAGCCATGTACTACTAAGTGAATCTCTAGTTAATTAACCCTTAGTAGTTTCTTATATGAATCCGGGTGTGGCATTCCGCAGATTCCATCCTAGACATAATACAGAAAAATCAAGTCCTAATAGTAATATAAACAGGTTTAATATATATTGCACATAAGGACTCATGTATGCCACGACAACAATCAAGCCACGTGATACCAAGTGAAGCCAGGTAAAGCTAAGTGAAACTATGTCAATCCAGGTGAAGCCATATGAAATCAAGTAAAGCCATATACAATCATGTGAAGCCATGTCCAACCAGATGAAACCAAGTAAAACCAAGTCAAGCCATGTCCTTTGAAGCCATGTAAAGTCATGCTAAGTCAAGTCCAATCAATTATGTCATCACATGTAGCCGGACAAAGCCGGGTGAAATTGAGTAAAGCCAAGTCAAGTCATCTGAAGCCATGTAAGTTCATGGCCAAAATCAGGTCAAGTCATCGCGTATCTAAGCAAATGCCAGAAGTTTCAACATTAAATTACTATAAACCCCCTCACCCAAAATTAGGCCTAATTTGCTTAGATAGTAAAACTAGGGCTAGTTTGGACCAATTAGAATTAGAACACGACATTTATTTAATTATGCAATAATTTATATCGTGTAGCGCACCTTACTGTTGCTTCGATAAATTGGAGCAGCTCACTAGCCATTGCCCATCTATAAATTTCACAACCTCATCCTAGACATGCCCGCCTACTATTCTGACCCTTGTGCAACTTATAATATTGCTCTCTGGTGCTATATTTTAGCCGCACAATAAACGTCGCTGACGTTATTTCTTAATTCGAAATAATTTCCAATTTTGTACCTTTGTGCGTCCCAATCGAAATTGGGGACATAATCTTGACCGTTTTGGGCAAACCAAATTTTATTAATATTCTGCACTGTACCCTCTACGCCCCTGACAATTGTGTCCCGCCTGATTTAATCCCATGTACTCCTAATTAATTCTAGAACATCGTGCGCATTTCAATTTAATTAATTAAATCTAATTTCTGCCTTTGTGCAATTTTCCAATTATTGGGGGGCTTTTATGCAAAAATGCATTGAGGTGTCCCCACCAGTGGACAATTCATAAAGAAATCTATTTTTCCCCTTCATATGAATTTTTCTCATAATTTTCTGGATGTGCAACGCGCACATCGCCCTCCATTAAATTCCAGTCTTACAATTTATACAATATAATTTATAGCCCTCCAAAGATCCCATGTGAGCCCAAGTCCCAACCCCAAGGATAGTTGACCAAGCCCACAAATTCCTAGGTCAACCCAAACCAAAAGTTTACATGTATAAATATCTCCTTCTCTTTATTTTTTTCCAAATTTCTCAAAACCCAAAATCAGAAAGATGGCCACAACCGCCGCCTCCTTCTCCCACCAACACCTCTGCCGAGGAAACCCAGGCCTATGCTCATTTCTCCTCCGGCGACCTCCCGTCTCCAAACCATCCACACTCCTCCTCTCTAGCAGCACCAACAGGAAGTACTGGGCAGCGAAGAGCAGCACGGTGCAGGAGCAAAGGCCCACGCCGAAGGACGAAGAAGGCGCAGAGTGGACGATGAAGGGCCTCGTCGACTTCTTGTACGAGGACCTCCCCCACCTCTTTGACGACCGTGGGATCGACCCCACGATGTATGACGATGGTGTCATCTTCCGTGACCCGATCACCAAGCACGACTCTATCGGTGTCTATCTCTTCAATATTCGTCTCTTGAAGTAGCTTTTCCGGCCGGAATCCCACCTTCATAGCGTCAGGATCTGTGGGATTCCATAGAAAATAAAGATTACTTTTCCTTGGAGGGTTTTCTGGATGTCTTAAAACAGCTGCGAATTTATAAGACTCCGGACTTGGAAACACCGAAGTACCACATACTGAAAAGGACAACAACATATGAGGTGAGGAAATATGAACCATTTGTGATAGCCGAGACAAAAGGAGACAAGCTCTCTGGATCCTCAGGCTTTAATGAAGTTGCTAGTATATGATTCCTTGTTAGGTATATTTTGGGAAGAATTCGACAGAGGAGAAGTTTCCAATGACCACCCCAGTCTTCACTCAGGTTCTAGATGCTGATCAGTTAGAAGTTTCCATCCAGATGGTTCTACCAGTGAATAAAGAGTTGAGCAACTTACCAGCCCCTAGTACGGATGCAGTTAAGTTGAGAAAAGTGGAAGGAGGTACTGCTGCAGCAATAAAATTCAGCGGAAAGCCCACTGAAGAAATCGTTTGCAGTAAAGAGAAAAAACTTAGGGCGGCACTGCTTAAAAGTGGTCTACAGCCCAAAGAAGGTTGCTTGCTAGCTCGTTACAATGATCCTGGCCAAACAATGAGCTTTTTGATGGATATTGGATTTATTCTGCGCGACTTTTGGAGCAGGTTATTGGTACATCGTAGCTTTCTTGTTAGACAAGTATACCTTGCCATTATACTGTTATTTATATTCCATATGTTGCATGCATCTTTATTTTCTGTCTTTAGTTCATATATTTTAACTGTTATATAAAATATGTACGACGGTGTCATCGCGGTATATTTTTATTTATGTAATTGCATTGACCTTGTTTATGAGACTACCCCATTATCATGTAGCACCATTAGGTTTTATTTGACCGTGACACATATTTTTACACGAGTTGTGAGTCTCATATAGATCACGGACGCACGTATTGACTGATCATCGGTACGTGTGGGATGTGCATTAGGAATAACTGCTTTTAGAAACTTTGCATGCTAGTAGACTTAGCAGTTATTAGAGGTCTAGGGGCATAGCCTATTGTAGTACGGTGGTCCCATCCTTGTCCTTGTTTGGTTGCAGGATTGAGCCAGGGTACTAAGAATAGGCTATGAACCAAATTGTGTCATGGATGTGACATGCTTATAGCATGGGGTGGGGAGAACAACAAGTACCACATTTGAGCTCCTTTACACTTTTTTTATTGTGCGGCCGGATTCTCCGCTGGAGATACGGGCGGTGATGACCATTATATATTATGTATTATCAGGCGGGCCTCCGTCGTTTAAAAGGCGATGTGCCTTTTAGGCCCCTGGATCTCTAATAGAGAACCATGTCAAATCCCAGGTTTTCAGCCAGATAGCTCACTTGTGGGAAAAGTTGTTCTTAACTGCATTCACTTAGACGGTTAGGCGACCCCTTTGGATATTTATTTTAGTACTTTATTGGCATGTGTTTAAGTATCTTGTTATGTCCCTCTGAGGACCTGGTCCCTACCAGGTGTATCTGTTCTTGAGTATTCGCAGGAGCACAAATTCGGATGGTTACAAATGTTCGAGGTTGTCTTCTCTTCGAGCCCGTGATTGATAGCTGGTATTCTTATATAGCGTTTATTGTGTTGTACTCATATTGTATTTGCTCTTATATTCGAGTTGGTAGTGGATTTGTTTCCATCGAACTATCATCCTTAGATACTTCTTATTGAGATCTAGTTTCATAAATACTGGTTATTTATTTATATTTGATTTTCGTGGATGAGATTTAGATTTTACCCTGTGACCTGTATTACATTTTATACCACTTATGGATTTGATATTCATATTACAGCGTACGTATGGATTTGGTTTCCATATATTGGAGTTGCCATATCCATGCGGCTGGCATGCTTACGTGTCCTAGTCCTACGTATTTTTGGGACTGGGGCGTGACATATGGCCCACGCAGGTCGAGAGCATATTGTCTCGGTTACATTACTGTACCGAGCAAGCCTGCACCTAGGACTAGAGTATAGGATCTTATCCACAAAATTGACTATAATTCATCTTCCTCCTATCTGTTCTATTTGAACAATTGTATCCTGCTTGATTCCTGTACTTCCCTAATAGTTCTTTAAGTATAGCCTTCTTCTAGAATATAGGAACTCCTGTTATTAGGATGATAATTAGAGTAGCATACCTACTAAGAATACAACGAGAATATAGACACACCACTAAGTTTGGAATATCTAGTGAACCCTAGAATCCCTTATCTCTAGAATTGGTTTACCATTACCCCCTGATGTATTATGAAGACTTGAGAGTAGTATAGACACTACTAGAGTTATTTAGAAGTTTTACCATAATGTTTGACCCTAGTATTGAGGAACCAATGGAGAACCAATATTGAACATTAGGACTGAACCTAACCTTCATAATTGGATAGTATTGGAGAACTATAAAACTTATATTATTGTCTTGTTATTAGTAGGCAGCACCCTAGGAAGCCTAGAGGAATGTAATCAACACTTTCCCTTGATCATACCCCGAACATGGCAACTAGCATACCACTCCCCTTGGAAAACCATGATGTTATCTAGAGCCCCTCTATTTCATGTATTGTTCCCCTGTGACCATAGCGCTCGCTAGTGTGCGACGACTGATTATGTTTCTTCTCTTCACCTTTCAACTCGTGCCATCTGACACTTCTGATTGTAGACCAAGTGATTATACTCTACGATAGGATATATAGTTTGCTATAGTCATAGTTGTAATCTTGAATTTTGAATTGTGTACCTTGTAGCTAGAACCTGATAGTGGAGTTGTTCAATTAGATTGTGATGATTACCCCTAATTGTATACCACGTAATTTGTACCCCCACATCGATACAAGTTAGATCCCTTTCTCCTTAAACGGCTAGTAACTCTTCTATCCCTACGATTGACACATGTTCTATGAGTACTATGATTAAGACTTAAGGTAACCTCACCTATATATTACAATAGGAGACCCTAATAAGTACCAAAATCTTTCCTCATATACCCTAATAAGATTTTCTGTTTTATTTACATGTGCAAGGTTATTTTGTAGGATCCTCTTAAGACTGTCACAATACTAGTTTAATTCTTTTAAGTGGGTAGTATGTCTCACAACCTAGAATCACATAGTCCATTTGACCCATCGAGGTAGTGTAACTGAATGACATTAATTGTATGCTAGCATTAGACGACAATGTTTATTCAGACGGTAGAATTTAGAGGTCCTTGCCCCCATTTGGTCGACTAGCGACTTAGACAAGGAGGTTGTATGATAACTGTAGAGATTGTAGAGTCTTTTGTTATTATTGCTTATGTTGTTTTTGTTTTTGTAAACTTGAATTATTTTGTAACTTCTCTCATCATAATCCAGCGTTATATTTTCTGTGCTACCTCGAATTATGCTGCTATTATAGTCTAGTTTTTGCAAGCTTATTCTTTATCGAGCTTGTTCATGATATATGTATTAATGGATGCATACATTAATACATTTCAGAATCAGTGTATTAAGGTCTAGCTAATCTTAGTGCGCTTGGTTCGCCCTTCGCATAACTACTTTACGTGGATTGAGAAATATAGTGATTAGTAGACGAATGTACTTGCCCTCTAGACATGTCTGACATATCGTATCGGTTACATAACTGTACTAATACGAGCATGCGAAGAAAGAATTACCAAATTAGAATTTTAATCCACAACTGCTTTGACAATTCCCATTTAAATTATTTAAACGCCTTGATCTCGATACTTCTATTCTATTACCTCTCCCTTGAACTCTTTATTATTGATCTTCGTCTTTCCTTATTTCGGAAAGACAAAACATCTTGCTTGGTATAAATTTGATATATAGATAGTACTAGATATACCCCACAGGCCAGTCGCATTGTTTCGTGACTATCTTTTATAAATGATTAAGGGAATATCATTGATGATATGTTTGGTGTTAAAGACTTTGATGATTCAATAGCATGATTAAATAATTTGGGATATAGCCTTCTTAGATGTATAGCCTTAGATGATAGATGGGTAAATTTTAAGTTGGGTAGAAACTGTAATGTTAACTTAAGGAGAATTCTTTAGACTGTAATCAAGTGAGGTTAGATAGAGAAATCCTATCCTAGTTTAATTTCGAGGACGAAATTGTTTTAAGTTGGGTAGATTGTAAACCCCCTCACCCAAAATTAGGCCTAATTTGCTTAGATAGTGAAACTAGGGCTAGTTTGGACCAATTAGAATTAGAACACGACATTTATTTAATTATGCAATAATTTATATCGTGTAGCTCACCTTACCGTTGCTTCGATAAATTGGAGCAGCTCACTAGCCATTGCCCATCTACAAATCTCACAACCTCATCCTAGACATGCCCGCCTACTATTCTGACCCTTGTGCAACTTATAATATTGCTCTCTGGTGCTATATTTTAGCCGCACAATAAACATCGCTGACGTTATTTCTTAATTCGAAATAATTTTCAATTTTGTACCCTTGTGCGTCCCAATCGAAATTGGGGACACAATCTTGACCGTTTTGGGCAAACCGAATTTTATTAATATTCTGCACTGTACCCTCTACGCCCCTGACAATTGTGTCCAGCCTGATTTAATCCTATCTACTCCTAATTAATTCTAGAACATCGTGCGCGTTTTAATTTAATTAATTAAATCCAATTTCTGCCTTTGTGCAATTTTCTAATTATTGGGAGACTTTTATGCAAAAATGCATTGAGTTGTCCCCACCAGTGGACAATTCATAAAAAAATCTATTTTTCCCCTTCATAGTAATTTTTTCCATAATTTTCTGGATGTGCAACGCGCACATCAACCTCCATTAAATTCCAGTCTTACAATTTAGACAATATAATTTATAGCCCTCCAAAGACCCCATGTGAGCCCAAGGCCCAACCCCAAGGATAGTTGACCAAGCCCACAAATTCCTAGGTCAACCCAAACCAAAAGTTTACATGTATAAATATCTTCTTCTCTTTATTTTTTTCCAAATTTCTCAAAACCCAAAATCAGAAAGATGGCCACAGCCGCCGCCTCTTCTCCCACCAATACCTCTGCCGAGGAAACCCAGGCCTATGCTCATTTCTCCTCCGGCGACCTCCCGTCTCTAAACCATCCACACTCCTCCTCTCCAGCAGCACCAACAGGAAGTACTGGGCAGCGAAGAGCAGCACGGTGCAGGAGCAGAGGCCCACACCGAAGGACGAAGAAGGCGCAGAGTGGACGATGAAGGGCCTCGTCGACTTCTTGTACGAGGACCTCCCCCACCTCTTTGACGACCGTGGGATCGACCCCACGATGTATGACGATGGTGTCGTCTTCCGTGACTCGATCACCAAGCACGACTCTATCGGTGTCTATCTCTTCAATATTCGTCTCTTGAAGTAGCTTTTCCGGCCGGAATCCCACCTTCATAGCGTCAGGATCTGTGGGATTCCATAGAAAATAAAGATTACTTTTCCTTGGAGGGTTTTCTGGATGTCTTAAAATAGCTGCGAATTTATAAGACTCCGGACTTGGAAACACCGAAGTACCACATACTGAAAAGGACAGCTACATATGAGGTGAGGAAATATGAACCATTTGTGATAGCCGAGACAAAAGGAGACAAGCTCTCTGGATCCTCAGGCTTTAATGAAGTTGCTGGTACTTGATTCCTTGTTAGGTATATTTTGGGAAGAATTCGACAGAGGAGAAGTTTCCAATGACCACCCCAGTCTTCACTCAGGTTCTAGATGATGATCAGTTAGAAGTTTCCATCCAGATGGTTCTACCAGTGAATAAATAGTTGAGCAACTTACCAGCCCCTAGTACGAATGCAGTTAAGTTGAGAAAAGTGGAAGGAGGTACTGCTGCAGCAATAAAATTCAGCGGAAAGCCCACTGAGGAAATCGTTTGCAGTAAAGAGAAAGAACTTAGGGCGGCACTGCTTAAAAGTGGTCTACAACCCAAAGAAGGTTGCTTGCTAGCTCGTTACAATGATCCTGGCCAAACAATGAGCTTTTTGATGGATATTGGATTTATTCTGTGCGACTTTTGGAGCAGGTTATTGGTACATCGCAGCTTTCTTGTCAGGCAAGTATACCTTGCCATTGTACTGTTATTTATATTTCATATGTTGCATGCATCTTTATTTTCTGTCTTTAGTTCATATATTTTAACTGTTATATAAAATGTGCGCGACGGTGTCGTCGCGGTATATTTTTATTTATGTAATTGCATTGACCTTGTTTATGAGACTACCCCATTATCATGTAGCACTATTAGGTTTTATTTGACTGTGACACATACTGGTTATTTATTTATATTTGATTTCGTGGATGAGATTTAGATTTTACCCTGTGACCTGTATTACATTTTATACCACTTGTGGATTTGATATTCATATTACAGCGTACGTATGGATTTGGTTTCCATATATTGGAGTTGCCATATCCATGCGGCTGGCATGCTTACGTGTCCTAGTCCTACGTATTTTTGGGACTGGGACGTGACAATTACAAAACCCAAAAATTTCTAAAGAAAGTACATGATCGGTATACCGTCGGTACAGTCCAGGACACCGTCGGTACACCGGTCCAGAGATAGAAAAAATACAGCAAGTTCTGGATTCCAACAAACCGGTATACTGTCAGTATACTATAGTATACCGTTGGTATGTCATTCCAAGTAGGCAAAAAGTTACTGAAAAATAAAGTTCTACAAATCGGTATACCGTCGGCACAGCCCAGTACACCGTCGATATGCCAACCAAGACAAATATCTAACAATGTCGACAAGATCAGTATACCATCGGCACAACCCAGTACATTGTCGGTATGCCGATAGGGTTCACACGAAAATATCTAAAAATCAAGTTGGTCAAAATCGGTATACTGTCAGTATACTGTAGTATACCGTCGGTTTGCCGGTTTCCAAGAATAAACTTGGTTAAATCAAGTCTAATTTTTGGGACCCAAATCAAACCCCAAAAATTACTAGAACCAAGTCTAATTGGAAGTCAAGTCTAGGATAAGTCTTATATCACAATACGGACTAATCACAACTCCGGTATCGTTTCCTTTACTGAGTTACCAAAAAGGAACGGAATAAGATTCTACCAAAAATCAAAACCGAGACAGTCACTAGGCTAGAAATCACGTTATGAACAACTATAGAAAAATAAGTCTAAGCTAAAAAGTAATAACCAAGCTCCAAGAAAGTAAAATGATAGAAAGTAAAAAAAATTCACGAAATCGGCAAGGTGTACTTGCATAAAGCGAGCTCCCAGCCTAAACCTTCTAATCTACCACCACAAAGGGGTTCAGAAACTACACTCCAGGTCTCAAGACCACGCTTCCAGCTCGTGAGAAAATGAAGAAGAGAGGAGAGAGAAAGAAAAAGAAGAAATAAAATATCTCGAGTACTATTTATTTAAAAAATATCTCGAAAATAAAACAAATATCTGTCGGACAGTATACCGTCGGTATACTGTAGTATACCATCGGTATACTGTAGTATACCATCGGTATACTGGTCAAGTAGTAAAGTTTCAGTTTTGAGATTTTTTGAGCTTACTCGAGATCCAATAAAATGCAATAACTAGCACAAAATTTGTATTCGCATAAAACACGAATATTGTGAGACTAGTCTCATATAACACAACCTTATTCTAAAACTTAACATGCTATTCATTAACCTAAACTCAAAACCCAAACCTCATACTTACCTTGATACACCAAGCTACCTCGACATAGCTTATTACCTATTCACTTCCAAAATACCATAACTAGACTACCTACCCAAATAATATACCTGACATAACAATATGTAATTATCCCACAACTAATTGGTATCTCTATACTCATATGATATCCATGTTTCACTCTCACCTACACCAACCTAATCCAGGTATCAAAATACTCAATTATCACACACACAAGCTAACCCAGAACACACCTGGATACTTCCTCAACGTGGACTGATACCACTTTGATACACAACATCAACTTCTACTAAAAGCTAACAGATCTGAACACTGCCTCATATAAGTGCACAAGTATTTTACAACTACTATCCTCTGCTTGCAACCTCTGCTTACTGCATATGTTGCACTGTAGTGCAGTGCAAAGCCTGTACAGCTCTACTGCTTCCCCTCTCTGCCTACAGTTCAGTTTTGAACAGAGAATGAACTCCCTATGCTAACACAGTTGCTACTATGTAATAACTCAAATGTCCAGGATGGCAACCACAATATCTGACAAAAGCATTTGAAGTGCACTTACAAAATATCTTCACCAAGCTATGACTCACACTGACACATTAACACCCCTAAAACTGAGATCTACCTATGTGCATTTGATGCGCATAATAGCCACCTATCAATACTGATGTCAACCCATTCCAAGCTTAGCTCCCTTACAGATCTGAAACTAAGTTCCTTGCATCACCCGATCCTCTCCCAATGCACTGATTTCATAACACACTATACCAACCCGACACCCAAGCTTGCTTGCAACTAATACAATATATACAGGTCCAAACCTGACATCAAGTCCCCCCCCCCCCCCACATAAGGAATATTCACACAAGGCACTCACTGCACACTCTTTGTGCAGGATCTGGTACACACACACAACACAGTGAACACAAAAGCACACCCCTCACTGATCACAGTAGCTGCCCACACTAATACAGAGTATTAGTTCTCCCTCTTCCACATGTATCACACTCACATAGGATTAAGTATATATATATATATATATATATATATATATATATATATATATATATATACACACACACTAATAATGAATATTACATTTGAAATAGGTACCACTCTAGTAGTTGCCAATTAAAAAATACTTTAAGTGCACAAATAATGATACTCTCTATAATGTCATGATACACTATCAATCAATATGCCAAATCCCCAAATTCACAACCAATACTTTATATACCTATCAATTATATATATATACAACTAAAATAATTAGTTACAATAGACATTAGATAGAAAATATACTCATAAGCACAAAACCCCCAAATTACCAACCCGTATCACGACGTATCATAATGTATCATGATACGCCATACCCATATCCAATTGTGGACACGTATCTACCCCCATAATATCAAATTAGGTCTAATTAAACCTGTTTCACTCAATGTCACACAATTGTGAACCAATCTCGGATTTCCCCTAATTTGAGCACAAAACTCAATGTAGAAGTCACAATATGGCTCATATAAACCTAGTTTTTCTTCCTATGGGTAGTCCTAATGCATGTGTGGGTTCTAAATGCTCAAATATAATAATTAGAACCTAATTAAAGAAGGATTTCATAATTTTATTTATTGGGAGATGAATTTCTAATAAAAATTTAATAGGACACAATTTAGACACAAGATCCTAGCCAACTCCTTCTTCTCCAATGCTCCTAGCAATCTAAGCTTCTAGTGCTCCTTAAATGATGATTAGGGAAGGGATTGAGAGTGATTTAGTAGAATTTGGTGGAAGGATGAGTTAATTTGGGGAAGAATACCAATTAGAAAATATTTTGGATAAAGAAATGAGAGGAGAGAGAATCTCCTCTCTATAATTAGGGCCGACCATGTGTGCCCTCTCTTCCAAGCAATGCACAATGACCCATCTACCCCTATTGGGTTGTCATGAAGAAATTAATTAGTGGGGTAAGCTTCTCTTCTTAATGAAGGTTCAATCTAATCTTTAATTAATAAGAATGGTTAGCTAATTTGGGTCCAATGTGACTAGTCTAATAAATTGGTCCAAGTTGTAATGTCAAGTCTAGTTATCTTCACTAGTGTCATGTCTAATTAGCTAGTCTAATATACTAACCAATAATAATATTTGGCATAATATAGAACATACACATTTATATAAATAAAATATAAATACATTATTTATAGTAATACAAAATAATAAAAATACCTCTATTTCAGAAATATGGTTGTGACAAGTCTACCCTCCTTAAAATAATTTTTTACTCGAAATTAAAACTAAACTAGCACAAAAACACAACAGAACAATACCTCAAGGCTCGAAGGGATAAGGGTATCGCTTGCGTATCTCGATTTTCCTCTCCTACGTCATGTAATCCCTCTAGTGCAGGCGACAAGTCTAGTCTGTAGGCCACTGCACCGACCCTCGCAAAAATACCGAAGGGTCCAATGTACCATCGACTAAGCTTTCCGTCTCCACCAATGTCATGACCCGCACCCAGTGTAGGGACACGAGTACGTGGGTACGTCCAGCCTACACCGCAGCATCGACGGTAGAACGCTGTCTAGGTCAACAATACTATCTAACTATCTCACACAATATATAATGCTACATGTCAATAATTTCCAACTCCAATTAGGGGACAAAATAATGTTATTATTATAATCGATACTCAATCATGATATAAAACTAAAGAAAGATAAAGGCACAATATGAAATAGAAGGAAGACTCACAAAGTCATAATATAATACATTCAAGACTAATAGTCTAGCTACAACACAATCTCAAATAATATATACATGCCAAAGTCTAAAACTGAAATATATACAATATGCTAATGGAATCTAAGTCGCCTCAGTAGCCGGTACTAATCTGCAGTCGATCACCATCTTGTGGTCCATAAAAGGTGGGACACGTCTCCTCTTACCAATCATCCAAAAAATATATCCAGTCAGGATTGGAGCGAAGTACAACCCAATAATAGTTTTAATTAATTGATAAAGACTATAAACAGAATTAGAGAATGTAATACAAGACAAGAAATAATGAAACAATATCATGCTATGAAAGAAAAGAGACAGGTAATCTTGAGTATTATGGTATACATTAATCACAATAAAATAGAACAAGACAATAAAAATAGAATATGGTGAAGAACTGTAACTATAGTAAGTGTTTGAAATACTAGTTAGATATATGATCGGCTTGGGTTGAACATTGTCTACTTAAACGTTGGATAAACATTAGCTAACTTAAACATTGAACATTGTCTGGGCTTGATCACATATCTAGCTAACACTTTTCCTTTTTCTGACTAATACAAAGGATCCAACCATGACATGTTATGATGCAAGATACTCAAGGAATTTTAAAACATTAAACATTAAAAATTGAACTTTTAACTTTGAACTTTGAACTTTGAACGTTGAACTTTGTCTAATTTTAAACATTGTCTATTAACCATATGAGAACACGTGGAACAACGAAACAATAATATCCCATGACTGAAGATTCATGTCTATACTAGTCCGTGTACTAATGTGTCAGAAATTAAGTAATATATTTTTAAATACTTGCATTATAGTGATTATCAAATAATAGAAACTATCAGATAATGTACTTGCCTGTGGTCCTGAGCAATGTGTGAGAGTCGATGTCCAAAATGGAGTCACAAAGACCTAAATATGGAATAATAGTGTTAAGGAGTGAAATAAAATGATAATTATGAACAACTAGCTAGGATGATGTTTCTAGGCCATTTCTAGGTCTAAACTAGGTTAACTTGGTCAACTAATACTACTAATACTAGCTAATATTTACTATACTAGATACTATTAACATATAATTAGCTCATATACTATGGTACTAAGTTAACACTTTAACTATAAAACACTTACCCTGCTAATACTCTAACTTATTTAGTGTTAGTACTCTAGTATCCACCTCACTCTAATACCTTAGTCTATAGATCACCACTTTACCCTAATATCTTAATACCCCAATATCTTAGTTATATATGAATATACGCTTATCTCATAACTTAGCATATAGATATTCAGATATTATGAAATACCCTAGTACTAGTCCAACCTTCAACCCCATTGTAATTGATAACTGATAGGACCAAATGCACAGACCTCCATCCCTAATCTTCATTCTTATTACCTGCACCCACAATCCCCAAGTCATGACTGATACCTTGTATCAATCAAAAGTTTCGACAACCCCCACAGATTTTTTTCTTGCTAAACAATCACCTGGACATCCAAGTTCTAGTGTACACACCTGATTCCTAACTGATAACCTAAATTGAGGCTCTTGATTACAATTAACACACTGCACAATACCTGGTAATTAACTGAACACAGTTTATTTTTTTCCCAATGTAAGTGCATTGATCTATACTTATACCTCACATGCTAACACACACACAATGACACACTAGAAGGTGTGGTAATAACCTATTGTGATAACTATAACACACCTCACACACAATGACAAGTCCAAACCCGATCCCCTTAAGTCTGACACACCTGTTCTTTGTGCACAGACACAACACACACTAGATACCTAGTTCTAACCAACTCCAAACACAAAAAAACTTCACATACCTTCACCTCTGAACTGCTTTGCAGGCAATTCCCCTCAAGTGTTACTGACCCCATTCACCCACTGCAGTATTTACCTTCTCCTTGCTACTGGTGGTAACTGATACTCGAGCCCTCAACTGGACAACACACTGGTGCCTCTCCCATAACTTAGAACCTAATGTCAGCTAATACTTATATATCCTTGGTACACCAGCATAATTTTCCTTACTTTGGTACATGCCCTATGGTACCAGTACCTGCCCCTCTTATGATACATTAAAGTCTCCAATGCAATCATACTAGTGCACTACATGTTCCAGTTTAGAAATTTAGTACTGCAGGTAATACACTTACACTCCACTGAACATATACCTATTCACATATTAAGTAACTTACAACCAAACGCCCTTCTTATACTACAGCAACTTGCAGTTGCTTGTTGCCTGGACTTCCATATTAGACCTGAACCTCTCTGCATACAACAAGCCTCCAACTGGTTGCATAACCAAGGAACTCTAACTTCCTTCCTAACACAGACTTGCTCAACCCGAGCCCTTAGCTGCTGTTACCTTCCTATTTACTTGAACTCGAATACCCCCAAAACCTTCACTACAATATCAGACTTCCCAACTGAAAACTCAGTTGATACTCTAACAACCCTCCCTTCTAATCACCCATTGTAGTGCGATGGTGCACTGCACCCATCACTCCTCCTCGAACCAACACACCTACACAAGCTTGACACTATACAATAACAACACATCCAATATCCAAGCATAACACCAGTGAGTATCCCTATAACTTTAATACCAAAACACTTCAAACAGACACACTAGTGTAAAGCCACTTATCGGGTACCTAGTGTGCACCTTCCTATGGTAAATATGTATCATAGTCAAAATATCATAAAACACATGGGATACTCTCCCAAATTCTATTATAAATCACCAACTATCATGAACACATCTAATATAATAAATAGAGTATGAACACTATTATAAATAGCTAATCTAATGCAATATGAGAAAATTGACATGCTAGTACTCCAAATACATATAAACTACCAATTCTATAATACCGTATCATGGTGTATAATAATACAGACTCTCCATATCCAATTATGGACACACATCCCCTCAAATAATGAATTAAACTCTAAACTACCAATGAATCATTTTCTCCAACACTTGGTGAACAAAATTCGGGTTTCCTCCAATTTGGCCCCAAAACTCAATGTAACATTTGCAATAGGGATTATTAGAAGCTAAAACTTTATCCTATGGGTAGTCCTAATACATGGGTGGGTTCCTAATAGTTAAATGCATAATTAAAATATAATTAGGGAGAAATTTTGAGGGTTATACCTATTGGGAGATGGATTCTCAATAAACTCTTCCTAATGGACACAAGGGACACAAGCTTCTAGCAATTCCTCCTCCTTGGTGCTTCTTGCCACCTCAAAGTTCCTAGGCCTCTATGGGAATAAATTTGAACTAGAATAGAAGTAATTTGGTGGAAATTTATGGAGGTTGCTCTTAATTTGGGGAAGAACCAAATTAGGGCTAAATGAAATAATTAATGAAGAAAGAGGAGGCTCTCTCTAGCTATATATGGCCGACCACCCTAACCTAGGTTTAGGTTAATGTAGAAAGTCTAATATACCCCCATTGGGTTATCATGAAGAAGGTTTAATTAAAAGGGAAGCTTCTATTCTTAAAGAAGGTTAAGTCCAAGCACAAATCTAATGAGAATGGTTAACTAGTTAGGTCTAAAAGAACAAGTCTAACTAACTGGTTAAGTTATCATGTCAAATTGGTTAGGTCCACTAAGGTCATGTCTAATTAAATAGTCCAATCTACCAACCAATAATAATATTAGTCAACTATATATATATATAACATGCATTATATTAAATAATAATTTTTATAACATTATTTATAATTATGTCAAATGACAAAATTATCCTAATTCTAGAAATGTGGTATTTACAACCATAGCAAATTGTGACCCATGTCAGAGAAATTCTCAGAATTACCAGATCGCCAACCTAGAATAAAATACTGCCTTAACATGCAATCTAAAACAAAGCAATCACAAGCAATACAAAACAAAACATATACCTCAAACTCGAAAGGTCTCCAATGGCTGTTGGCCCAATAACCTTGTCTGTCCCGCGCCACCCAAAGTCTATCTCTAATAAGCTTCACCTTCCCAGTTGCATCCATAACCATCTCTGGTCCTAACAAGGCTCTTTCACCAACATCATCCCAAGATAAATGAGTGCGACATCTTCGTCCATATAAAGTCTCAAATGGTGACATCTCACTGTTGGCCTGGTAACTGTTGTTGTAAGAAAACTCTACCAGGTGAAGATGATCCTCCCAAGAATATCTGAGATCTAAAACACAAGTGCGAAGCATATCCTCGAGAGTCTGAATAGTTCTCTCTGACTGCTCGTCTGTCTGGGGTGATATGTGGTACTAAACTTGAGCTGGATGCCTAAGCTAGACTGTAAATTCCTCCAAAAGTGAGAAGTGAAACGACTATCCCGATCCGAGATAATGCTTACAGGAACTCCATACAATCTGTTGCACATACATCTTCGCTAGCTTCTCCATAGACATAGCTACTTTAAATGGTAAGAATTGGGCCAATTTGGTCAACCTGTCTACGATGAACCAAATCGCGTCTTTTTCTCCTGGAGAACGTGGAATCCCCGAAACAAAATCCTTGGTCCCATGCTTCCACTTCTACTCGGAGATGAGTCAAGGCTTAAGCAATCCACCTGGCCTCTGCCTATCTGCCTTTACCTACTGGCATACTAAACATCTGGATACGAAGCACATCATCTCCCATTTTATACTATACCACCATACGTTCTCCCTCAGGTCCCTATACATCTTGTTGGCACATGGATGAATAGAGTACTGCGAGCGATTCGCCTCCTATAGAACATCCTCACACAACTTCCCACTCGCCACACATAATCTAGTACCATGCCGTAATGATCCATCATCAGCAATAGTGAAGTCCTCTAATAATTCCATCTGAACCATTTCCCAGATACTCCTTAGAGCCTCATCATTATACTATGTAGCCCTGATCCAGTCCATTAGCTCAGACTATATCTGTAATTCCCATATCTGCATCTCGATACCAGGAACTAGCACCTCAATGCCCAACCTCTCAAGATCGGCCAACAAGTGTCTGTCTATCTTCAAGTGCATAGCCACTGGATACCTGCTCAAGGCATCGGCAACTATGTTGGCCTTTTCTAGGTGATATTTCAATAAAATGTCAAAGTCCTTCATCAACTCCAACTATTACCGCTTTATCATATTCAACTCTTTCTATGTGAACACATACTTCAAGCTCTTGTGGTCTGTAAATATCTCCACAAGCTCTCTGTACAGATAGTATTTTTATATCTTTAGAGCAAAGAAGACCGCTGTTAACTCCAAATCGTGGGTGGGGTAGTTCTTTTTATGAGGACGTAATTGCCTGAAAGAATAGCAATCAACTTTCTGTGCTACTGAAGAACGCAACCCAAATACTTTCCTAAAGAATCACTATAGATTGTGAATCCACCTGTCTCTGATGGAAACGTCAACACTGGAGCTGTCGTCAATCTCTTTTTTAGCTCATCAAAAGTGGCCTGACAATCCTCTTTCCAGACAAAGTCCATATCCTTCCTAGTCAGCCTAGTCATCGGCTCTGTAATCCTGGAGAAGTCCTATACAAATCTTCTGTAGTCACTTGCCAGTCCTAGAAAACTTCTGATCTCTGCTACTGAACTTGGAGTAGCCCATGACTCCACTACCACGATCTTCTTCGGATCATTTGAGATCCCGCCACCTGTCACTGTTTACGATGAACAAAGCTTAAATGAAACTTTGTATTATAAACTATTAAAAAATAATAGTACGAGAGATCCTAAACATGTATCTAAGTACAATTGATTCTGGGAAAGTATAGTTGTAGATATCTGATCTGTGGGCGATCAATTTACTCCTTGGACCATATGATAATAAAGAAATACAGGGATGTTGTGAAAAACTTGAAGAGTTGGGCAATAAGAAACCTTTTGCATCAATGGTTGTTACGACCCGCACCCGGATATTCGGGCACGCGTACGTAGGTATGTCCAGCCTACGCCGCAGCATCAGCGGTAGAACGCTATCTGGGTCAACTCTACTATCTAAATATCTCAAACAATATATACTTGGTACCTGTCAATTATCTCAACTCCAAATGGAGGAACAATATGGTATCTGATAAGTGTAAAATAAATGTAAACTATACTCAATCATAATGCAAACTAAGGAAGATAAAGCACAAATAGAATAAAGAAGGAAAAGAATCACAATATATCCCCGAATCTGAAATAACATATACATGCCAATAATCTCAATAAAAGTCTAATACAAGTCTAACAATAATCTAAACCTCCTCAGGCTCTGGTACTAGGTCATCCTGCTCTAAATGAGTATCCTCTAATAGAACGTCGCCTTGCGGTCCGTAGTATGTGTGACACTGGTCTACGAGCCAATTATCTGAAAAATTTATCCAGTCAGGATTGGAGCGAAGTACATACCTCTGAAAGCAGTTTCAAATTCATAACAGAGCATATATAATAGGTAATACAAAATAATACAAGATAACTACATAACAGAAAGAAATGAACTAGAGTGAACAGGTAATATACTGGAATGAAGAACATATAATAGAATATCTGCAATATAATAGAAATAACTGAAATCTAGCTAATGTGCCATAGAATACAAGTTCATTATGTGATCGGTTTAGGTTGAACACGAATACAATATGGTAACTCAATTACACATGTAATATGTAATCGACATGTACACGAATACACTGGGCTTGATCACCTAATCAACTCCTATTCCCTAATCCCCAACCAATACCAATGGATCCAATCATGACATATTACGAACACAAATATGGGCACACTGAACATGAGTAGTGTGTGAACATGAAGTACACTAAATCAATACCCGATACACATAATGAAATACATATAAAAAAGTACTCATTGAACACGGTAAGGGATAATATCTCCTGACATGATCCATATAGTACTAGTCCGTGAAACCGCTGTATCAGAATCAAGTATACAATTCTAGAACATGAGATATATAAACTATTATAAAATAAGAACTAACAGAAAAATGTACTCGCCTCTGGTCCTGAGCAAAGGGTGTCTCTCGATGACCAAGCTGGTGTCACAATCACCTAAATAGGAATGTCATGTCAAAATTGGTGTAATAAAATGATAATCATGCTAAATGAGTCAAAGTATGCTTTCTAGGCCATTTCCATGTCATACACCAATTTCTAAGTCCTAACTACGGTTATAAGTCTATATTGGTCACTAACTAGTCAATACTGGCTCAATTCTAAATAATATGGTCATTACCCATATATAATTATACTCTAACTAGTATATAGTTACCTAGCTAATTTAGGATGGATAATAATATAGCACTAACTTATAACCAATAACTGATACTAATTGTTATATAATTACTAACTGGGATACTTAACTGATATATCAAACACTAACCTAACTTACACTATAATCAAACCACCACAGATAACATATACTGAACCTCTTGCTAATTAATATTAACTAATAACAAAATCTTACCAATACTCACTTGCTCCTTCCCTATTACTAGTCAATACTCACAAGCTAGCATACCCTAATACTCACATTGGGACTTTGGTATTCACTTATACCAGATAATAAGATATTTGAAATAATAAAAGATAACAGTGTTATATAATAACACTTAACATTTAGCTAACACCACCTCCTAACTCTATTACCTGCATATCACCATACTCTCACTACTCACATTGACCTCCCGCTGGATCCTAACTGGCACCACACCCTTGATCCGAGCCTCAACTGTTACCTATACACACAGGTAAAGCTACGTTAAATTCACCTCCTCCTTCACTCTTCATCATCTGATACAACACCTTGCTCATGACACTGATATACCCTACTTGTTGTCACTGCTCTAGCTACTAATGCATACTGCTAATGCTGCTGCTGCACATTGCTATTGCATTCGAGATTGCTGCTATTACATTGCTCGAGCATGCTGCTGCTGCAACTACATATTGCACTGCCTATTGTAATTGCTGCTGCAATGCTATGCAATTGCGGATACTACTCTACCTATTGAAGTGCATACTGCTTCTCTTGATGCTCACTGCTACTGCTCGATTCAAGGCTGCTGCACACTGTTGTTGCTCTGCCTATTGTAGTGCATACTGCTACTCTTGCTGCTCACTGGTACTGCTCGATGCAAGGCTGCTGCACACTGCCTACCCCGATACTCTATGAGACAGTCAAACACACTGTCTCTAAAACACACACACACACACACACACACATATATATATATATGTTGAGGCATTTAAATAAATACCTATGGTGCACCAATTAGAATATCTATGATACTCAACCCATTAAGGTGCCAATCTCTTCATTATCCATAATTGATCATTCCCTCAAGTCATATATATATATATATATAATTACAACTATTAGAAGTCATTACAACATATAGTGAAGAGAATTTATGTAAATCACCCAAAATTGACACCGTATCACACCTATCGCAAAATACCGTGATACGGTCTATACGTATCAATTCGTAGACACATACCTAGTCCTATAACCCCGACTAAGTCTAATTAGATCTAATTGGTCTCATAACACACAATTGATGTGTCAAATTCATAATTTCTCCAACATGCACACAAAATATCTCACATAACTTACAATAGAAAGCCAAATGGCCTAGAACTTGTTCCTATAGGTAGTCTTATGCCATGGGATCATTTCTAATGGTCAAATACATGATTAAGAAGCCATAATGAGAGAAAAATTCAGGAATTACCAATTAGGAGATAGATTTCTAATGAAAATATAATTGGACACGATCCGAACACGATCTCTAGCTCGAAAGCTTCTCCTCCTTGTGCTTTTTTGCTTCTCCAAGCTTCAAGGCTCCAAGAGTGATGAATTTGAGAAAGAATTGGTAGTAAATTGTGTAAAAAATTAATGGAGGAAAATTAAAAAATTGGGGATATAGAATATGGATCAAAATTAAAATACAAATGAGGAGAGAGAGGGAGAGAGAAGAACCACCCTCTTCATGTGGCTGGCCTCTTACCCTTCCCTTAAGCAAAAACAAAAGTCCAAGTTACCCCTATATGTTGTATTATGAGAAATAATTAAGGATGGGTATATTTGGAAGTCTCTAACTAATTATAATTACACTAATCCTTTTTAATTTAATTAGTGAAATGACTAATGGGTTTGGGTCCAAGTTGGGCTTACTATTTGTTATGACAAATCTAAATAGGTCAATATATGACAAGTCTAATTATTGTCTAGTCTCTCTAACTAACTAGTTAACACAAATCTCTAATGACTAATTAATACTAGTCATAATAATCATAACTTATCTTAATTAAATAAAATATACAATCATCACACAATATTTAATAATATATTTCTAAACTTAAATACCCATGCCAAATTACCAAACTATTCCTAGCTGAAAAAGTGAGGGTGACAATCCTACCCACCTTAGAAAATTTTTGTCCTCGAAATTAAGGAAGAAACTAACTACCAAAAGGAATTAATACAAGCAAGAAAGAATTATACCTCACGACTCAAACATATAAGGATATCGCTCGCGCATCTCAGCCTCTCATTCCCAGGTACTCACTCCTGGCGAGTGATGCCTCCACGTGACGCACACCAAAAGAATCGTCTGGTTCTGCAGCACCTTCTTTCTGCGGTCCAAAATCTCCATAGGCTGCTCTGGGTAGCTGAGTGTCGGACCAACCTCGATCTTCGAGTGATCTAGTACATGGCTAGGATCTACCATGTACCATCTCAGCTGCGACACATGTAACATGTTGTGCACTCCCTCTAATGCAGGTGGCAAGTCTAGTCTGTGGGCCACTACACCGATCCTCTCAAGAATACCGAAAGGTCCGATGTACCGTGGACTAAGCTTCCCGCCTCCACCAAAGCGAATCGTGTCCCATGTTGGAGAAATCCTCAAGAAAACCAGATCGTCAACCTAGCACAAAATACAGCCTTAGCACACTAATAAAAATAAGCAATCACATAAAATACAAATAAAATATATACCTCAAACTCTAATGGTCTCCGGTGGCTATCGGCCCAATGCCGTTGTCTGTCCTGCGCCACCCAAAGTCTATCCCTGATGAGTTTTACCTTCTCAGCTGCATCCACGACCATCTCTGGTCCTAATAAGGCTCTCTCACAACATCATCCCATGATAACGGAGTGCGGCATCTCCGTCCATATAATGCATCAAATGGTGATATCTCGATACGTGCCTGGTAGCTGTTGTTGTAAAAAAATTCTACTAAGTAAAGATGATCCTTCCAAGAATCTCCAAAATCCAAAACACAGATGCGTAGCATATCTTCGAGAGTTTGGATAGTCCTCTCCGATTGCCTATCTGTCTGAGGGTGATATGCGGTACTGAACTTGAGCTGAGTGCCCAAGCTAGCGTACAAACTCCTTCAGAAGTGGGACATGAAACGACTATCCTAATCTGAGACTATGCCCACAGGAACTCCATGCATTCTGACTATCTGACGCATATACATCTTCGCGAGCTTCTCCGTAGACATACCCACTTTGAATGGCAGAAAGTGGGCTGATTTGGTCAACCTGTCTACGATGACCCAAATCGCGTCTTTACCTCCTGGAGAACGCGGAAGCCCTGAAACAAAGTCCATCATCACATGCTCTTATTTTCACTCTAGAATGGATAAAGACTGAAGTAATCCATTTGGCCTTTGTCTCTCCGCTTTTACCTGCTGGTATACCAAGCACCTAGATACGAAGGTAGCCATCTTTCGCTTCATACCATACCACCAAACATGCTCTCTCATGTCTCTATACATCTTGTTGGCACCTGGATGCATAGAGTACTGTGATCGATATGACTCCTGAAGAATCTTCTCGTGCAATACTCCACTCGGCACACACAACCTGGTACCATGCAGCAATGATCCATCATCTGCAATACTGAAGTCCTTTACAACCCTATCCGGACCTATGCTCTGATGCTCCTCAGACACTCATCCTCGAACTGTGTAGCTCTGATCCGGTCTATCAACTCTGATGGTACCTGAAGTCCCCATATCTGTGTCGCAACTCTAGGAACTAATACCTCAATACCCAAGCTATCAAGATCAGCCAATAAATATTTATCCCTAGTCAAATACATAGCCACTGGATTCCTGCTCAAGGCATCCGCGAGTACATTAGCCTTCCCTGGCTGGTACTGTAAAATAATATCAAAGTCCTTCATCAACTCCAACCACTGTCGCTGCCTCATGTAGAGCTCTTTTTGTGTAAACACATACTTCATGCTCTTATGATATGTAAATATCTCTACCCGCTCTCAATACAAGTAGTGCTTCCATAGTTTAAGAGCAAAAATAATTGTTGCCAATTCCAAGTCATGGGTAGGGTAATTCTTCTCATGCGGGCATAATCGTCTGGAAGCATAGGTAATCACCTTCCCGTTCTGCTACAACACACATCCCAAACCCTTACCCGATGCATCACTATATATAGAAAATCCTCTTATCCCTGATGACAATGTCAATATGGGAGCTGTAGTCAACCTCTTCTATGCTCCTCAAAAGCAGACTAAAAATCTTCAGTCCAGACGAACTCCACATCCTTCCGGGTTAGTCTAGTCATCGGTTCCGCAATCATGGAAAAATCCTGAACTAATCTCCGATAATAGCCTGCTAATCCAAGAAAACTCCTGATCTCCGCTACTGAACTCGGGGAAGACCACGACTCAACTACTAAAATCTTCTTCGGGTCAACTGAGATTCTATCTCCTATAATCACATACCCTAGTAATTCAACCTTATCAAGGAAGAACTCATACTTTGAAAGCTTTCCATATAGCTTCTCCTTCCTGAGGGTCTCCAGAACTATCCTCAGATGCTTGTCATGCTCCTCCGGAGTCTTCAAATAAATAAATATATCATCAATGAATACTACCACAAACTGATCCAGGTACTGATAAAACACCTTATTTATCAAGTTCATGAATACCGTTGGGGCATTGGTCAACCCAAACGGTATCACCAAAAACTCAAACTGCCCATACCTTGTCTAGAAAGCGGTCTATGAAATATCTTCCTTCTTTACTTTTACCGGGTGGTACCCCAACCTCAAGTCTATCTTCGAGAATATCATCGCTCTGCTCAACTGATCAAATAAATCTTCAATCAAAGGATATGGTGGCTCCTGTTCTTCTACCAAAGCTCCACAGAAGTCTTCTTCACTCTGCTCTACTGTTCCTTTGACGAACTTAAACTCTGTCTCTCTTGGCACCTGAAACAAAACTCTATCGCCACGATAATCGATACTAGCATGGTGCCTACTCAACCAATCCATCCCAAGTACTATATCGTAGCTCGGAAGTGGCATTACGAGTAGACACACGCTCAACTCTCAACCTCCCAAAAAATACTTCGGTCCTTGCAAACATCACTGACCAGGATAATGCCACCCCCGGTCGTGATCTTGCAATTCCTCGCCAACGGTTCAGTCTCAAGGTGATGTTTCAGAGAAAAAGATACAGATACAAATTTATGTGAAGCACCAGAATCAAATAAAGCATGAGTTGGAAAAGAATCAAGATAGACTGAACCTTAAATAACATCACCGACTGGCTCCTCCACCTCGACGGTCAAGGTGAAAGCTTGCCCTTATCGATGGGCACCTCTCTACTGTTGTTGGTGCTGACCGAACTACTGTTGTTGTGGTGGTAGAGGAGGACATCTCTGCTATCCCGTTAGTGGTCTCGCAGATACTCTCTGTGCCTGAGCTCCACCCTGAGCTGGACGAGCTGGAGCTTTAGGACAAGCCCTCAACTGGTGGTCTCCTAATCCGCAGAATAAGCACTGGCCGAATCTCATCCTATATGCATCCCATCCATGTCCCTGCTTCTTACAGAATTAGCAAGAAATGGTTGGCCTCTGGATCTGGTGTATCTGTTGTATCAGCGTTCTAGTTGGTCCATGATACTGTTGCCTCAGCTGCTGGAAGTGCCTCTGGTGCTGCTGCTAAAAATGAGACCACTTTATTGGACCCGTGTTGGTATTGGATCCTCCTATGTCCCTCGGCCTCTTAGATCCAAGCTCTAGATCATCCTCTGCCCGCTGTGCCTGCCTCAGAATCTCCTCAAAAGTAGCGGTAGGATCTCCATTCGTATGTGATTTGATCTCCCTGTTCAGGTCCTTCCTGAACTTCCTAGCCCTTCCTCTGGGGTTTTGCCCCTCCACAAAGTGGCCTAATCAGCAATACTCTGCTGCATACTCATCCACCGTCATACCTCCCTAAACAAGATACTGGAACAGGCTCTCTAGAGATGTCAAGGCCACATCTGGAAAGAACTTTTTCTTGAAGAGCTCTTTTAAAGCTTCCCAAGTAAGTCTTGGTGCTGAGATCCTGGGGTCCGTCCTGAACCAAGTCAACGCAATATCGAACATCATGCTCCATGCGGCCTCTATCAGCAACCTCTCTAGAATCTGCGTCAGCCGTAGGTTCTGCTCAATGTCTTCTATCCAATCATCAGCATATATAATCCCTTCAGTGCCTTTAAAGTCCTTTGGCCTAATCCTCTTAAAATCTATGATAGTCCTCGGCCTCGACTGCTGTAGAGTAAACTGATATGGTGCCGTCTGTGGTTAGCCTAATGTGATTCTCTCTACTTCTGCGAGCATAATCTGGTGAGCATTCTCAATGACCTGCCTCATAACCTTTGATTGGCTCTACTGTACCTCTATCATCTACTGAAAGAGCGCAAATATCTGTATCTGAACGACTGTGGATGGTGGAGGTAAAAGATCCCCTGAAACTGTCGACCCTGCCCTTTGTACCGGAGGTGGAGCACCTCTAAAAGCTGCTATAAAAATGCCCACCTGGATCGGTGAAGCTGACCTCAGGAATGTAGTTGCTGGAACAACGTCTGCTGGTGCTGCCCTCAGAGGTGACGAAGTGACTGACCTCGCTGATATTGCGCCTGAGCGTTGGAAATGCGTCTTCGACGGCATCCTGAAGATAAATTGAACAAAGGAATCAATATTGAGTATGATACGATATCATCAAAGAAGTACAACATTATTCAAGGTAAAAAAAACATTCTAATAGATAAGGATAGCAAAACTGATATTTGGAAGGGTTTCCTAGTTGTAATTGAATATACTCTCAGCCTAAATCCTATATCCTAAAGCAGGCTCGTAGCAGTACTCTAGGTGAGCTCTACTACGATATTGCCCTAATTGCGACTCTAGACAGACCTACATGGGCCACTACTTAAAACGTGTCACGACCTGCATCCGAATATTCGGGCACGAGTACGTGGGTATGTCCATCCTACGCCGCAGCGTCGATAGTAGAACGCTATCTGGGTCAACTCTACTATATAAACGTCTCAAATAATATATACTTTGTACTTGTCAATCATCTCAACTCCAAACGGAGGAACAATATGGTATCTGATAAATGAAAATTATACTCAATCATAATGCAAACTAAGGAAGATAAAGCACAAATGGAATAAAGAAGGAAAAGAATCACAATACATCCCCGAATCTGAAATAACATATATATGCCAATAATCTCAATAAAAGTCTAATACAAGTCTAACAATAATCTAAACCTCCTTAGGCTCTGGTACTAAGTCCTCCTGCTTTAAATAAGTATCATCTAATGAATGCCGTCCTGCGGTCCGTAGTATGTGGGATACTGGTCTACGAGCCAATCATCTAAAAAATATATCTAGTCAGGATTGGAGCAAAGTACATACCTCTGAAAGTAGTTTAAAATACAAAATCTAGTTTATATAACAGGTAATAGGAAAGAATACAAGATAACTAAACAACAAAAAGAAATAAACTAGAGTAAACCGTTAATATACTGGAATAAAGAACATACAATAGAATATTTATAATATAATAGAAATAACTGAAATCTAGCTAATGTGCCATAGAATACAAGTTCATTATGTGATCGGTTTAGGTTGAACACGAATACAATATGGTAACTTGATTATACGTGTGATATGTAATCGACATATTCAAGAATACACTGGGACTTGATTACATAATCAACTCCTATTCCCCCATCCCCAACTAATACCAATGGACCCAATTAGGACATATTACGAACATGAATATGGGCACACTGAACACGAGCAGTGTGTGAACACGAAGTACACTAAATCAATACCCGATACATGTAAAAAAAATACATGTGAAGGAGTACCCGCTGAACATGGTAAGGGATAACATCTCCTGACATGATCTATATAGTACCAGTCCATGAAACTACTGTGTCAGAATCAAGTATATAATTCTAGAACATGAGATATATACACTAGTATGAAATAAAAACTAACACAGAAATGTACTCGCCTCTGGTCTTGAGCAAATGGTGTTTCTCAATGCCCAAGCTAGCATCACAATCACCTAAATAGGAATATCTTGTCAAAATGGGTGTAATAAAATGATAATCGTGCTAAATGAGTCAAAGTATGCTTTTTAGGCCATTTCCAGGCCATACACCAATTTTTAAGTCCTAACTACGGTTATAAGTCTATATTGGTCACTAACTAGTCAATACTAGCTCAATCCTAAATAATATAGTCATTATCCATATATAAATATACTCTAACTAGTATATAGTTACCTAGCTAATTTAGGATTGATACTAATATAACACTAACTTATAACCAATAACTGATACTAACTGTTATATAATTAATAACTGGGATACTTAACTGATATATCAAACACTAACCTCACTTACACTATAAACTGACCACCACAGATAACATATAATGAACCTCTTGTTAACTGATATTAACTAATAACAAAATCTTACCAATACTCACTTGCTCCTTCCCCATTACTAGTCAATACTCACAAGCTAGCATATCCTGATACTGACATTGGGACTTTGGTATACTTATATCAGATAATAAGATATTTGAAATCATAAAAGCTAATAGTGTTATATACTAACACTTAACATTTAGCTAATACCACCTCCTAACTCTATTACCTGTATATTACCATACCCTCACTACCCACATTGACCTCCCTCTGGTTCCTAATTGGAACCACACCCTTGAGCCGAGCCTCAACTGTTCCCTACACACACAGGTAAAGCTAAGTCAAATTCATATCCTCCTTCATTCCTCATCATCTGATATAACACCTTGCTCATGACACTGATACACCCTACTTGCTGTCACTGTTCTAGCTACTAATGCATACTACTAATGCTGCTGCTGCACATTGCTATTGCATTCGAGATTGCTGCTATTGCACTACTCGAGCATGCTGCTGCTGCAACTGCATGTTGCATTGCCTATTGCAATTATTGCTGTACTGCTATGCAATTGCGGATACTGCTGCTACTGATATACCTTTTGAAGTGCATACTGCTGCTCTTGCTGCTCACTGCTACTGCTCGATACAATGCTGCTGCACGCTGCTGCTGCTCTACCTATTGTAGTGCATATTGCTGCTCTTGCTGCTCACTGCTACTGCTCGATGCAAGGCTGCTGCATACTGCTACTGCTCTACCTATTGCAGTACATATTGCTGCTCTTGCTGCTCACTGCTACTGCTCGATGTAAGGCTGCTGCAAATTACCTCCCCCGATACTCTATGAGACACTCAAATACACTGTCTCTAAAACACACACACACATACATACATACATATATATATATACATATATATATATACACACACACACACACACACACACACACACACACATATATATATATATATATATATATATATATATATTGAGGCATTTAAACAAATACCTATAGTACACCAATTAGAATATCTATGATACTCAACCCATTGAGGTGCCAAACTCTTTATTACCCATAATTGATCATTCTCTCAAGTCATATATATATATATATATATATATATATATATATATATATATATATATATATATATATATACAACTATTAGAAGTTATTACAACATATAATGAAGATAATTCATGTAAATCACCCAAAATTGGCTCCGTATCACACCTTATTACCAAATACCGTGATACGACCTATACGTATCCATTCGTGGACACGTACCTAGTTCCATAACCCCGATCTAAGTCTAATTAGATCTAATTGGTCTCATGACACACAATTGATGTGTTAAATTCGTAATTCTTCCAACATACACACAAAATATCTCATAGAACTCATAATACAAAGCTAAATAGCCTAGAACTTGTTCCTATAGGTAGTCTTATGCCATGAAATTATTTTTAATGGTCAAATGCATGATTAAGAAGCCATAATGAGAGAAAAATTCAGGAATTACCAATTGGGAGATTGATTCCTAATAAAAATATAATTGGACACGATCCGGACACGATCTCTAGCTCCAAAGCTTCTCCTCCTTGTGCTCCTTGCTTCTCCAAGCTTCAAGGCTCAAAGAGTGATGAATTTGAGAAGGAATTGGTGGTGAATTGAGTAAAAAATTAATGAAGGAAAATTAAAAAATTGGGGATCTAGAATTTGGATCAAAATTAAAATGCAAATGAGGAGAGAGATATTAGAACCCCCTCTTCATGTGGCCAACCTCTTTCCCCTCCCTCAAGCAAAAAACAAAAGTCCAAGTTACCCCTATATGTTGCATTATGTGGAATAATTTAGGGTGGGTATATTTGTAAGTCTCTAACTAATTATAATTACACTAATCATTCTTAATTTAATTAGTGGAATGACTAATGGACTTTGTCCAAGTTGGGCTCACTATTTGTCATAAAAAATCTAAATAGGTCCATATGTGACAAGTCTAATTATTGTCTAGTCTCTCTAACTAACTAGTTAACACAAATCTCTAATGACTAATTAATACTAGTCATAATAATCATTGCTTATCTTAATTAAATAAAATATACAATCATTACACTATATTCAATAATATATTCCCAAAATTTAATATCCATGCCAAATTACCAAACTACCTCTATCTGGAAAAGTGAGGGTGACAACGGCATGACAAGCTTCTATTTCTCTCCTTCTGTTCTTGAATTTTAAAGATTTAAAAATCCCCAATATTGATGCCTATGCCCCTTCTTAATGGATGTACCAATCCTGTATTTATAGTGTTTAGGAGAGGTTATGAGAATGTGCGTGCACCTTGGCCAGTCTGCACTATTTTACCATTATGCGTGCACTTTTGGTGGACTAATACCCCACGTTCTTAATGAGTGGGTGCACAACTTGCTTCCTGCTTGACACATAGTTTTCTATATGAGGAAAGCATGAGTCATATGATAGTTATTTGTATATGTTTTACGAGAAGCATGGCATATAAGACACATGCTCATAACTCCTATTTGTTAGTTAGGATTATAGGCTCCTCTTTGTTAGTTAGGACAATAGGCGCACTTTAGAAGTGGTCTGGAGACTGCTGCACTTTTGGAAAGATTGGCTATACAAGCGCTCTTTTGAAAAAGTAGCCGTGATGATGCACTTTTGAGGAAGTAGCCATGATGGCGCACTTTTGAGACAATAGGCGGGATTATGCACTTTTATTGAAAATGGCACAACAACGCATTTTTGAAGAAGTAGCCACGATGGCGCACTTTTGAAAAAGTAGCCGTGGTGGCTCACTTTTTGAAGAAGTTGGCACAACGATGCACTTTTGAAAAAGTTTGCACATCGGCGCACTTTTGAAGATGTTTGCGCAATGGCGCACTTTTTACGAGCATGGAGTTACGCTCGCACAAGACAAGAACGTCAAACGTTATGGTTATCATCAAAATGATTGAGACACCTTATCATTATACTTTGCTCCATCCAAGTTATATATATATATATATATATATATATATATATATATATATATCCATCAGGTCAGTTTCATCCATGCCGTGATCATAATTCGTCTAGCCAAATCATCCAACTTCGGTGTTACCGTTCGATCATTTCGTAGTCTACTTCTAGCATTCCTCAAACAACTAAGTTTAATACTCAAGCCAAAGTCTATCCACCTTTAATACGTTCTATTTCATCAAGTTTGTCTGAATAATTATTGGACATGTTTTTATGAGTTTGATCATTCCCGCTGGACATGAAATCACCAAGACAGCACTCTCGCGGGATAATCGTTCTCTATCGGGCCTGATTGTCGAGTGTTTTCTTTCGAAATAGATTCAAGATCGTTCATCCAATTCAAGATCAAATCCATTATCGCTTACCTCTTTCATCGAACCACAATATTCTTTTACTTGTATCAGTCCATGCTATCTTCTAATTATTGATACTATATCAAGTCTATTAATTCGAAACCACAATATCCATTCTCAAGCTAACTTCTATCGAGCGATATCCTACTAAAGTTTAATCTTTTTGACTTAATTCGAAATTGAACACATGATCTACCAAGTTTCCTCGACCAAGATATTGATTCCATTACCTTGAATCCCTATTCGATGTAAGTCTTATCACTTGTTCAACACCTTCTCAATCATTCAAACCAACTATCGCACAAGATCTTTGAATTCGCTTGAATATTTCCAAAATAATCTATACAACACTCAGGAATTGAGTCATCTAATTAAATTCTCAATCGTATTCGCATTACTCGCTCTCATATTCACTAAGTTGTTCCTTAGAATTCATGTGCGATACCTAAGCGTCGCTTCGATAATTCTTAGTCTCGTATATACCCCTATTGATATTCATCCAGTAAACCTTATTGATTTGTATCTGCCGACACGAATACCGTCCGAGCTATTTTTCAAAATTCAAGCATGATCCTCTATATTCGCCTTAGCAATAATCTGATAATATTTTTATCGATTGCCATTCTAAGTCTGACTTATTCTTATTGAACGATATCCCAATCTCACTCGCAAACTAGCTCTCACCAAAGGGTCTTGGTGCATGATACTCAACACAACTTAGCAGAAATGCTATGTTCATAGCTAACCGCCCGAATGATATTCTATCTCGCACACTAACCAGCTTGGTAATCATGTATAGGTATTCGGATTTGCACTAACTTGCAAATTTCAAGTACGAGTCTATACCACAAAGTCTGAAATAGGTTGGCACAAGTGTCTTCGCATAACTATCCCGTACAAGCAATCATATCAATCACATGCAATTTCAAAAATATTTAGTCTCATTGTATGGAGTATCCTAACAGGTCAACAGGAGAGAGCATATGCACATAGTCCATGAACGAGCTTTCAAAAATTAAGAGATTTATACGAAGTCTAATGATGTAAAGTCATGCTTTGATACCAATATGTCACGCCTTAATCTTTCGCAGGATGGACCGTCCACGCTAGGCACGAATCACCATGCCAGAGCACCCGCGGAATGATCGTGCCCATCAGAACGTGATGTCGTATGAGAACAAGCTACATCCGTGCAAGGTCATGAATCCGAACATGTAGAGAAATATCTAAGCCATAAAGTCGCATAGATAGTCCGTATGCAACGGAATAGGAAACGAACAGGAGATTGGTAACAAGTTTACAGAGTCATCATAGCGAAAGCATTAAATAACACAAGTATGGAAGTAAAACAAGCACTTTATTGATATTGAATAAGTATTACAAGCGACGCTAGTCCAAGATTATAAGTCGCTCAAGCCCTCTCTCTAGAAATAATAAAGGCGTGCCAAGTGGGTTACAACATAAAATAATACATAAACGATGTTCCAACATTATGTCTTGTATATGTGCTTCAGCTTCTAATACAACACTTCAAGGCTACAGAGCGAACTCCACATCTTAGTGCACATGAGAGGTTTTTGTACTGAACGAGGTTCTTTCGCACCCTGCAGGCAATCTGGTGGGTTAACATTACATGAATGAACTGGTGGGGAGGATTCTCGCCCGCTCAATAATTTCAAATACGTTATATAGGTTCTGTGCACCATCTTTTACGTTATCTTTATAGTCTTTCCTTATGATCAATTTTATGGTATAATATAAAGCCTAACTCGTGTGGCAGTGCGCCGTGCGATATAAGAGTAATACAGCAAGACTTACCAACTTACTATTCGTCCTTCCCTGTCCAAGAAAACCAAGTTAAACCGAGAAAAAATATATATAAACTCAAGGATTCACATAAGCAAACATATTTGTCACGAGGGGGTTCCTAATTTGGGGGCACGAGTTACACAAATTACTCAGATATGTTATACTAAGAAGGGTTGCAACATATTGCTCTAGTGTTTAAATTACTGATACTCATTCAGGTGTTCCAGATTATTCGATGCGATATAATAACTTGCACGCAGATTGCCGCTAAGCGAGGATGGCTTAATCTATATCAACAGGAATCACTGGCATAGCCATAAAGAATGAGTTATAGTCTCGGGGCGATATTAGATACGTGAGGTAAGAATCGTTGCACGCCATCTTCTTCTGGGACAAAAATGGGTTGTAACACCAAGGTTAAGGGCATTCACTCAACGTAAGAAACATGGGGCGTTATACTCCATCCGTCTACTAACATACGACTATCAGTCTTAGAGCAAGAATGACACAAGAAACATAAAATGCTACACACCATCCAGCTCGCACATGATTAAGACTACGAAGCCCCGGTGCCCCGGAGATCATCCATGGAACGAGATTCGAGAATCTCCCTTGTGTAGAAGCATGAAAAATATGCCGGGAAGCTATACGCAGCGTATTGATGCAGAGCAGCGTAGACAGAGGCCTTCAGAGCCTTCAAACGTGCAACAAAGCTTTTTCCGCTAAACACAGCGTGAAGTATAAGCTCAAAAGACCATCCGCGTAAGGCAGTACATCCAGGATGCTTCAGCGTAAACAGGGTTCTTCGTCGCCTCCTGGGCGTAAAACCCATCCTTTTTGAAGTGTACGAGAGACTCTTCATATTCTCCGAAGTGAACCTATCAGATCCTGCAATGAACCTATCAGATCCTGCAATGAACCTGACGTCTGGACTTCTGACAGAGGGATACTGCACGGCTACCAAGACGACGGCTATAATGATGGCACAGCACTGCGACCCAGGCTGTCATTTACAACCATCTCCTTTGCGTAAACTGCTTTTACGTGCACAAAGGGATACGCTGCCTTGTTTTACACAAGCAGACATGAGCTGTTTACGCTTCACGGTAGACAAATCGCCTGCCACATCAAAAGCTGCATTTCGTACGGAGCTCGAGGCACGTCTCTACGTCCAATGCACAGAGCGATGATAGTTGCTCGAGGCACGTCTCTACGTCCAATGCACAGAGCGATGATAATTGCTCGAGGCACGTCTTTACGTCTAATGCACAGAGCGGTGACAGTTTCTTGAGGCATGTCTCTGCGACTGATGCACAGAAGGGCTGCAGACCTTCAAAAACACGCATCCGCATTTAATGCACAGGATGGTGGCAAATCTCAGCATTTAATGCAAGAGATTTGATTATATCTTCAAAAGTCGTAATTTTGGCTAAAACGTCCACATCAGCACTCTGGCACGGTACGCAGCGGCTTCTACGCCCATTCAGCTCCTGTGCTCATTCGGCTTCTACGCCCATTTAGCTTCTACGCTCACTCGGCCTCTATGACCACTCGGCTTCTACGCCTATTTTCGGCTTCTATGCCTACTTGGCTTCTACGCCATGGTGACAGACATTGGCTTCTACGCCCACCTCTTATACACGAGGAATACCTACCTACGTGGCTTCTACGCCGTGATCTTCATAGCGATTATACGCGTTTTGTCCCTTAGTTGGACCCGCGTCACACGCTCATTCGAAGGATCATCTATACGCAGGCATTGGTTATTTTAACCATTGGGTAAAAGGGTGCTGTACTTTCCACTCCTCGGTTTCTACACTGACGGAGTGGTCACTGTCACCAAAACTCTATAAATAGAGACCTCTATCAATGAGGAACAAGGTCGGAAAATTGGTCAAGAAAACTAATATCAGATCCACGGTCGAGGAAATTAGGTCGGAAAATTGGTCAAGAAAACCAATATCAGATCCACGGTCGAGGAAATTAGGTCAGAAATTGGTCAAGAAAACCAATATCAGATCTAAAGGTCGAACTTCCAAGAAAGATCGAACCAGAGGTCAAGAGAGAGAGAGAGAGAGAGAGAGAATCCGGAGCTCAGGCAAAAGAGTAGGGATCGACGACTTTGGCATCGTGCATCCACCCTCTTTTGCAACCTTCGAAGCTGCTACCTGTCTTCCACGGCACTTCTTCAACATCGTGTGGTCCAAGGGCTAAAGTGATCGACTGCAGATCAGACACCTATAGCAATATTTACCCAGATTAAATAAATTGTACTCCTATATCCTCGTATAGGATCAAATTGTATAAGTTTGTTTGTAAACCAAAGAAGGCGGGTTTCGTGTAAACCCTATCTTGAATACATTTTCATTCTTTCATTTTCTACCACAAACAAGATGGCGACTCTGCTGGGGACGTCTTTCTCTTCTGATGAGGAAGTAATTGCTCAACACGATGCGGTATCTGTAGGAACCGTAAAGAAGACACTGGTCGTCCAATTCGACCAGTATGCCTACGAAAACATGCTTCGAACCGGGGGTAGCTCTCACCCTCTCTCCGTCCAAGACAACAGGAAGCTGCGCAAGGTCTGGACGCCCAAGGCCTCCTCTACCATTCCTGTGGACTCTCCGATCTCTCCGATCTCTCCGACCAATGAGGTTGTAGCATTGCTCCCTCCGTGCCCCGCACGTAAAATTCAGTCTCCCGCTACGCGCGGTACAGACAAAACTTCGGGCAAAGCCTCAGCGCTAACCCAGAAGTATCCACTGTGCTCTATGCGTAGAAGCCAGTCTCCCGCTACACACGGTACAGACAAAACTTCTGATGATGTCTCAGCGCCAAATCGGAAGTACAAATCACGCTCCGTGCGCAAGACAATATCTGACCTCTACGGGGAACCAGATGAGCGCTGTGATCTCCACAAGGGAAAGCAAGCGACAGAGTACTCACCTTCTCGGCCTTTACGCCAGCGATGGAGCAATCTGCCTACCCTCCGGATTACGCGGGAAGCCGATGGCAGACTGAGAACCTCTTCAGCTTTACGCCAGTCTAAGCAAATCTCCAAATTACGCCAGGCGAAGTCCCACGGCGTAAAGCAAGCCCAGGTTGCGAAAAGACACCCTCCCCGGGGATTATCCGCCACCCAGATGGCCAACCTGCTGTACACAGGTGGCACAAGAAAGACTATGGTCCCCATCGTCTGCATACCTACCATGGCGAACCGAAAGAACGAACAGTCTTCTTCGTCTTCTTCTGTAAATTCTCCTGGCCTATGGGATTATCTAATCTAGGAACGCAAGAACAAGAGTCATAAACGGACTTTAGTTCCCCTAACAGTCAAATATGGGGAGATCTTATGGGAAGATACGTCAACGTCTAATGTCGTCATAACAGGTGGACCACAGGAAGATTCCATCTTTCTTATTCCACCAACTCGCAACGATCAACATCCAATAATCGTCGGTTGCAAACGGGATACCCCGATCATACAGGAAGAATCTCGCGAGTCTGAAACTGGCAGGATACAAACCCACCGGTATAGCCCGCAAGCATTAAGTATTATGCGAAGCATGGGTTATGATTTGAAGCTGAAACAAGGCCTCAATAATGGAAAAGGTAGACGAACACCATTACGGGGTAATTCTCACCATCAACAAGCTCGTTTCGGGTTAGGATATACTGTATCTCTTACAAAACCCAAAACTCCAAAATCTAATCCTGTACAACCAGAGGCGGCTCCTGCCGAATCGGTTTCTATAGCCGGAGGCCGCGGCATGTCTGGGGGTAACTCACCTCGACCAAACAAGGCAGCATCCAAGGCTAGGGGCAGAATGTCCTCAAGATTCGAAGATGATGCAACGACGGCAATCTTCCCGGAAGACCGTGAAACTAGGGCATTAGGAGCCCTACGACCAAAAGGGACTTTCTCCGTCAAAGAAGATGACATAATTGAAATCTTCAATATATTGAGGGAGGAACGCAAGCTTCAGTTACCCGACATCAAATACCCTGAGAGGGCCGGCGGAGTCGATGACCCCGATTATTGTCTCTTCCATCGGTACACTCATCACCCTACAAGGGCCTGCTATGTGCTAAAAAGAAGAATACAGGAGTTGATCGATGCCAAGGTCATCACCTTGCATCTATAAAACAAGGGGACAATCACTACAGAAAAATACCGAATGACGAGTCCCGCAAAAGTCTTCCCAGTAGATCCTTCAGAAGAAAAATCACTCTATAGTAATTCTTTTTTTTTTCAAACAAAAAGTTTGTCATGTTCATATTACCTCTGAATAAACTTTTGGCTATCCATTATCTTCTGATATGGGTTGCCATCTATACTTAACACCCGTACTTAGTCATAAGTATGCCAGTAGTGTTAAGTCCACAAAAAACTGCCATGTCCATATCACCTCTGAGCAGGCGTGTACCTCCATCTCCAAAGGAGTCACGATCAAAAGTTCGTCATGTTCATATTACCTCTGAATAAACTTTCGGCCATCCACTATCTTCTGATGTAGGTCGCCATCAGCACTTAACACCCGTACTTAGTCATAAGTACGCCAGTAGTGTTAAGTCCACAAAAAACTGTCATGTCCATATCACCTCTGAGCAGACGTGTACCTCCATCTCCAAAGGAGTCACGATCAAAAGTTTGTCATGTTTATTTTACCTCTGAATAAACTTTCGGCCATCCACTATCTTCTGATGTAGGTCGCCATCAGCACTTAACACCCGTACTTAGTCATAAGTACGCCAGTAGTGTTAAGTCCAAAAAAAACTGCCATGTCCATATCACCTCTGAGCAGACGTGTACCTCCATCTCCAAAGGAGTCACGATCAAAAGTTCGTCATGTTCATATTACCTCTGAATAAACTTTCGGCCATCCACTATCTTCTGATGTAGGTTGCCATCAACACTTAACATCCGTACTTAGTCATAAGTACGCCAGTAGTGTTAAGTCCACAAAAAATTGCCATGTCTATATTACCTCTGATGTAAATGCAACCAGGAATAGAGTTCCAGATGATAATAAACATAATCTTTTCCAGTATATTGACGCTCAAATTCTAAATCGGGAATCCACTCCCCGTGATGAGGTAGAACCCATAGCACAAAAATTCTTGGAAGTTATGAACTCCTACCGTCCGTATGTCTGGGAAGTAGCGTCATCATCCAATGTCGTCACGATGTATGGACCACATGAGGATTCTATCTTCATTGTCCCTCCTACCTGCAGCAGCCAGCGTTCAATAGTCTTCGGCCGCATGCGCAATCAACCGGCTATCCAGGAAGATTCTTTCAATGACGATGCTGGAAAAATGCAAGTTCACCGATACAGCCCGCAAGCGTTGAGGATCATACAAAACATGGGCTACGACTTGGAGCGGAAGCCAGGCCTCAACTACGGAAGAGGCAGACGAACGCCGCTGTGCGGCGACCCCTACTATCAACGAACTCATTTCAGGTTGGGGTATGCCACCTCCTCTAAGTCGGACGAGGATATCTTCTCTTCTCAGAACGGCTCGTCGCCCTCTGACTCACCTGATGCTCTCGAACAAACATTATCAGTGAATATGGTAGTGGCAGATTCCTTCGAATCAGACGAACAAGAATCTGAACTGTTTGAGAATGACTCTTGGGCCCAACAAATGGATACGCAGTGGGAATTCTGCTTCGAGCAAAGGGAACCTCCCACCAAAGACGAAGTTATCCAGGTTGATGTTGGGGATGAACTTTCGCCAAAGCCGATATTTATCAGTAACAATCTTTCCCCAGCTGAAAGAGAAGAAGTTATCCAGCTGATAAAAGAGTATATCGACGTCTTTACATGGAATTATGAGGACATGCCGGGCCTTGACCCAAAGGTGGCTACTCACAAACTCAACATATTGACCGATTCAAAACCTGTGAAGCAGCACCAACGCCGGTTCCGCCCGGATATGATGGACGCCATCGAAGCTGAAGTCAAGAAGTTGATAGCCTGCAGTTTCATCCGGGAAGAATAACATCCAGACTGGGTCGCCAACGTTGTCCCAGTCATGAAGAAAAATAGGAAAATATGTATCTGCATTGATTACCGAGATCTGAATGCAGCCTGCCCCAAGGATGAGTTCCCTCTTCCCATCACGGACATCATGATCGACAACACCTGCGGTTTTGAACGCATGTCTTTCATGAACGGATTCTCAGGATACAATCAGATCAAGATGCATCCTGAAGACGAGAAGCACACTGCCTTCCGGACCCCGTTGGGGGTATAATGCTATACGGTCATGCCCTTCGGATTGAAGAACGTCGGGGCTACATACCAACGGGCTATGAGTAACATATTCCATGTGCATTTATGCAAAACAGTAGAATGTTACGTGGATGACATAGCCGTCAAGAGCCGCCTCAAAGATGATCACATTCAAGACTTGAGGATGGTATTCGAGTTAATGCGCCAATATCAACTCAAGATGAACCCTACGAAGTCCTTTTTGGGTGTATCTAGTGGCAAATTCCTGAGATTTGTCATCACCGCCAAAGGCATCCAAGTGGACCCTGACAAAGTCCAGGCCATCGTAGAAATGCGACCGCCCCGTAATCTAAGGGAACTCCGGGGATTTCAAGGCCGTCTGGCTTATATCCGGAGATTCATATCCAACCTCTCGGGGAGATGTCAGCCCTTTTCGCATCTCATGAAGAAAGGAGTATCCTTCGTATGGGACGAAACCTGTCAACAAGCGTTCGGAGATATCAAGCGCTATCTCACCAGTCCGCCAGTTCTGGTGCCTCCCGTCATGGGAAGACCATTCTTGCTGTACGTTCGAGTGATGGATCATTCTCTGGGAGCTCTTCTTGCACAAAAGAACGATATGGGTCACGAACAGGCTATCTACTACCTCAGCAGGATGATGGTCGGAGCCGAACACCGGTACAATCCATTGGAGAAAGAATGCTTGGCTCTGATGTTCGCTATCCAGAAAATGCGGTACTATGTCACCGGTTAGACTATTTATATCATCTCCAGGATCAACCCTCTTCGAGTACTGATGAGCAAGCCAAGTGCTCTTAATTTCCGACTCGCGACTTGGGCGATGCTGTTAACACCATATGACATGGTATACGTCCCGTAGAAGTCCATCAAAGGCCAAGCGCTGGCCGACTTCCTAGCCGCTCATCCGATCCCGGAGGCCTCCAAATTATACGAGGACATTCCCGACAAAGTTGCAGAATGTAATTCCGCAATGGAAAGTGACGCATGGCAACTGTTCTTCAACGGCGCCTTCAGGACTGGTCCCAAGGGAATCGTGGTTTCAGGGGTAGGAATCGTCCTGGTCACTCCTGATAAACTCGTCATCTACCGAGCATATTCTCTTAGCGAGCCATGCTCCAACAATGTGGCAGAGTACAACGCTCTGCTAATCGGGCTCCAAGTCGCTAAAGAGCTGGGGGTCAAGTCCCTGAAAGCTTTCGGTGATTCTCTGCTTATCGTCAATCAAGTCAGGAGAATATATGAAGTCCGGAATCCATACCTCATCCCCTATCACCTAGCAACGGTCGAGATAACCATGACTTTCAAAGGGTTCTTCCTAGAGCATGTACCTCGATCTCAGAATCTGGAAGCTGATGCCCTAGCCAGTCTAGCTGCGGATTTAGCCACTCCTATAAGAAGGCAGAATTCAGTAATCCTTCTTAACAGAGATTTATTCTGTGTGAAGAACAACTTTCACATAGAATGCAGCTACGCTGTGAACACAGATCCCCCTAGAAGAGACTGGAGAAGTCCCTTCATAGATTTCGTCGCATACAGAATCTTGCCGGAGGACCCCAAAGAAGCAGTATCCGTCAAAAGACGATCATTACGCTTCTACTTCGATGCATCTTCACAATGCCTATATCGTCGGACCTACGCCGGACTGCTATTGAGATGTCTCTCTGACGATGAAGCACAGCAGATTATCCGGGAAGCTCACGACGGCGTATGCGGAGCACATCAGCCCGGTCCTAAGCTACAGGATCGTATCAGGAGAATGGGCTATTACTGGCACACTATGATCGCAGACGCGATCAACTATGCAAGACAATGCAGAGCCTGTCAGGTTCATGCAGACTTCATACATCAACTGTCTGAATATCTACATCCTACGGTTGCATCCTGGCCTTTCGAAGCATGGGGTATGGATATCATTGGTCCTATTCACCCGTCTTCTTCTAGAGGTCACCGGTTCATACTGGCCATCACGGATTACTTCTCCAAATGAGCAGAGGCGATCCCTCTTGCTGAGGTAAAGGCGTCTAATATAATCAGCTTCATCAAGCATCACGTCATTTATCGCTTTGGGATTCCCCGAAGGATAATCCATGACAATGGGCCTCAGTTCATCAGCCAAGCGTTTCATCGATTTTGCAATAAAAATCGGATACATAATATTGCCTCTACGACATATTATCCAGCTGCTAATGGTTTGGCGAAAGCTTTCAACAAAACCATTATCAAACTCTTGAAGAAGTTCGTCTCTTCAAACAAAAGAGATTGGAATGAGAAGCTGGGCGAATGTCTCTGGACATACCGCACAACGGTACGAACACCGACAGGTTGTACCCCATTTTCACTGGTCTACGGGAGCGAAGCAGTTCTCCCCATTGAAATCCAGATCCCGTCACTCAGGATAGCCGTGACTAATGAGCTGACTCAAGAAAAGAATGACCTGTTAAGGCTGCAAGAGCTAGAAGGATTAGACGAGGAACGCCTCCAAGCTCAACAGCGCATCGCGCTCTACCAAGCACGCATTTCCAAAGCTTTCAATTATAAAGTAAAGAAAAGAGTGTTCAAAGTCGACGAGCTAGTTTTAGCCGTAAGAAGGCCGATGATCCTTACTCACAAGAGTAAAGGCAAATTCCAGCCTAAGTGGGAAGGCCCTTATGTGATCGAGACAACGTTCTCAAACGGCGCTTACAGGTTAGCCCAGCCTAATGGAGACCTGTTAATGGCTCCTATCAACGGTAAATTCCTGAAAATGTACTATGCTTAACCTCCTCTACTCAAGTGGAATATAGCGAGAATCTCAATTCTGACAAAACTACTTCCAAAACGAAACTAGTTGGGTCATACTCTATCTTGTCCATATAACCTCTGAATAGATATGTTCGACTAATTTGGAAAATGCGATACCTATCACGTCCATATTACCTCTGATAGCGTCTTCTATACCAACTTAAGTCAAAGCATATTCTAAAAGTTTATCGAGAGTCTATCGCGTCCTGCTAAAAGTTTATCGAGAGTCTATCACGTCCATACTACCTCTGATATCACTCTCGCCCAAACCTATCATTTACATTCCGAAATGATGGGTCCACAAAGTCAGAAAAGAGTCGCTTTTATTTATTCCCAAAGAAAAAAGAGAGCAGAATTACATCTGGGAAGCAAAAAGAAGAAAGGGTACATCATTGTGGGGGAGCGGTCAGATCGCGAATCAGCTGCACCAGTGCAGCTATCCTCACAAAGTCAGAAAAGAGTCGCTTTTATTTATTCCCAAAGAAAAAAGAGAGCAGAATTACATCTGGGAAGCAAAAAGAAGAAAGGGTACATCATTGTGGGGGAGCGGTCAGATCGCGAATCAGCTGCACCAGTGCAGCTATCCTCTCATTCCTGGAAACCAAGGCATCACGCGGGCCCGCTCCAGCCGTGCCTCGGGATTGTTCATTAAGGACAGCTCAGCCCTTGCCCGAAGAGAGCCAGCACGGGCAGCTTCTGCACGCTCCAGATCCCGTCGTGCTGTGCTCAGTCGACCAGTCGCTACATCTAGACCCGCAAACGACTGAGAAGCCCACTCCTCTGCCAGAGCGAGTTTTTCCTTCAACTTGCGGGCCCTCGCTATGTTCCCTTCATGCTCGGATTGGCACTTCGTCTGAATAGCAAGAGCCTCCTCCACGACAGCTTTTCTTTCATCCATCTCCAGCTTATGTGCTTTGATGGAGTTATCTAGGCTTTCCAGCCGTTTAGTAAGCCGCGCAGTCATGAGGTCGTGTCTGGCCTGGACCTCAGCTTCAAAGTTGCCCCGAGTCAGTTGCAAGTATTCGTTAATAGGTTGCTCCAAACCATTAACCATCGCCTCCAGGGCGTCAGCTACCCCAGAATCGTCGAACTCCCTGACCGCCCCGATCGAAAACTGAGAAGCCTTCTTTAGACGCTCGAAGTCTAGATTCTTCGCCAACACCATTGATATCAGCGTTTTCAAACTGGTGTAAAAGAGGCTGGTATATTGCTCGGTCCGCGCAACTAGATCCGATTGGACGCCAGGAGTGGCCGCGATATTGGCGAGTCCCCCTCCAGGAATGATTGCAGATGAGGTGGCCACAGCCGCCGCCTCGATGGGTGGTGCGACCGAAGGAGGTGCGACAACGACGGTCGAAGTCATCAGCATACTCACGAGATGCGAGGTCAAGATAACGGGTTCGTCCTCCTCTTGAGATGACGAAACCACTCCGGACGAGCTGGCCCCCGAAGATATTTTCTCCTCGAAGTCGGGCGCCTCCTTATCATCGCCAGGAGCCCGAGCAGAGCCGGAAGGCGCTTCAACGCTATACTCCCTGTGGACGCCGTCTCCTGAGAAGAGGACAAGAAAGTTGATATCAATATGATGGTAATCTTTCTAAGAGGAGACATAAAGATGATATTTACCCGTAGCCAACGGTATATATGTCGCATCTGCAGTCGACGTAGCTAAATCACGCCTTAATGACGTAATGCGAACTGTCATACATGGAGAAGGGGGTGGGCCCACCGACACCGCCAGGTACTCTACCGAGCCTTCACCAAGACGGGGTCGAGGTTCGTCAGCTAGAATCTCGCTAGGCATGCTCACGGACACGGCAGGAGTTTCATCCGTTGCTGGTCTAGGGAATGATTCTCTCATTTGCCTCGGCCACGCAGACGATTTCGTTCCACTACCGGAGGAGGTGGCAGCAATGGCAGACTCAAGCAGGGGTTCTTCGGCACCGCCAGCCGAAACTGAGGGTCCCTCTCCGAAAGATGGGGAACCTCCAATCAAAGAGACATCCCCAACAGGGGAGACAACAAGATCCTCTCTAGGAGCCTCAATACCAGGAATCCGGAGAGAACGATTAACCGTCTTCTTCTTCCTCTTGCGAGGGGAAGTCTGCTTCGAAGCAGGAGCCCTTCGCTTCCCAGAGACTGCCAAAGCCCCCGCAGGCGGAGGCACTTCACACCTCGGCACCGACACCAGAGGCTCATCCGGAGTGACGGACCCCTCACCCTCGTCAGATAAAACTGAGGGGACTTTGACTCTTCCCCCAAGCTTGGGAGAAGGTACCCTAAAGCTTCCGCGCATGTCAAAATCGCGATGGAAGGTTTTGATCGCCACGTAGAACTGGACATACGAATGGAGGATGCGCAGCTCCGTGGAGAGTGTGACGACCGGCACGATAAAGATTTCTCCCGTGCAACCCATGATAAAATACCGCCATCCTCTGGCTCCATCAATGAGTCCGCCCCTGGACCTGAAGCTGGTGACTGTATTGCCCACGTGCAGCTGATCGTACCCAAACTGCCTGGCAAACCGACTAGGCAAGTAGGGCTCGAAGAAGCAATGATCTTCGCTCCTGTACAGCAAATGGGAGGGTCGGATGCAGACCAACCAGTTAAAAGCTTCCGGAGAAAGATTGGTCTTCTCTCCACCTAAATCCTCAAGCCTAATCCCCGACTGATTGCGATGTACAGAGGGGACAGTGCAGAGGAGCTTCCAGCCGTGACTGAGGCTCAACACCAGCCGACAGTCTAAAACTGTGTTCACGTTTCAGGAGAGTCCTTGTAGTTCAGCAAAAAACTACCCCCCGAGCTACTACCAGGGCCGGGAGACATCACCCGGGGGTTGTGGAGAATTAACCATCCCATCAAGTACAGGTATGGTAACTCTACCTGGGGAAAGCTATCACGCCGAGCTTCATCGACGAGCAGTCCATCAGTCATGGCTCTCAGGCCAGCCTATATACCGCACACCATGGCAGGGAGCAAGCCCAGTCTTGCCCCGAACACCAGACGCACGGCAGGCCACAGGATGTTCCGATGAATGCGGTCCGCGAACGCGATGCCGGGCACCACGACTCGACGCAGCCATATGGAGAGAAAGCCAGCCAGCCGGGCTTCCTTAGACAGAGGCCTGCGACAGCGCCTCAAGTAACTGTAGGCCTTAGTGCCTTCAGGATACTTTCCTACCCCGTCATTGAGAATCTGATCTGGAGCTTTAGCATCCTCCATAAGATCCTCGACGACCTGGGCACTGAGCACGCCCAAACAGTTCGCGGGATCATTCTTGCCCCCTTAAACTTTCTCCGACTTGGCGGCCCTGGCCTGGTGGAAGAAGAGGTAGGACATCCACTTAGTGGTGTGAGCCAAATCAGAAGGCTCATCATAAAAAGTGGTGCACGTGAAGTAGTGGCACATCAGCTCCTGATACACCTCCACAACCCGAGGGTCCGAGTCCTCCAACTCCCGGTTGGTGGGAACATACTCTTCATATGGGGTATCCCCCATTGGCAGTCTCGAGATCACTGCCATCTCATGGAGGGCCAACCCCAACTCTCCCAGTGGAGTGGCGAAGGTCCCGGTGAGCGAAATGTATCGCTCCATCAGTGCCAAAAATAGGTTAGGGTTGGGAGGCAACCCGACACTAGTCGTACTCACAGCAGCATACAGTCCAATGCCCTCCAGCTCTCTCCGAAAATGCTTCAAGGCCCAGTCAACTAGGCAAGCCCATCGGAGGTTTGTTGGGGTGATCCACCCATTGCACCGAGGATTCTCCTTGGGGTATACACCCCCTCGCCCCATGAAGTCGTTGCAGAAAGTCGACAATTGGACCGGCTGGATCACAGAACTGTCTTCACTCGGGACGCTGCCCGGGCACAGTCCCCTGAACACCGTCACAACGTCGGAAGGGCGGCTGACAAACGACCCCTGGTCAGCTCCTTTCAAATGAAAGATCTTCTCCGGCTTGCCGTAAAGATCGGGAGTCAGCGTCCACGACATCCTCCTGGGATGTGTAGCATGGAAGAAAGCCGAGATGGGATAATCTCTCGGCATCGTTGGCAGATACAAGACCACACTCTCGGCGGAGAAAACCCAGGGTTCTCTCTTGGGCTTCGTCTGGGACCGTTTGTCAATCATGTCCCCAAAGAGAAAAGCCGGCTTGATGTACTGGTCCCCGTCTATGTACGTCAGGGGCTCCCCGTTAATCATGTTCAGCAACGTCCGCTCGCCCTGAGCCGATATCAAGATCTCCCTTCCTTCAGGATACTGGGGTCCGAAGATAGAAAATATCACGTGGGACAGATCCTCCAGATAGTTTGAGCGCAGCATCCCGGCAGCGGAACCCATCACCTCGGCCAGTGGAGACTCATGCAAGTTAACTGCAAAAGTGCAAGGAAAACACGTCATTACAAATCTTGCAACTTAAAGACCAAGAAACGACAGTCTGTGCTTTACGCCAAGACTGTACAAAATTTGGTCATTTTACGCCGAAAGTCACATCCAGAAGCGTAATTGGTGGTATACAGTTCGTGCTTTGCGCCAGACTGCCAAAATTTTAGTTATTACGCTGGAGGTCCCATCCACAAGCGTAAAACTAAAATTTTATAGTATACACCAAGTTTTCGGTAGTCAGAGCTTTTACGACTCAAAACTGTGAAAATATGGAGTTTTTACGCTGGCACATTAGAAATGTGGGTGTAAAAGATGAAAACGTCTCCGTGCGTCATCTTCCTCAAAGAGGCTATCAGCACAGAAGACGACCTAGCGCGGTCACATTCAACGTGTGCGAAGGATTTTTCGTCATTCTTTGTCATCCCAAAGGCTCTACCTCTAAGGCCGGGTGTGCTACTCGTCGGCGGGATACTTCGCTTAGAAGAATGTTCACCTTGCCCTAGAAGAATGTTCACCTTGCCCGACCGAAGACTCTCTCGCTGGGGCAGAAGAACGAGAAGCAGAACCTATACTCTTTCCCTTAGCGGAGGGAATTTGTTTCGGCGCCATTTCTGAAAGCTCGGAATGCTCGGAGAAAGAATGAAAGGAAAAAACTCGAACAGTCGAAGGCTCTCTTTCGCAGAAGACGGATGAAAAGTTTTTCTCTCAAAAGCTTGGGATATATATAGAGTTCGGGTCGACTCCTCGAATCCTCGGACGGACTCCTCGAAACCCCAACCAAATCTCACAATTAATATTTGGTTATGATTGGGTCCTACGTCAGCCTATTATTCAGAGAAGGTGGACAGTCAGCGAATTCGAAAAGTTTTTCGTGCAAAGCAGGTCAGCGGTTTCTACGCTAAGGAGCTTTCTACGCTCGACAGCAACATATCTACGGTTTTTATGCTCGCAAGCTATAAGTCTATGGTTTTAAGCCTGGATGCCTTTGTGCTCGGTAGCTTTTATGCTCGAGAGGCTACAAACCTACGACTTTACGCTCAGCAGATACCAAATCGATGATCTCACGCTCGGTGGTGCTTAGTTTACGCTCAGAAGCAACAGATCCGCAACTTCACGCTCGGAGAAATTTTCTTTTCAGAAGCTACAAATCTACAGTTCTACGCTAAGGAGCTTTCTACGCTCGACAGCTACGAATCTACGGCTTTACGTTCGACGGTACAAGTCGGATTTTTTACGCCCAGATGCCTTTGTGCTCAGTAGCTTTTATGCTCGAGAGGCTACAAACCTACGACTTCACGCTCAGGAACCACAAGTCTATGATTTCACGCTCGATGGTGTTTAGTTTATGCTCAGAGGCTATAGACTAATGATTTCACGCTCCACGACTTCCCGCACATCTGAAAGATACGCCGGCCAGATTGTGCGTACATCTGAACGGTCCTCAAGGCGGTCAATTGCAAAGAGTTCACACAGAAGATACTCGTTCTTGACCTCAAGATATCCCAAGTACCCGAAGCATACAGAGTTCTACATTAAAAAATTACTCTTCTTCATGGGTCGATTCGAAGTTCATCCAGACTCCAGTCTGAATATCCCGTCTATCAAGATGGCAACTCAGTTGGCAGCCATTTCTTGACCCTATTCCAAGGGATTTTTGAGAAATCATTTTTGAAGACGAAGTCTGAACAAAAATTCTGTTCATCAGAAGTAAAAACAACAGTTCAGAGCTCTACGCGGTTCCTCAGTCCTAGCAGCAGGACAGTTTTAAATGTTCAAAATGCTCAACAACGTTCTATGGACTATTCGCTATGCGCAAAAAGACAGGACCTAGCACTCTTTCTAAACAGAGTCGGCGTAAAGAATCAGACGTGTCGAAGCTACACATATTCAGACTTCACAGCAACGTATGGCAAGATGATCATATGAAGAAGCAAGACAATTTTATTAAAAGATTAAAGTCATGATTACATATGAGGAAAATCCAATCTACAAGGGTTTTTCTTCATGTTCGTGATTACATCTGAGGTAAACTCTGTCGACAAAAGGGCTTCCTCATCATTGTCTGAAGATCGCACCAAGAAGCTGTTTTGACAGGTTCTCACATTGGTGACGGTCTTTCTCTTCTTCCAAGAAGATGATCAGTGGCGGGAGGATACAAAACTAGGCATAGACCCATCCTCCAACAGAAAAGTAGGGTACTGCTTTCCTACGCCCAGCACCATGGCAGATTGAGTTGAGGTATTTCACCCAACTCAATACTCGAGGTCAGAGCTAGTTGCTGCTCTCATCCCCGGAGGTAACGGGAGAAGGCGCCACTTGCAAGCAGCGTGGTCTAATACGACCCTTCCCTTCTCTTGGGAGAACCACCATATAAAGTTGCTGATTATCCCGAGCAAGGGAGGCTAAGATATCCTTCTATGATCCATCGTTGCAGTGGACACTTGCTCGAAGACGCCATCTTTTTCGGCTCCTTACACGCTGGACGAACATGATCTCCTTCTTCCTCAGGTCGACCCGACGAACTCCGGCGATCATCTCTGCGTGGTGATAGGAATGTGGGGAGAACGGGTTAACCCCCCAGCCTTTTTATAGGCGAAAGAGATCACACCGGTCCCCAATAAATCTGCCATAAAGTCAGCATCGACCGTTTCAATGCTCCATTCAGAAACATTTCGAGTTACGAGGAGCGGTTCATGCTTCATTCAAAGCGTTCGAAATTCCGAGGAATTTGAAAGCATTGAAGGGGGTCTTGTAGAAGCATGAAAAATACGCCGGGAAGCTATACGCAGCGTATTGATGCAGAGCAGCGTAGACAGAGGCCTTCAGAGCCTTCAAACGTGCAACAAAGCTTTTTCTGCTAAACACAGCGTGAAGTATAAGCTCAAAAGACCATCCGCGTAAGGCAGTACGTCCATGATGCTTCAGCGTAAACAGGGTTCTTCGTCGCCTCCTGGGCGTAAAACCCATCCTCTTTGAAGTGTACGAGAGATGCTTTGTATTCTCCGAAGTGAACCTGTCAGATCCTGCAATGAACCTATCAGATCCTGCAATGAACCTGACGTCTGGACTTCTGACAGAGGGATACTGCACGGCTACCCAGACGACGGCTATAATGATGGCACAGCACTGCGACCCAGGCTGTCATTTACCGCCATCTCCTTTGCGTAAACTGCTTTTTCGTGCACAAAGGGATACGCTGCCTTATTTTACACAGGCAGACATAAGCTGTTTACGCTCCACGGTAGACAAACCGCCTGCCACATCAAAAGCTACACTTTGTACGGGGCTCGAGGCACGTCTCTACGTCCAATGCACAGAGCGATGACAGTTGCTCGAGGCACGTCTCTACGTCTAATGCACAGAGCGGTGACAGTTTCTCGAGGCACGTCTCTGCGACTGATGCACAGAAGGGCTGCAGACCTTCAAAAATACGCCTCCGTATTTAATGCACAGGATGGTGGCAAATCTCAGCATTTAATGCAAGAGATTTGATTATATCTTCAAAAGCCGTAATTCTGGCTAAAACGTCCACATCAGCACTCTGGCACGGTACGCAGTGGCTTCTACGCCCATTCAGCTCCTGTGCTCATTCGGCTTCTACGCCCATTTGGCTTCTACGCCCACTCGGCCTCTATGACCACTCGGCTTCTACGCCTATTTTCGGCTTCTATGCCTACTTGGCTTCTACGCCATGGTGACAGACATTGGCTTCTACGCCCACCTCTTATATACGAGGAATACCTACCTACGTGGCTTCTACGCCGTGATCTTCGTAGCGATTATACGTGTTTTGTCCCTTAGTTGGACCCACGTCACACGCTCATTCAAAGGATCATCTATACGCAGGCATTGGTTATTTTAACCGTTGTGTAAAAGGGTGCTGTACTTTCCACTCCTCGGTTTCTACACCGACGGAGTGGTCACTGTCACCAAAACTCTATAAATAGATACCTCTATCAATGAGGAACAAGGTCGAAAAATTGGTCAAGAAAACCAATATCAGATCCACGGTCGAGGAAATTAGGTCGGAAAATTGGTCAAGAAAACCAATATCAGATCCACGGTCGAGGAAATTAGGTCGAAAATTGGTCAAGAAAACCAATATCGGATCTAAAGGTCGAACTTCCAAGAAAGATCGAACCAGAGGTCAAGAGAGAGAGAGAGAGAGAGAGAGAGAGAGAGAGAGAGAGAGAATCCGGAGCTCAGGCAAAAGAGTAGGGATCGACGACTTTGGCATCGTGCATCCACCCTCTTTTGCAACCTTCGAAGCTGCTACCTGTCTTCCACGACACTTCTTCAACATCGTGTGGTCCAAGGGCTAAAGTGATCGACTGCAGATCAGACACCTATAGCAATATTTACCCAGATTAAATAAATTGTACTCCCACATCCTCGTATAGGATCAAATTGTACAAGTTTATTTGTAAACCAAAGAATGCGGGTTTCGTGTAAACCCTATCTTGAATACATTTTCATTCTTTCGTTTTCCACCACAAATACCTTGTGCACCAAGTTATCAGCGACATGCAAGTCTTAGGTTATCCAGATTCACGGGATTCATGATACGACATGATAATTCTTTATTCTTGTTCTGAACGAGCATTTCTCCACAAGATATGATTCTTGCTTTACTTGACTTGATACAATCCCTTAGTTCAGAAAATGCCTTAGTGACCCAATGATCCCGGATACTTTCAGGTTCATACTTGCCCACAATGACTATTTAATAGTCTTCTGGCTAAACTAAATGAATGCAAGACAAGATAGTGTTACAGGGTTGTGGCATAAATCTTACAGATAAGCATAGCGATTATGTAAAGTAGCTAAGAATTAGAACAATGCGAATATAACTTAGATGTAACAAAGCCATACTTGTAAATATAAGCAATTACGCTAGCAAGGGTCTAAGGGGTAGTGCCAGGAGTGAAATCGTACAGGGGAATATCGGACGACATTACCTATGAGATGAGCCATATAAACATGTAAAGTAGTATACTACGAAGAGTATATAATGGTCTACTCAAAGAATTAGCGGAGTCTACTTGCACGAAGCTATGGTAGCATGCGAGGGTCCAAATCTATAAGCCAAGTTTTATTTTTATGTTCTAACACAAGCAAATACAAGATGGGAATATTCCCTTAGCTATGTGCATTATAATCTTTATTAGCATGCAAGGGGTTATCGCCTAGCGACTAGCATGTATCATTCATATTTTTATGTGTGTATGATAAGCAAATACAAGTTCATCGTAGCCACCCACCTTAACGATAATTCATCTCGGGCGAACAATACTCCGAGCGTGCCTTCAAAAGTTAAGTCTGAACTCCTGAAGGGCCAAGTCTGAAATACTTTGCCTCAAACAAATCTTCATATTGAGCAAAGCGGTGTGAGTCATCGCACTTACGCCATTTCAATCGTCTCTCCACTTGAGCAGAATGGGTCATTACAGAAAGGGCACTTGCGTTTATCTTCTGTATTGGATATTTTAATCCTAAATTACGTACCAGCTTCGTGCTACCTTCAGCAGCTTCGGCTCCTATGATGAATGTAATCCAGTCTTGAAATTGGGTTGGACCCATCTAGAGCCCTACTATAGGCAATAGATTCCTTTGGCAAGTAGCGATAAATGCAGAATCTGGAATACTAGGGGACAACTTTAGAGTTGCTTGCCTGAAATGCTCAAATTTTTTCTCCTTCTGTTTGATATCGATGAACGAACACATCGTCATATCAATACCTCCATCGTAGAATCGTGAGAGAAAAAGATACTTCATATCATCAAACGAGGATATGCAGTTATCAGGTAAACTATGATACCAATCGTAGGCTATGCCGGCCAAGCATCCCAAGAATAATCTGGTGAGGAGAGCATCCTCTTTCTGTACATGAGCCATCGTCATATTAAAGTAATTAATATATTGGCTCGGCGATGTCCTGCCTTCAAATAAGACTACTGATTGGGTTTATATTTAGGAAGGAATGAAACATTATCCTAATGACGAGGATAAGGTTGTTTTACCCTCAGCTTGTGGAGTTGGTCTTTTTCTTTTAAAATATTGATCTGTGCATGCAACTCTCGGATAGCTTCGAGAGGATCTTCTAGTCGGAGTGGTGTAGCTGACTGATAAGATCCTGGTTGAATAGGCATTATCACTGGCGAAGGTCCACTCCCAATATTGAGAGAATTAAGAGTTGGAGCTGCTGACTCTTAGTTTAAGACTGCTTCTGGATTTGTGTTATCTTGCATAGGTGTTGTTCTAGTAGTAGGCTGTGCAGCTATGAGTGGAGCCACTTGGACAGGTACTAGTGTAGCAGAATCTTAGGCTGTCATTATTTGATGCATATTTTGTATCACAATGCGCATGTCCCTGAGAGCGGCCTCTAATGAGTTAAAGGCGTTGTTCGGTGGCTTCCGATGGAGAAGTGTCTTGTTCCTCATAGATGGCGTAAGCACTAACATCTTTGTATAAAATAGAGGGATTGGTAGAAAGAACTGTGTAGTTGGAGTCTACACTGTTAGTTTCAGAATCAGGAGGATTACTACTCCCCGCATCGGATTATGAGGAATGGGGATTCTCGCGAAGAACAAGCTCTCGTATTCGAGAACGGGTATTTTGGTATACTTCTTCAAAGGAGTCGACAAGTTGGTCAAACCTCTTTTGGCTGGGTGTCTTGAAGAACTTTGTCTTGATTGTCTCCCGCCACGAGAAGGATGCGAAGTCGTGTACGTTGGAGCAAAGAGCGGTTCCTCATCATTATACTCCTTATTGTCAACTTGCTTTGCATGTCGAGGTTTGGAAGACATAGTATAGGTCAATCGGTCAAATACAGACCATTTTGATAATGCACAACAATATTTGATTACAACTCTATGACAATTGTAATGATGTTCATTAGAAAATATCATTGTAAAGTCAGAAGGGTCTCTCTCTTTACACTTTTGTTCAATAAGCTCATGTTAATTGAAAAAGGAAAGAGTAAAGGAGGAAGAGGGCAGACTTCGTTTCTTTATATGAGATACATTGAATCTTCTATGCATATTTTTGGTCCCCTGTGTGTTGAGTGAAGTGCTGGCTTGATTACCAAATAATTCATCACCTCTCGAGATTTTTTCCTTCAGGCATGAGAGAAATTTGTTCCTAGCAGTCCTCTTATGTACACGCGCATAAACAACATATTATGAAGAGGTTGACCCTACTTGGTGCACTTTCTGTGGTGTAGGCAGAGTTGGCGCAGTTTGCCTACGTGCATTTGATTTTGCATGAAGGTCTTGGCGTGGCACACTATTAGGCTTTTCTCAATTAGCGCATAACTTTTCCTCTACTGTGCGTGTAATCATGATGTCAGGAGAATGATTTTTCCAAACTAATACTTTATTTGTGCGCCTGTAGTTTTTTTCTACTGGCGTAAATTTTGGAGAAACTTTTCTCTCTTTGAAAAGTGCACCTATAGAGAGATTGATTTGGGCAGCGGCATCCATAACTTGCTTGTCCTGCATATTATAACGAACATGCATGGGTTTAGAAGCTTGGGCGTAGATCATCCTTTGCTTGATATTGTGCGAGTTGCACGATTTGTATCCCTTGTTTAATGCATGGGACTCAGAAGCTTGGGTGTGGATCACCCTTTGCTTGATATTATATGAGTTGCACGATTTGTGTAACTACCACATTTCTAGAATAGAGATAATTTTGTTATTTTATATAATTATAAATAATATGTTATAAAATTTTGTTATTTATTTAATATAATGCATGTTATATATATAGGTGACTAATATTATTATTGGTTGGTAGATTAGATTATTTAATTAGACATGACTCTAGTGGACCTAACCAATTTGACATGACAACTTAATCAATTAGTTAGACTTGTTATTTTAGACCCAACTAGTTAACCATTCTCATTAGAATAGTGTTTCGACTTAACCTTCATTAGGAAGAGAAGCTTCTTCCCTAATTAATTTGTTCATGATAAACCTCAAGGGGTATTCTAGACAAATCATATTGCTTGGGAGAGGGGATAGAGGTGGCCGGCCCTAATTGTGGAGAGAGACAATCTCTCTCCTCTTATTTTTATTCTATTTCATTTTCTATTAGTGTTCTTCCCCAAATTGTTCTTCCCTCGACCAAATTATTTATAAATTCCTTCCAAATTCAGTCATCCCCACCATCAAGGAGACTAAAAGCTTGAGGTTGGCAAGAGCACTTGGAGAGGAAGGCTTTGGACAAGAAGTTATTGTCCAAATTGTGTCCACTTGACTTTACATTGGGAATCCATCTACCAATAGGTAAATTTTTAGATTTTTTTCTCTAATTAGGTTCTAATTGTTGCACCTAATAATAGAAAACATACCCATATAATAGGGCTACCCATAGGAAAAAGTTTTGACTTCTAATTGTCCCTATTATGACTTTTATATTGAGTTTGGTGCCCAATTTGAGAAAAATCCGAGATTGGGGCACAAAGTGCTTGTCATTAGGTTTAGTATATATAATTAGGCTTGTATTGGTTGTGTGAGGCTAACTACGTGTCCACAATTAGATACAAGTAGGCCGTATCGTGATACGGGTTGGTATTTTGGGGGTTTTGACACTTCCTTTGGGTGCGTATCATGGGTAATCTAGTGATGCACTCTAAGTTGCTGTTTATATGCTATATAGATATATATGTATAAGATTATATATATATATATATATATATATATATATATATATATATATATATATATATTCTTTCATTATTAATGGACATATATGAGTGTAGGAGCGTATGTATGTATGTGATAGTGTGCGTATGACTGCAGTTGTGAAATGGATGTTCAGTGACTATGGGAGGTCTGAATTGAACACAGTGTTCACTGTTAGGTTGACTTGGAGAGGTGTGCAGGCTTTAAGGATTTGTGTGTGTGTGTATCTGTAGGTAGTAGAGGGGTCGGACAATGGTAGTGCAACAGAGTAATAGCAGAGGTGGTGTACTGAATTGATATTGTGACTGAAGATACTCAAATTGAAGAGCAACAGTAGTAGGAGTATCAGTAGGTAGGGTAGAGCTCAGTAGTAGGTGTACTAAATTAATTTCCTGCATTGCTGCGAGTGGTCCTCCGTACAGATAGTGGTGTGGGAGGAGTAGAAGTAGGAGGGATGATATCTTGTGAAGGAGGGGGTATCACCTGAAGGGGGGTTGGTGTCGGTGCCTCAGGAGTTGGGACAAACGCAGACAACGGACTTGGCATTGGCATTGTCGGTACTGGTCATGCAGTTTGCTTCTCTCTCCTGCTATAGGTAAGTAACTCTCCCTGAGCCGTAGGCCTAACACCTTCACCTTCTTGTCCCTTCTCCGTACCTCCATGCCAAACTTCTAAATCGGTTACCACCAAGTTCTCCATCCCCCCTCTCGCCTAATACTGGCAGTATTAGGCGTGTTGTATGAAGTTCCGTCCTGGTGGTAGTATGGCTCATGCTCCCGAAAGTGGACATCCATACTGACAAACTTCTTCTTCTCTACTGGACTCCAGCACACATACCCCTTCTGGGTCGCCGAGTAGCCTACGAAGATGCATTTGACCGCTCTAGGGTCAAGTTTCCCAACTGATGGCCTGTTGTCCTTCACAAAATACACACACCCAAATACCTTCAGTAGGAGTATCCCACTATTATTGCCTTGCAATACCTCACATGGGGACTTCCATCCGAGGACCTTCGAGGGCATCCTGTTGATGAGTTGAGCTGCTGTCAACACTGCATGCCCCCACAGACTCTGTGGGACATTCATATCGATCATCATACTTCATGCGACCTCCAGAAGGTGTCTGTTTTTCCTTTCTGTAACTCTATTTTGTGCTGGTGTGTATGCACAGGTGGTCTGATGCTGTATTTCGTGTGCTGACAAGTATTCTACAAGCGTCCTGTTGGTATACTCCGTTCCATTGTCAGACCTCAGTACCTTCACAACGGCTTTGTACTAAGTCTGGACATGCTTATGGAAATCCTGAAAACAAGCAAGTACATCATTCTTATTTTTCATCAAATATAGCCAGGTAACACGAGAGGCACACTCAATGAAAGAAACAAAGTACTTATAACCATTCATAGTGTTAGTAGCACATGGACCCCAGACATCAGAATGTACTACCTCAAAAGTAAAAGTGCTCCTATGACCTGTGCCAACATATGAGCTCCTAGTAAGTTTTTCTAACTCGCACGCATCATATACTAATTTATCTTTATTTGTTTTTGCATAAATCTCTGGATACAACTTACTTAGAGTATCAAAGGAAGAATGTCCCATCCTCCGATGATGGAGTATCAAGGTATCCTCAGTCCTCTGCTGCAGTCCTTCCATGCCAGCCTTCTCTGCCATAGATACCAATGCTGAGTCCAGTCCTTCTCGATCTAGGTACCATAGTCCCTCATGCCAAGTGCCAGTCCCAAGTCTTCGTCCTGTCCCTTTCTCCTGGAAGGTCACCTTAGGAATATCAAAAGAAATAATGCATTTAAGTTGGAGAATTATAGAACTAATAGACAAGAGACTGACTGGAAAGGATGGAGCATGTAAAACATTGGATAATATTACTAAACCTGTACAATTAACAGTACCCTTACCGACCACTGGCTGGAAAGTGCCATCAGCTGTCTGAATGCTGTCTGCTGATGCTAGGTGAGTGTAGGAAGAAAACTCACTAGCATTCTCCGTCACATGCCGAGATGCTCCCGAGTCGATAATTCAGTCTGATGATTTAAGGGAAGAGATAGACGCAAGGACAAGTGATTCGTCAGTACCTTCTGATGGATGGGCATACATGGCAGCGTTGCCCTTAACAAAGAATGAGGTGGACGCCTCGTTTGTTCTACTTCTCATGTCTCCCAGTGCCTGATCCTCCACAGTAAAGGTGCCATCAGCTTCTCCGTTCCCTTCTGATATCAGGAGGTTCGCCCGATAACCTCCTCGGCCGCCTCGTCTACCCCCTCGACCACGACCACGTCCTCCATTATATTCTCGTCCGCCGAATGGTCCTCGTCCACCACCTGAATCTCCATCCCTAGGTGGTTTGGTACAAGCATACTGATGATGACCCATCTTCCCACAGTTGTAGCACTGCCGGTTATGCTGCCAGGGTTCTCCCTTAGATCCTGTGTTACCTGAGCTGGTGATCGCTAGTGCTGACTTTGCTTCGAGGGGACCACCTATCCCGGCTTGCATCCTGATGCATGTCTCCTCCTGGCTAGGAATCTTTGGTTGGGCTAGAAGTAGGGCCGTCCTCTGTGCGAAAGCTGCAGTCAGCCCTTGAGGAACTTCATCGTCCTCTCCTGCAGACACACCTGTCTCTCCTTACACTTAGGGTCCCCGCAGCTCGCCCGATCTAAGGAATGATCATAATCCAACCACAGACGCTCCAACTCCGTGGCATACTCCTGCACCGTCTTCTCTCCCTGTACGGTGTCATCAATCTCCCCCTTTATCTGGAAGACCCGTAAGTTGTTTCCCACACCATCATAGGTACTTCTCAACTTCTTCCACACATCTTTCACCATCTCAATATCGTCTACTGTGGCGACAATAGACTGGACTGTAAGCCCCCTAATTTTTAAGGAATTTTATTTTGGATTTTTCATAATTTTCTATAATTTTTTGGAATTTTTTGTAATTAAAACCTGGGTATTTGATAATTAAATAATTTTTAATTGTTGTTAGTTAATATAAAAATATTATGGAAATAATATTTTATGGTGTGAAATGAAAAACTAGACATAGGGTAATTTTTCGGAAATTTATTGGACCCAAAAAATATTTTTAAAGCCCTAAAATCTAAGTTTAAATAAACCGAAATAAACCCTGAAATAAACCCGGTTCAATTGAACCAAACCAACCCAAACCAGACCTGGTTCAACTGAACCAAACCCAACCTTGCGGGTCGGGTCGGATCTAAACCCGACCCGAAACCCGCAGACCCAAACCCGCACCCTAGCCTTAGCGGATCGGGCCGGATCCGCCGCCCGACCCGCTGACCCGACCCGGACCCGTAACCCAAATCCTAATCGGAACCCTAATCGGATTCCAAATCCTTTACTATTCCGACCCGACGGCGCCTATTTAACCCCATACCGCCGGAACCCTAGCTCTGTATCTCTACCTTCCTCCGCCTATCTCCGTTGCTCGCTTCCCTCCTCCACCGTCTTCTTCGCCTAGCCCTCGACGACGAACCTCCCCGCACCCCACCGTCGATCTCCCAGCCCCTCTCAGCCCACTCGACCCCGCTCCGACCACCCCGGCCGAAACCCTAACTTCCCTCCTCCTCCCAGAACCACCTTGCTCCGCCTTCCCTCCTCCTTTCTCCTCCCCGCAGCGCCCCGTAGCCCTCGAAAGAACTCCCCTCTCCCCTCGCCGTGCCCACCGCCTTCCTCCACGAGCAGCCCCGGCCTCGACGAACCCTCCGCAGCAGCAGCCACCGTGCCAGCCGAGCCGCCTCAGCCTGTCGACCCGCCCCCGGCCATCTCCGCCCTCCTTCGGCGAAGTCTTCTGAACCCTAACCCTTACCTAGACCGGACACGGCAGCACAGTACCTGGTCACGGTGTCCCGCTGTGTCGCGTCGACTCACCGATACGAGAATTCGGTCTTCACGAAGCCCTGTTCAGGTAGTATTTTCTCTTCCCTCATTTTCCCATTTTCTGTCTCGTCTGTTGTGACGCGTAGACTACGTAACCCTCTCGATGCCCGTACAACCCGCTCGGTGCGTCGCCTCCTGTGGCGATCGCGAACCGCGAACCAAAAACAGGAAAAAACAACACCGCATTTTCACCCGGAACTGAGTGCGCCCCACCAAACGGGACGACTAGGTCGCGTGCGGTCTTCACCAAAAGGTGCGCGCCGTCGATACGGACAAGCGGGATTTCGCAGAAGTTGATTTGGATGTGCGTGCACACCAGAATCAACGCGTATCCGCCGACAACGTCCCATATCTGTATGTTCAGGAATACATTGTAACTTGCGCCATTAGACTCGTAGCAATATGCTGGTCCTGTGACCCAAGTTTGGTTAGATTCTGAGAACGTTGACAAAATCGCGTATCGTGGGCCCCACGGCTCCACTTGACGGACAATTTTGTGATCGGCTCATCGGAATCCAATTCTGGAAGTTTTGTTGGGTTCGTATCATCATTCCTGACTTGTTGACACTAAGTTTGATGAATTTGGTGACCATTGGTTCTGACACATTTTTCGGAGCAAAGCGACCCACATGTGGACCCCGCTTTGACCAAAAACTGTCATTTTTGCCCTTGTGTCCAAATTAGACTTAAGGACAGACGTTTCTAGCTATTTGATATTTTCTGAATCTAATGGTAATATTTATTTCAACAACTGGAGTAGTACCTGCAAATCATACTGAGACCAGAGCAATAGTTGGAGCAAGAACCCCAGGCAAGTGTACCTTGCCAACATTGCAGTTCTTGTTACATATTTTCTTGACTTATTTATATATTGTTGTACATGCTTGACCTAGGACCGTGTGACTTTACTTAGCGTCCGATTAATAGTCGGGTGCCAACCTCGTACGCGGAATTATGTAACGTCACCTAGACATGGATACCGAGACCCTATACTTCTCGTGCTTGCATTATCAAGTACGACATTATACCTAGGACACTTGACACTATTCATGAGGCAGAATATTCCTAAAATATTCAAGGTGATTCTGTATAGGATACAGGTTTATGGCGTATATATTTTACATGCTTAGATTTTATTCAGACTTGTTGCATTAGATATGGTTTTGCGTGACATGGACATGAGATATCATGAAACTGTGACATGAGATTACATTGGGTGGGAAGAGATTTACCATACATAAGGCTGATTATATATATATATAATAATTTAATGGAAGTGTCTTAGACTTTGACACAGAGCTTTGGTACCGTACTGGCCCTTCGAGAGAATACTAATATGGGTTTCTCCGACACTGATCCTGTTGTAGTCTCAGCCCGAGTATGACTAAAACTCTCAACTTGCATATCACTTAGCTGGTTATATATTTATCCTATTGTTCATTTATTGCTGTACTGATTTACTTTGGCTTGAGTTATTTTGTACCTTGCTATGTCTCCTGAGGACCTGGATCCGGATTATGTCCCCAGGATTAGCTGACGAGATCTATCCCGAGGTATACAGGACTGGAGCATTAGCATTAGCAGAAGCAGGTGCCTATATTGGAGCAGAACCAGGATCCGAGGACGAGATCATACCAGAGGACTTCTCCTGAGTATTGGCTTGAGATACTTATTTATTTCTGTTTCTATTACTTTATTTCCTGTCTATTGCAGTGATGTATCAGACTTATTCTCGGATTGTTCTCCGAGACACTTTTATTGAGATATGTCAGTTTATTTTATTTGTATTATTCTGGCATCTGATCTGTGATTATCTGTTGTAGATGAGATTATAATAGACTGTGACTTGTATCATTGGACCTATTTATTGTTGTACTTCAGCTTAAGTATGCCCTGATGGATCTATTAAATTAGGTTTGTCCATCGGTGTGTGTTGTTGGCCATTGCCATGTGTCTAGTTCCTCGATATTTTGGGACTGGGCGTGACATGATTTTTGTGGTGGCCCATGCTGGTCAACGACTAAATTATTCGGTTTCAACTTAGGGACCGAGCAAGCCTGCAATAAAAATAGGATAAGTTATTAGGATCTCATCCACTTACTTGAATCGTTCGTGATATCTATATCGAATTTGAAATAATTTCTTGACTTGTATCCTGCCTTGATTCCGGTGTGCCTCTTATTATTTATTTTGGTTGCAGAGTTATGGATTCACGAGCAAACAACGAGACTCCTGCAAGATCACCACGGGATGTTTTGGTAACCAATGAAGAGGAAGTAACACCGGTAGAAGAAAGTCAATCAGCTCAACAACGTAGTCAAGCAAGTCAGCATGCCTCAAGAATTCAGCAAGATGACGTTCCACCATCGATGCAATTTACTCCACCAATGCCCGTAATCCCACAAGGGCAGGCTATGGACGGGCATCAGATGTTTTTAATGATCTATGCAATAATGCAAGCTCAACAAGAGGCTTTGTGTCGTAGCCTAGTAACCGTACTAGAGCAGGCAGATTTACTAACACGACGACCAATGACGGGCTCTATCACCGATTTTTGCCAGCTGAAGCCCCGTACCTTCTCAGGCAAGGAGGAGCCCACCGAAGTTCATGAGTGGCTCACCAACACACAACATCAATTAGAAGCAGCCGAGCTTCCAAGAGAATGTTGGATGACTGCCGTCAGAATGCAGTTGACGGACAATGCATATCACTGGTGGCTATCTGAGGAGACACGGCTCGGACCAGACCGAGTCACTTGGGAAGAGTTTTCCAGACTCTTTCAGGAGATGTACATTCCAGCTATCGCTCGATCAGAACATCGGGACAAGTTCAATCGCCTCACTCAAGACAGCATGACAGTGGAAGAATACAACGCGGAATTCATTCGTCTGAGTCGCTTCACCTCAACCCTGATCCCGACAGAAGAAGGGAAGGCTGAAAAGTTCTTCGACGGACTAAACATTGAGCTACAGAAACTAATTGGATCCGTTGCACCTACATCTTACCCGGACGTCCTTGCTGCAGCCCGATGCATGGAGCGCATCATCAGGAGAGAGACCAGTCTGAAGCGGTCGTCCATATCAGCACCAGCCGGAGCACCACAGGAAGAAGAAACAAAAAGACCTCACATACACCAGCCACCAGGAGCATCTCCACAGGCACTACCTATCTGTCAATATTGTCGCAAGCGAGGCCATATTGAGGACGAGTGCAGACGAAAAAGGAAAGTATGTTTAGCTTGCGGATCCAGACAGCATGCAGTAAGGGACTGCCCTGAGCGTAGAGAAGGAACACCAAGGGCAAACCAACAAGCTATACCAGCACCAGGAGGATATCAACCAAGGCCACCTTTGGCACCTCGACCAGCACTCTTCCAACAGGCCCAGCAATAGCAGAGGGCACCACCTCAAGGACGCGGACAAGCTTTCGCGATGACTTTGGAGGACGCACAGATTCATGGAGTAGCTAATGCGCATAAGTTTTCGTAGTTTTTTTTGTTTATAGTATTGTTTTAGTTCGTGCCCGTTGGTTCGTGATCTTAGACTTAACCTGATAGTTTTAACTTGCTAATTATTGTTAACCTAATATATTTTTAATAAGTGATAACCTAGTATGCTTTTATAAATGATAAACTGGTTTTCTAAAAACTGTAATTTTCTAGATTTCCTTCATTCGAAAAATTTCATAACTTCCATTGCTTAGGGAAATTATTTTCCCTATGTGTTTTAAAACCCTCAACCTTGAATCTTCTTGATCGTGATGTGCTTGGAACAATATTTGCAACCGTGTCATCTCTGTTGACCGGTTATTCATTGATTGTGAGGACGCAATCCTCTTAAGGGAGGTAGATTGTAAGCCCCCTGATTTTTCAGGAATTTTTAATTTGGATTTTTCACAATTTTCTGTAATTTTTTGGGATTTTCTGTAATTAAAACCTAGGTTTTTGATAATTAAATGATTTTTAATTGCTGTTAATTAATATTAAAATATTAATATTTTATGGTGTAAAATAAAAAACTAGACATAGGAGAATTTTTCGGGAATTTATTGGACCCCGAAAATATTTTTAAAGCCCCAAAAACTAAGTTTAAATAAACCGAAATAAATCCTAAAATAAACCCGGTTCAATTGAACCAAACCAACTCAAACCGGACCCGGTTCAACTGAACCAAACCCAACCCTGCGGGTCGGGTCGGATCTAAACCCGACCCGAAACCCGCAGACCCAAACCCGCACCCTAGCCTTAGCGGATCGGGCCGGATCCGCCGCCCGACCCGCTGACCCGACCCGGACCCGTAACCTAAATCCTAATCGGAACCCTAATCGGATTCCGAATCCTTTACTGTTCCGACCCGGCGGCGCCTATTTAACCCCATACCGATGGAACCCTAGCTCTGCATCTCCACCTTCCTCCGCCTATCTCCGCCGCTCACTTCCCTCCTCTACCATCTTCTTCGCCCAGTCATCGACGACGAACTTCCCCGTACCCCACCGTCGATCTCCCAGCCCCTCTCAGCCCACTCGACCCCGCTCCGACCACCCCGGCCGAAACCCTAACTTCCCTCCTCCTCCTCCTCCTCCCAGAACCACCTTGCTCCACCTTCCCTCCTCCTTTCCCCTCCCCGCAGTGCCCCGTAGCCCTCGAAAGAACTCCCCTCTCCCCTCGCCGTGCCCACCGCCTTCCTCCACGAGCAGCCCCGGCCTCGACGAACCCTCCGCAGCAGCAGCCGTCGTGCCAGCCGAGCCGCCTCCGCCTGTCGACCCGTCCCCGGCTGTATCCGCCCTCCTCCGGCGAAGTCTCCTGAACCCTAACCCTAACCTAGACCGGACACGGCAACACAGTACATGGACACGGTGTCTCGCTGTGTCGCGTCGACTCACCGATACGAGAATTCGGTCTTCACGAAGCCCTGTTCAGGTAGCGTTTCCTGTCTCCTCGTTGCCCCGTTTTCTGTCCCGTCTGTTGTGACGTGTAGATTGCGTAACCCTATCGATGCCCGTGCAACCCGCTCGATGCATCGTATCCTGTGGCGATCGCGAACCGCGATCCAAAAACAGGAAAAAATAATACCCCATTTTTACCCGGAACTGAGTGCGTCCCGCCAAACGGGACGACTTGGTCGCGTGCGGTCTTCACCAAAAGGTGCGCGCCGTCGATACGGACGTGCGGGATTTCGAAGAAGTTGATTTGGATGTGCGTGCACACCGGAATCAACGCGTATCCGCCAACAATGTCCCGTATCCGCCTGTTCTGGAACACATTGTAACTTTGTGTACATACGTCGGATCGAAACGAAACTTGCGCCATCGGACTCGTAGCAATGCGCTGGTCCTGTGAGCCAAGTTTGGTTTGATTCTGAGAACGTTGACAAAATCGTGTATCGTGGGCCCCGCGGCTCCACTTGACGGGCAATTTTGTGAGATGCTCATCGGAATCCAATTCTGGAAGTTCCGTTGGGTTCGTATCATCGTTCCTGACTTGTTGACACTAAATTTGACGAATTTGGAGACCATTGGTTCTGACACGTTTTTCGGAGCAAAGCGGCCCACATGTGGACCCCGCTTTGACTAGAAACTGTCATTTTTGCCCTTGTGCCCAAATTAGACTTAAGGACAGGCGTTTCTAGCTATTTGATATTTTCTGAATCTAATGGTAATATTTATTTCAGCAACCGGAGTAGTACCTGCAAATCACACTGAGACCAGAGCTACAGTTGGAGCCAGAACCCCAGGCAAGTGTACCTTGCCAACATTGCAGTTCTTGTTACATATTTCCTTGACTTATTTATATATTGTTGTATATGCTTGACCTAGGACCGTGTGACTTTACTTAGCATCCGATTAATAGTCGGGTGCCAACCCCGTACGCGGAGTTGTGTAACGTCACCTAGACATGGATACCGAGACCCTATACTTCTCGTGCTTGCATTATCAAGTACGACATTATACCTAGGACACTTGACACTATTCATGAGACGGAATCTTCTTGAAATATTCAAGGTGATTCTGTATGGGATACAGGTTTATGGCGTATACATTTTACATGTTTAGATTTTATTCAGACTTGTTGCATTATATATGGTTTTGCGTGACATGGACATAAAATATCATGAAACTATGACGTGAGAATACATTGGGTGGGGAGAGATTTACCAAACATAAGGCTGATTATATATATATAATAATTTAATGGAAGTGCCTTAGACTTTGACACAGAGCTTTGGTACCGTACTGGCCCTTCGAGAGAATACTAATATGGGTTTCTCCGACACTGATCCTGTTGTAGTCTCAGCCCGAGTATGACTAAAACTCTCAACTTGCATATCACTTAGCTGGTTATATATTTACCCTATTGTTCATTTATTGCTGTACTGATTTACTTTGGCTTGAGTTATTTTGTACCTTGCGATGTCCCCTGAGGACCTGGATCCGGATTATGTCCCCAGGATTAGCTGACGAGATCTATCCCGAGGTATACGGGACCAGAGCATTAGCATTAGCAGAAGCAGGTGCCTACATTGGAGCAGAACCAGGATCCGAGGATGAGATCATACCAGAGGACTTCTCCTGAGTATTGGCTTGAGATACTCATTTATTTCTGTTTCTAGTACTTTATTTCCTGTCTATTGCAGTGATGTATCAGACTTATTCTCGGATTGTTCTCAGAGACACTTTTATTGAGATATGTCAGTTTATTTTATTTGTATTATTCTGGCATCTGATCTGTGATTATCTGTTATGGATGAGATTAGAATAGACTGTGACTTCATTGGACCTATTTATTGTTGTACTACAGCTTAAGTATGCCCTGATGGATCTATTAAATTGGGTTTGTCCATCGGTGTGTGCTGCTGGCCATTGCCACGTGTCTAGTCCCTCGATATTTTGGGACTGGGGCATGACAGGACTAAGGAGTTGAGAAGCCAGATGTAGATCACTATATGAGTGGACTTCCACTCATCGCGTCCTGTCGAGCCCTCGTCCGGCTCTGTCGTCTCGCCCGTCAGGAACCCCTCCATATTGTTTCCTACGAGGGTTCTTCTCACCCGCCGTGACCAACTCAGATAGGTGGCTGGTCCATCTAATTTAAGATCGATGGAGGGAAGCTTCAACTTCAACGTTGTTCGTGTCATTTTCTCACCAGCCGACATCGTCAACAACTTCATCAACGTCGCCACCTCTGCAGAATCTAGCTTCTTGATGATCTCCTCCATCGATGCATCGTCTATCCAATCACGTCACGTCCGCTCCATGACTCACTCTCGTCCTCGTCGTCTGCTCCTAGATCCGAACATGTTTCCCCTTTTTTCAGATCTAGGCATCCCTATTAGGCGCTGTCTCGTGCTGGTGCGGAGGAGGCGGCAGCACGCATATCACAGCCGCCGTCGCAGCAGCAGCAGCAGTCGTAGCAGCCGCAGCAGCAGTAGTAGCCGCAGCAGTAGCGGGACGGGGCATCAATAGCGAAGGGCGGCCTGCGAAGGACGGAGAAGGGACAAGAAGGTGAAGGTGTTAGGCCTACGACTCAGGGAGAGTTACTTACCTATGGCAGGAGAGAGAAGCAAACTGCAGGACCAGTACCGACAGTGCCAGTGCCAAGTCCTTTGCCTGCGTTCGTCCCAACTCCTGAGGCACCGACACCAACCCCCCTTCAGGTGATACTCCCCTTCACAAGATATCATTCCTCTTACTTCTACTCCTCCCACACCACTATATGTACGGAAGACCACTCGCAGCAATGCAGGAAATCCTCCAAACAGATATGGTTGGGATATTGCTCAGTTTGTTTCTTATGACCATATCCCTTCTTTTTATGGAGCATTTATAGCATCTTTGGATAGTATTACTGTACCTAACAATTGGCAGGTTGCCAAGAATGATCCAAAGTGGAAAGCGGCAATGCACAAGGAGTTGGGAGCTCTGGAGAAGAACCACACTTGGGAGCTTGTGAGACTGCTAGTGGGGAAGAGAGTAGTTGGATGCAAGTGGGTCTTTACTGTGAAGCAGAACCCAGATGGACAGGTTGAGCGCTTTACAGTCAGACGTACGGCATCGACTATGACGAGACTTTTATACCAGTTGCAAAGATGAGCACTGTCAGGACTCTGATTTCTCTGGCAGCGAATGGTGGATGGAAGCTATGCCAACTGGATGTGAAGAATGTGTTTCTTTACGAAAATCTAGTGAAGGAGGTATACATGGAGATACCACCAGGATTTGGCACCAATCAGACAGTAGGCAAGGTCTACAGGTTGAAGAAGTCCCTCTATGGACTGAAGCAGTCTCCTCGAGCGTGGTTTGACAGATTTAGAAGGGCGATGATAGGGATGGGATATCAGCAGATCAATGCTGATCATACTGTGTTCTTCCGTCGGAGTGGAGGCCACATCACCATGCTTGCGGTGTATGTGGACGATATGATTATCACAGGAAATGATGAGCAGGAGATCGCCCAACTCAAAGGAAAGCTTGGCAAGAAATTCGAGGTGAAGGATCTTGGTCTTCTTCGGTACTTCCTTGGGATTGAGATTGCTCGAGAAGCAGAGTGGATTGTTCTCTCTCAAAGGAAGTATGCATTGGACCTTCTCACAGAAACTGGGATGTTGGGGTGCAAACCTGCAGCGACACCAATAGATCAGAGGTTCAAGATTAATGCTGAGGTTGGAGAACCAGTTGATCGGGACAGATACCAGAGACTGGTTGGCAAGTTGATCTATTTAAGCTACACACGTCCTGATATCTGCTTTGCAGTAAGTATGGTGAGCCGCTACATGCATGACCTACGGAAGGGTCATATGGATGTAGTGTACCAGATTTTGAGGTACTTGAAAGGTGCTCCCGGAAAGAGACTAATATTCAGGAAGAACAATCACGTGAGCATCGAGGGCTACTGTGATTCTGACTGGGCTAGTTGTGCTGATGACAGAAGGTCTACCTCGGGATATTGCATATTTGTAGGAGGTAACTTGGTCTCCTGGAGGAGTAAGATATAGTCTGTGGTGGCCAGATCGACAGCTGAAGCAGAGTACATAGCTATGGCCTTGGGAGTTGCAGAGCTGCTATGGTTGAAGAATATGCTGGTGGAGCTGAAGCTGGATCAAGGAGCCAAGATGAAGCTGTGGTGTGACAATCAGTCAGCTATTAGTATTGCCAACAATCCAGTACAGCATGACAGGACCGAACACATCGAGATTGATAGATTCTTCATCAAAGAGAAGTTGGATAGTGGTTACTGGAGCTTGGCCATGTTCCAACCAGGGATCAAGTAGCAGATGGACTAACCAAGGGACGCCTCAGTGAGCATGATTAGAGGATGTGACAAGATGGGCTTAGTGAATATCTTTCACCCATCTTGAGGGGGAGTGTTGATATGGTATGTTGGGTATCATATTTAAGTATAGTATAAGCATATGGGAATATCCTGAGGACATATTTGGGATGCCAGAATATGTCACAGGATATTCCATTATGAGATTATTGTCATAATGATTGAGATCATTGTATTAATGACTGTAAGGCTATATAATGCCAATGAGACAATCAATAAAATCATCAACTAATTTCAACAGGTATGTATCAATTTGGGGTTTAATACTTGGTGTTCAGTGTATTGAGGAAGGGGTATGCTAAGGTGATCTAATTTGTGTTTGTGTGCATTAGAATGTGTATCGAATTTAGAGGTTAGTGCACAACAAGGCATTGTGTGTATCAAGTTGTATGTTATTACAGGTAAAAGGATGTGAGAGTGCGTATTATAATTATTTAAGGGAGCTGTGTGCAAGACATAGTTCAGTATCGAGGGTTATGTTACTCAAGTGTTGCCTCTGCACACAGTTCTTAGGGTAGTGGTTAATTTTCTATAGAATTTGATACTCTGATACTAGATTATATCTTTGATCCTACTAAGATGTGTTGTTAGGTGGGAAACAACAGGAAGTGTACCTGAGTTAATGGTAGCAGTGAGATGGTGTAAAGTGTAAAGGTGATGTGCTCGAGTAGTCAGACTGGGGGCCCTTTGTGTAGATTAATGTGAATGGTATCAAAGAGCACCACCGTAACAACAAGGTCAAGTGCAGTTGTTTAGTGAAGGGTGCTCAAGTGTTCAGGTGTTCAGTGAGTATGTGTTAGAGTGTATGAGTATTTACATATCAGTATTAAGCAAGTGTATCAATCCAGGGTATAGGAACTCGAGTGTTAGTGAGTGTGATTGTTCAGGTTTGTGATCATCCTAGAGGAGTATGTGTAGGTATTGGTGAGTGACTATGTGGGTACCCTTGTGTGCAGTTTACTGTAGTATCAGTTGAGCAATGCAGTTAGTATTTAGAGATATGTAATTACTGAGGTAGGTGTATTAACTAAAAATTAGGTGAGGTGCAACTGGAAGCAAGGGGGGCTTGGTGTCTCAATGGCATAGTAGTAGGTAACTAAGTATCAGACAAGTGAAAGAGGGGAGGGGGGTACTTGCATCAGGTTATGAATCATGTATCAAAGATTCGGTTATGTGTGTGCAATTGATTTTAGTTGCCAGAGGGGGAATGAGCAACACTCATATAAGAGTGTGTTGCTCAAGTGAAGGGAAGTGATATATATCAGATGTTATACTCATATTTTAGTTGCTTAGTTGAGTATCAGAGTATTTGTGGAATTATTTGGTTGAGTATCAGATATACTAATATCAGTTAAGTATATGTTAGTGAGTTAGCACTAGTTAGTTATAAATTTAGAGTTATAGTTAGTTAAGTTGAGTGAGGATAGTTAACAGTTAGCACATATGTAAGTTAGTATTTGTAAGTATCAGTAGTTAGCTAATATGTTAGAAATACCAATATTTGTAAGTATCAGTAGTTAGCTAATATGTTAGAAATACCAATTAAGTTAGTATTATTAGCTGATGATTAGTTAAGTGTTAAGTTAATATATAATATGTCTTAGTATTAAGTTCATTTATTTGTATATATGACTTTAGTTAATTATATACTAGTTAGTGTATATATATAAAGTATTGGTTAAAGTTAGAAATGATAGCTAGTGCTAGCTAGTTAGTGACCAAATAGACTAATTAACTTAGTTTAACCTAGTATAACTAGAATTGACCTAAAAAGCAATGTATTGCATTCTTTTACTCATTTATCATCTATTACACCATCTAATATGATATTTCATTAATAGGGTTGTGTGACACCAGCTTGGACCCCGAGTGACATCTTTTTCTCAGGACCAGATACGAGTACATTCTTCGATAGTTTTCATTATTTGATAATTACTATAATATAATTATTTAGTAATGTTTTACCTGATTCTTGACACAATTGTTTCACATGCTAGTTGTATAGATTTTAGTTCTGATATATTTATTGTTCTCACATTCACTGTACACTCTGATCACCCTGCTCATGTATTGATTCCATCTTGTATTTTTGGTATCGTGATGTGACTTGATTGTTCTTACATTATTGTGGAAAGCCAATCCTTTTTGGTTGAGCCGTATTGTTGCATTATTGTGGATAGCCAATCCTATTGGGTTGAGCCGTACTATTGCATTATTGTGGATAGCCAATCCTAAGGGATTGAGCCTTACTCTCGTGCTTGCATTATTCTGGATAGCCAGTCCTAAGGGACTGAGCCGTACTATCATGATCGTGTTATTGTGGTCATTGTTTATTGATTATTGACTATTGGTTAAACACATATTGGAAAGTTATTGGAAAATACTTAGTATAGTATCAGTTCTTCTCTTATTCCACTTCTAGTATATTAATTTTGCCCCATTGCTCTAGATTATCTATCTCTCTCTTTCTGCTATATTATGATATCTGACTATTCCCTTCTCGTCTTATATTGAATTCACTATCATTGTTTATAGTTATTATCATTTAAATTGGAACTGCTATTGGGTTGTACTTCGCTCCAATCCTGACTGGATATATTTTTCAGATGCTTGGTTAGAAGAGATGTGTCCCACCTATTATGGGCCATAGGATGGCGAGACAGTTAAGCCAGCACTGTAGAGCCTTTTGAGATAGTACCACCAGTTGGAGAGACTGAGCTAGTTCATTTATGATATTGTATATGTTTCTAGTTAAACATATTGGCATGTACTATTATTTGAGACTATTGTATCGTGATTAGATTCTGGACTTGGACTTGAGTTGTATTGTGACTTCGTGAATTTTTTTATTATTCTATATCGTGCCATTATCATTCTTTTAGTTTTTATTGTGATTGGGTATTGATTTCCATTTATCATATATTATATTGTCGTCTAATTGGGTCAAGATGGCATGACAGGTACCTCATATATTTTGTGTGAGATATTTAGATAGTATTGTTGACATAGATAGTATTCTACCGTCGATGCTGCAGCGTAGGCTGAACGTACCCACGTACTCGTACCCCTACACTGGGTGTGGGTTCATTCTTGTGGTGGCCTATGCAGGTCTGTCTTCGTATTACTGCGATATCGTGGTAGTGCAACAACTTAGTTGTACTGCTGTGAGCCTGCGAAAGGATATAGGGTATAGGATACTAGGATGAAAGAATACTCAATCATAATTAGGATTTCTTAAGAGATTCCTGGAATGGCCCTTAAGAATCTTACTATAAACTCTATTTTGAAATATGTTTTCACTTGCTTTCGTTCACTCTCACTCTTTTGTTGTTGAATTTGATTTTTGATGTTCGTTGTTGACTTTGATTCTTGTATCGAGATGAATTTTATGGCCTGAATTAAGGTATAATCTGGTAATATATTTTGACGAGGATAGTGAGAAAGATAAATGTCTGCCTTGGTTATGGAGCCAAGAGTTTATCACAGTTATATAAGCTAGCATGGCGAAGACGTAGATCCTGATTTTAGATATACTTCTCTTGGCTATGGAATTTAGAGTTTTCGCAGCCAAGCTAGCGACAGGACAAAAATTCTAGATACCATAATTCTAGAGGTGTGTACCTTAGGTATATACTCTATCGTTTATCGCAGTTATGCTTACTGATGTGGCAAGGATTCTGAGTAACATAGTTTCAGATATACGTGTATGACTGTCAGATTGTATCTTAGATTGGTCCTTAAATATATCATCTCTATCATTCAATCTTGTTATCATTGAGTTATGTTCCATCACCTTATTAGCTCAGGATAGAGATCTTTAGTTTCTCTAGTTAGTGCATATAGAGCCTTAACTTTATTAGTTCCTGAGGTATCCTTGATATTGTAGTAGTTTGATAACTTGCAGATATGTTGGTGTATAGCTTGAGTATCAGTGCTGATTGTTGGGCGTGTAGCATGTAAGTCTAAAAGTGGTTCCTAGTTGGATAGCTGGCTATTAGGTAACAGTGTATAAGCCAAGAAGTAACTCATAGTGTAATACCATTTGTAACCATAGTTCTAGGACAAGTGTCAGAGTATAGTTAGTATTTGGTAACTTAGAGTATTAGTATTGTGAGTAGTGGATAAGTGTGCTCAAGACCTAGAGCTATAGTGTATCACCAATACTAGAAGTGGTAACCCTTTACATTAGGTATTGTGGCTAGGTTGATGCTTAGTGAATAACTGGTGTATGTATCAGTACACACTTTTGAAGAAGTTGGCACAGCGGAGCACTTTTAAAAAAGTTAGCACAATGACGCACTTTTGTAGAAGTAGCCATTATGGCACACTTTTGATGAAGTTGGCACAGCCATGCACTTTTAAAAGTTGGCATGGCATATGGGTCACTAAACGATAACCTGGGTCTACGTGCCGAAGATCTTCTATATTAAATTAATTAATCTCTTCAGTTTCTGTAACTGTCAGCTGTCAGTCTGTTGCATTAAATGCTGAGGGCGGGACAGGGCCATTGTGTGCCAATCTTTATAACGTTAAGATAGCGTGCCGCATTAAGAAAGTATGCCATAGTGCCGAGAACTAAGAAATCATGCCTTTCTTCTATTAGGTTCTTTGTGGAGAGTGTGCGATCTGTGTAGGCGTACATTTTTATGGTTCTACAGTCACCACATGCCCAAGGAATTTAGCCTTGTCAAGGAAGAACTCACACTTTAAAAGCTTTCCATAAAGCTTTTCCTTCCTGAAAGTCTTTAGAACTATCCTCAGGTGCTTCTCGTGCTCCTCTGCCATCTTTGAATACACAAAAATATCATCAATGAACACCACCACGAACTTATCTAGGTACTAGTGGAATAACTTGTTCATCAGGTTCATGAATATCGCTGGGCATTGGTCAACCCAAACGACATTACCATGAACTCAAACTGGCCATATCAAGTCCGAAAAGTTATCTTGGGAATATTTTTCTTATTCACTTTCACCTGGTGGTAGCCTGACCTCAAGTCTATCTTTAAGAATACCTTCACTCCATTCAATTGATCGAAGAGATCATCTATCCTAGGCAATGGGTATTTGTTCTTGATAATGAGGTTATTCAGAGCCCTGTAGTTGATACACATGAGTACCGACTCATCCTTCTTTGGTACAAACAATACTGGAGCACCCCACGGTGTTAAACTGGATCTGATGAAGCATTTATCTTGCAACTCTTCTACCTACTTCTTTAACTCTGCCAGCTCGATGTTGTTGACCCTATAAACGTGCTGTGATATCGGTTCTGCGCCTGACACCAAGTCTATAGAAAACTCAACATTTTGGTCTGGCGGCAATCTTGATAACTCCTCCGGGAAAAAAAAATCCATAAACTCCTCTGTCAAAGGATGTGGCACCTTCTTCTCTTCCACCATGGCTTCACAGGTGATACTCTCACTTTGCTCCGCTGCTCCTCTGGAAATCTCAAACTCTGGCTCTCTTAGTTATCGAAATAACACCCTGCTATAGAAGCATAAAAAGTGTGCTTCTTGAAGATGGCGCAGTTTTTTTACAAATAAACTTAGTAGGAAAAGAATGGCGCACTTTCCAGCTGTTCTCGTCAACAAAGACGGGCACCCAAATTGCATGTCTGCTTTTTCCCTAAACATTAAAAGCAACGAATATGACAGCTGAACATCAGTCGAGGATGTCAGAAGCCATCATTACAGCCGAGGTTTGGCACGCAGACCTAGGTTGTCATTTAGTGGCTAGTATGAATCAACTTCTACAAAAGTGTGCCACTGTACCAACTTTATCAAAAGTATGTCGCTGTGCCAAATTCTTCAAAAGTGCGCCATCATGGCTACTTCTTCAAAAGTGCGCCGTTGCGCCAATTTTAACAAAAGTGCGCCACTGTGCCAACTTCATCAAAAGTGCGCCATCACGGCCATCTTCTACAAAAGTGCGCCATCACGACTAATTTCTCAAAAGTGCGTCATCATGGATAATTCCTCAAAAGTGCACCATTATGGCCAACTTTTTCGAAAGAACGCTTGTATAGCCGATCTTTTTAAAAGTGTGCCAGTCTCCAGACCACTTCTAAAGTGCGCCTACGATCCCAACTGACAAAGAGATGTTACGATTATGTGTCCTACATGTCATGTTCCTCGTGAAACGTATACAAACAACTGTCCCCTATGACCTATGCTTTTCTCATATAGGAAGCTAGGTGTCAAGCAGGTAGCTAGTTGTATACCCACTCATTAAGAACGTGGGGTGTTAGTCCACCAAAAGTGCACGCACAATGGTAAAACAGTACAGACTATCCAAACTGCGCGTACACTCTCATAATCGCTTTTAAACTCTATAAATATAGGATTGGTACGTCAATTAGAGGGGGGGGGGGGTGCAGAAGCATCGGGGCAGAGGGAGAATTTTCATGTCTTTGAAATTTAGGAATAGAAGGAGAAAAAAAGATTATTGTGCCGTTGTTGCCAAGGCTTTCTCGTTACCCAACTCTTCAAATTGTTCGTGCTGAGGATTTCAAGTCTTTGAAATCTAAGAACAAAATGAGAGAAATAGAATCTTGTCATGTTGTTGTTACCAAAGCTTTCTTATTGCCCAACTCTTCAAGTTGTTTATAACATACCTGTATTTATTCATCGTCGTATGGTCCAAGAAGTAAAGTGATCGCCCTAATATCATATCTCTGCAGCTATACTTTCCTAGAATCAATTGTACTTAGATTCCTATTTAGGATCTCTTGTACTCTTCTTTCTTTTTAATAGTTTGTAATACAAAGTCTTGTTTAAGCTTTGTTCATCGCAAACAAGATAGCGACTCTGCTGGAGAGACTTTCTTCTCTGACGAGAAGGTGATAGCTCAACTCGATGCTGCGTCGGTCGGTTCGATATAGAAGACCTTGGTCGTAAAGTTTGACCAACAAGCATACGAAGAAATGCTTCATTCTGGGGGTAGTTCTAACCCCTTATCAATAATCAAGTTGAGGAAAACCCTCAAAGTGAGGCTGCTAATCCTCGTCATACATATCCCTAAGTTGCTGCCAACAATGGAAAAAGTATAATGATTGACGAGAACTACCTGGTCAATTCTGTCAACCAAACTCAGGTCAAGGACTTGGTAGACAACTCCCTTATGTTAAACAAGGGATACAACTCATACAATTTGTGCAATATCAAGCAAATGGTGATCCACACCCAAGCTTCTGACTTCTTTGCGTTAAACAAGGGATATAAATTACGCAACTCGCACAATATCAAGCAAAGGGTGATCTACACCCAAGCTTTTGAATCTGCGCATGTTTGTTGTAATATAAAGGACAAGCAAGTCATGGACTGAAGGTCAAATGGTTGTGGGTATGTTTGGAACAAATTCATACCGCCAAAAATGGAGTGGGTACGTTTGGAACGAATTCATACTGCCAAAAATATCATCTTTCCTTTGGAGGATCAACAAGAATGCTATTTCGGTAGACAAATGCCTCATCTCCTTAGGCTTCAGACTGGCTTCGAGATGCAGATGTTGTCTTCGACCACAGGAGGAATCACCACTAGCCTAAGTTTGGCTTCTCAATATTTCTTAAAGTAATATTATTGGCCTAAGTAGGAATATTATATTCGCTACGAGTTTGTGGGAGATATGGAAGCATAGAAATAATATTGTTTTTGAGAATATTGACCTTAATGCTATTGGGGTTATACGGTGGATCACAACTAGCCTTCAATTAATATTAAGATTATTCCAACTAGAAGAAAAGCCTTCAGTGGAGGAGGAGAATTTCTTGGCGGCTTTCCATATTTCTCCAAAAATCCACAATATTGGTAGAGGCACTTGGGTTCATTGGAAACCGCCGGTACATGGTCACAAGCTAAATATTATATCAAAAAACAATGGGGTTGATTCTTTCAGTGGAGGGGTAGTCAGAGGCACTGAAGGTCAAATGGTTGCTGCTTTCCAAATTGTTATTACAGGAGGAAAAAGCATTAATGCAGAAATAGATTCACTATTATCTGGAATAAAATTCTGCAAGCGTAATAACATTATCATAAATTTTATTGATGCTAGCTCTAAATATCTTTGTGATACTATTATGTGAAAAAGACACATCCACTGGTCGGATACTTATAAAATACGGAAAATCAAGAAACAAAATTCCCAAGACATTCCGGTGACTTATATTACTGCAGAGGAGAACAGGGTTGCAAATGCATTGGCTAACTTGGCTATGGAAACAGGATATAATCAGATTTTTGAACAGGCAGTGGATCTTCCAGATTTAGTGGGCGGTAGGCTCTCTTCGGATCAGATGGGGCACCCTATTTTTAGGAAATAATTTTTCTACTATGTATTTTCAAGTTTCTTTGTAAAGGGCTATCTCCCTCCCTTTTGTAGGCAGTAAGGGCTATCTCCCTGCGCCAAGTGCTTTATTTTTCAATAAAGGCTAAGGCCCCACGTGGACGTGGTTTACCCCGTCAAAAAAAAAAATCATGGACGCCTCTGCCCAATCCAATCTCTCTACAGGCGCACTCTTCAAAGAGATACAAAAGTTTCTCCAGAATTTACGCTAGCAGAAAAAAACTACAAGCACACAAATAAAGTATTAGTCAGGGATAATCATTCTCCTGACATCATTATTATACAAACAGTAGAGAAAAAGTTGTGCTACTCGTCAGAAGCCTACTATTAGTGTGCCATGCCAAGACCTTTGTACAAAATCAAATGTACGTATTAAAATACGCCAACTCCGCCTATACCGCAGAAAGCACGTCAAGTAGGGTCAACCTCTTCACAATATGTTGTTTATGCACGTGTACATAAGAGGACTGCTAGGAATAACTTCCTCTCATCCCTGAAGGACAAAAGCTTGAGAGGTGACGAATCATTCGCTAATCAAGCCAACACTTCATGTAAAAGCATAAAAAGTATGCCTCGGATAGATGTCATAGTTTTCTATAAATAAACCTAATTGTAGAAGAATGACGCACTTTCAACTTGTTTCAGAAGAAAGACGTGCACTTTCTTAATATTTAACACTTTGGCGCACTTTCTATTAAATTCAGAGGATGGTAAACTATTCAGAGAACAGAAAAGTGGCATACTTTCTTAGAGTTATAAAAGCTGGAACACAAACGATCTTTTCTCTCTCAGTATTTAATACAGTAGACTGACATCTGACAGATGCAGAAAATAAAGAGTCAGAAGTCATCATTACAGCTATGCTGTGGCACACAGACCAGGTTATCATTTAGCGACCCAACCACTGTGCTAACTTCTTCAAAAGTGCACCGTTGTGCCAACTTCTTCAAAAGTGCGTCGTTGTTCCAACTTCTTCAAAAGTGCATCGTTATGCCAAGTTCTTCAAAAGTGCGTCATTGTGACAATTTTTTCAAAAGTGCACCGCTGTGCCAACTTATTCAAAATTGTACTGTAGTGCCAACTTCTTCAAAAATGCGCCGTAATACAAATATCTTCAAAAATGTGCCTTAGTGCCAACTACTTAAAAAATGCACCGCAGTGCCAATCTTAACAAAAATGCACCAATCTCTAAACGACTTCTAAAGTGCGCATATTATCCTAACCAAAAGTTAGCAGTTATGAGTGCATGTCTTATATGTATTACTTCTCATAAAAAGTGTATAAATAACTGTCCCCATGACCTATGATTTTCTCATATAGGAAGCTACGTATCAAGCAGGCAGTAAGTTGTACAACCACTCATTCAGAACGTAGGGTGTTAGTCCACCAAAAGTGTGCACATAATTATAAAATAGTGTTGACTGTGAAAAGTATGCGCACGTTCTAATAACCATTCCTAAACTCTATAAATATAGGTTCTATACAAGCATTAGCGAGACCTACCTATACCTAGACAAAGAGGAGAACATACAGACAAATAGAGAGAAAGGGGCTAAAATTTTTAAGTCTTTGAAATTCAAGAGCTGAGTGAGAGAAATAGAAGCTTCTCATGTTGTTGTTGCTAAAGCTTTCTTATTGTTCAACTCTCCAAGTTATTCACAACATTCCCTATATTTCTTTATCTTCTGTGTAGTTCTTTATCGGTGTATGCATTTCTTCATTTTTGAGTGGTCCAAGGATTAAAGTGATCGTCCGCAGATCCGATCTCTACAGCTATACTTCCCCAGAATTAATTGTACTTAGATTCCTATTTAGGATCTTTTTGTACTTTTCTTTTTTTTAATAGTTTGTAATATAAAAGTTTCGTATAAACTTTTCCTTGCAAACAAAGATGGCAACTCTACTGGGGATTAACTTTCTCCTCTGATGAGAAGGTGATAGCTTAACTCAACACTGCTTCGGTCGGCTCGATACAAAAGACCTTGGTCGTGAATTTTGACACATGCATATGAAGAAATGCTCCATTCTGGGGGTAGTGCCCACCCCTCATACGCACTAAAGTCGAGAAAAACTCGCAAAGTGTGGGTGCCCAAGCCTCGCCATGCATATCACAAAGTTTATTCCAACAAGGGAAAACATATTCTGATTGGCGAGAGTTCCCCTGTCAACTCTGTTCAGATTAATGACTTGGTGGACAATTCTCTTACATTAAACAGGGGATACAATTTATGCAACTCGCACAATTTTGAGCAATGGGTAATCCACACCCAAGCTTCTGAATCCCTTGCATTAAACAAGGGATACAATTCGTGCAACTCACATAATTTCAAGCAAAGGGTGATCCACACCCAAGCATCTAAGCCCACGTATATTCGTTGTAATATACGAACACCGCTTTCCAAACCAACAAGCACACAAATGATGTCATCGTTAGGGAGAATCATTCTTCTAACATTATGATTACATACACAGTAGAGAAAAAATTATGCGCCACTCCTCAAAAGCCTACTATTAGTGCGCCAGGTCAAGACCTTTATGCAAAATTAAATGCATGTTGACAAACTGTGCCAACTCTATCTGTGCCACAGAAAGTGGGCCAAGCAGGATCAATCTCTTCACAACATACTAATTATGTGCGTGTAGACAAGGGGACTGTTAGGAACAACTTTCTCTCCTCCCTGAAGGGCAAAAACTCGAGATATGACGAATCATTTGCCAATCAAGCCAGCACATCACTATATATACAAGGGACAAAAAATGTGCATAAAAGATTTAATGTATCTCATGTAAAGAGACAGAGTCTGCCCTTTTCCTTATCTTCTCTTCCCTCTTTCGATTTACATGAGCTTATCGTACAAAAACATAAAAAGAGGGACCCTTCTGACATTACAACGATGTTTCCTAATGAACATCGTTGCAATTATCATAGAGTTATAATCGAAAGTTACTGTGCATCAACAAAGTGGTCTGTGTTTGACCGATTGACGTACACTATGTCTCCTAAATCACATACAAAGCAAGTTGACAACCAGGAGGATGATGACGAATCGCTCTTTGCTGCGGCATACATGGCTTCGTATCTTTCCTGTGGTAGGAGACAATCAAGACAAAGTTCTTCAGGAATACCCAGCCAAAGGATATTTGACCAACTCGTTGACTCCTTTATAGGAGTATACTAAAATACTCGTTCTCAAAGATGGGAGCTCGTTCATCACGAGAATCCCCATTCCTCAGAATCTGAGGTTGGGGGTAGCAATCCCCTTGATTCTGAAACTGACAGTGTAGACTCCAACTACACGGTTCTTTCTTCCAATCCCTTTGTCGTGCATAGGGATACTAGCATTTACGTCGTCGATTATGAATAAGACGCTTCTCCATCAGAAGCCACCGAATAATGACTCAACTGATTAAAGGCCACTCTCAGGGACATGCATACTATGATACAAAATAAGCATCAAATGATGATAATCGAATATTCTGCTACACCAGTACCTGTCCAAGTGGCTTCATTCACACCTGCACATCCTACTCCTGGAACAACACCTCTGCAGGATAACACAAATCCAGAAGTGGTTACAAACCAAGAGTCAACAGCGCCAACTCTTAATTCTCTCAATATTGAGGGTGGATCTCCGCAGGTGATGATACATGTTCAACCAGGATCTTATCAGTCTGTCGTAACACTCCGAACCAAAGATCCTTTCAAAGTTATCTGAGGGTTGCGTGCACAAGTCCATGTTTTAAAGAACAAAGATCAACTCCGCAAGCTAGGGGGTGAAATAGCCTTATACTCTACATTAGGATAATGTTCCATTCTATCATAAATACAAACCCAAATCGATAGTCTAGTTTGAAGACAGAATATCACCGAGCCAATATATTAATTACTTTAATATGATGATGGTTCATCTGCAGAAAGATGATGCTCTTCTTACCAAATTGTTCGTGGAATGCTTGGTCGACATAGCCTACTATTCGTATCTTAGTTTACCTGATAACTGTAATCCTTGTTTGATGACATGAAGTATCTTTTTCTCTCATGATTATACGAGGAAGGCATGGATATGACGATGTCTTCACTCATCGATATCAAATAGAAGGAGAAGAAATCTGCTTGTTAATTCATTGAGCATCTCAGGCAGGCAACATTGAAGTTATCCTCCGGTATTCCAGACTTCGTATTCATTGATACTTACAAAAAGAACCTACTGCCTATAGTAGGGCTATGGACGGGTCCAACTTAATTTCAAGACTGGACGACGTTCATCATCGGGGACAAAGCTGCTGAAGGTAATGCGAAGATGGCACATAATCTGGGGTTACAAATGACCAATGCTGAAGGAAAGTGCCCCTCCAATAGTACGAATAATTGCAACAGCAAAGAAAATAAGGCCTTGGCGATAAACTTGTCAAAGCGACCCACCTCTCCTCCAACACAAAAGCCTCTAGAGTCTTCCAGGTATAAGGAAGAATATTCCTTTAACGAGAGCGATATTCATATTATTTTTGAATGTTTGATAAAATGCTACAAGTTACAGTTGCCTGACATCAAGCAACCAAATGAGACTGGTAAAACATACGACCCAAAATACTGCTTGTACCACCGATATATACATTACCCTACCAAGGCTTGTTATGTCTTAAAAAGGAAGATATAATAGTTGATAGATGCTAAAGCTATCATCCATAACAATAAAAAGAAGACAATCACTGCCAATATGGTATCTATTCAATTTGACGACTTTCCAGCACAAGAAGTCCTAAATGGCGTCGTCTCAATACCTCGAGCTACGATGGAAGTGGTAAATCTTCCGTCACCTAGAAGTCAAACAGAAGAATTGGTTTCTCTTACCACAGATCATCGCAAGATTATATTGTTTCATCCTGTCCTGCTGCCAGATTAGAACCAGGGAGCAGTATGTTCCAATTCAAAATCCAAGAAGGGTAATAAGTATAAATCATGCAATATGATTTTTTTGGATCCTCATTCAAATAGAGATCATGACCAACATCAGGAAGATGTATCTCTTGAGATAAGATTTCAAAATTAGAATATTGCCCCACCAAGTTTTGCTTGCAATCTTCGCTTGACGCACCAGCAATGGTCCATGATTGGCAGCGTTCCGCTGTATAGGGCACAACAAATCTTCAGTGCTTATAAATGTGTTCTTACACAAATTCCTTCTCATTCTTCTTCAACTATTAGAGCATCGACCTCAACTCAGATGCTTGAGGAGGATCGTCCCTAATTTTATTGATACAGCCATCAATCTGTACGCTTAATACAAAATATGGGGTAGAATTTCCAGAAAGCTGAAGGTTTGAACTTTGGCAAGGGACAACGTATTCCTCTACAATTTCGAGGACAGTCCAACAAATCCTATAGTGGATTGGGCTACGATGAGACTAGCCCACAACTCGCTCCAAGAATAAGAAGTCAAGAAACTCATAGCATGTGACTTCGTTCGAGAAGAGTAACATCCCGACTGGGTAGACAAAGTCATTCCAGTCATGAAGAAAAATAGAAAGGTCCAGGTCTGCAAAGATTATCGAAATCTAAACTTAGCCTGTCCAAAAGATAAATTTCCTCTTTCCATTACAAATGTTATGATTGACAATACTTGTTGCTTTGAACATATGTCCTTCATGGATAGATTCTCAGGGTAAAATCAAATTAAGATGTCACTTGATGATGAAAAAAATACCTCTTTTCATACACCATTGGGAGTTTACTGTTATACAGTCATGCCCTTCGGCTTAAAGAATGCGGGTGCAACGTATCAACGAGCCATGAGTATAATTTTTCAGAAGAATTTACAAAAATTGGTAGAATGCTCTGTGGATGACATCACTGTCAAGAGTCGCTACAAAGATGATCACCTTCAAGATTTGAAGACTGTATTCGAATTAATATGCCACCACCATTTGAAGATGAATCTAATTAAATCCTTTCTGGGAGTCTCTAGTGGCAAGTTTCTTGGATTTTTTATAACTTCCAAAGGTATTTACATTGACCTCGATAAAATTAAAGTTATCATTAAAATGCAGCCTCCACGTAATCTCAAAGAAGTTTGTGGTCTGCAAGGCCGTCTGGCATACATTAGGAGATTCATTTCCAATCTCTCGGGACGATACTGACCCTTCACTCAGTTAATGAAGAAATGTGTATTCTTTGTCAAGAACAAAGTATGTCAACAAGCATTCGACGATATCAAACGATATTTAACAAATCTGCCGGTTCTGGTGTCTCTGATCGTAGAGAAACCTTTTTTGCTATGTATTCGAGAAGTAGATCACTCCTTAGGAGCTCTTCTTGCACATAAGAGTAATAAAGGCCATGAACAGGCAATCTATTATCTCAATCGCATGATGGTTGGCGCTGAATATTGATACAATCCGGTGGAAAAAGAATGCCTTGCCTAGATGTTTGCTATTCAGAAGACACGACATTACGTATCATTTCAAACCATTCATATCATTTCCAGGGTAAATCTCCTTCAAAAGTGTGCCGTTGTGCCAACTTCTTCAAAAGTGCGTCATTGTGCCAGCTTCTTTAAAAGTGCGCCATTGTGCCAACTTCTCCAAATGTGTGCCGTTGTGCCAACTTCTTCAAAAGTATACCGATGTGCCAACTTCTTCAAAAGTGCACTGTAGTGCCAACTTCGTCAAAAATGCGCCGTAGTAGCAACTGCTTCAAAAATGAGCCGCAGTGCCAATCTTACAAAAAATGTGCCAGTGTCCAGACGACTTCTAAAGTGTGCATATTATCCTATCCGACAGTGAGCAGTTATGAGTGCGTGTCTTACATATCGTACTTCTCATAATTTTTTTATAAATAACTATCCCCACGACTATGCTTTTCTCGTATAAGAAGCTACGTATCAAGAAGGCAGTAAGTTCTGCACCCACTCATTCAGAACGTGGGGTATTCGTCCACCAAAAGTGTGCGCACAATGGTAAAACAATATTGACTGTCCAAAGTGTGCGCGCACTCTCATAACTGTTCCTAAACTCTATAAATACAGGTTATGTACAACCATTAATGAGACCTACCTACACCTAGACAGAGAGGAGCACACATAGACAGATAAAGAAAAAGGGGCTAGAATTTGTAAGTCTTTAAAATTCAAGAACAGAGTGAGAGAAATAGAAGCTTCTCATGTTGTTGTTGCCAAAGCTTTCTTATTGTTCAACTCTCCTAGTTGTTCACAACATTCCCTACATTTTTTTGTCATCGTACGCAATTCTTGTCGGCATGTGCATTTCTTTGTCGTCAAGGAGTCCAAGGAATAAAGTGATCATCTGCAGATCAGATCTCTATAGCTATACTTCCCCAGAATCAATTATACTTAGATTCCTGTTTAGGATCTTTTTTTACTTTTCTTTCTTTTTAATAGTTTGTAACACAAAAATTTAGTATAAACTTTTCTCGCAAATTCTTCATTCTACACACATGGGACCAAGAATATGCATAGGAGATTCAATATATCTTATGTAAAGAGACAAAGTCTGCCCTCTTCCTCCTATTCTCTTCTCTCTTTCGATTTACGTGATCTTATTGTACAAAAGTGTAAAGAGAGAGAGACCCTTCTGACTTTACCATAGTGTTTCCTAATGAACATCATTGTAATTATTATTGAGTTATGATCAAATTTTGTTGTACATTAGTAAAATGGTCTGTGTTTGACCGATTGACCTATACTATGTCTCCCAAACCTCGACATGCAAAGCAAGTTGACAATAAGGAATATGATCATGACGAACTTCTCTTTGCTCCAACGTGCGTGGCTTCGCATCTTTCTCATGGTTGGAGACAATCAAGATAAAGTTCTTCAAGAATACCCAGCCAGAAAAGGTTTGACCAACTTGTCGACTCTTTTGAAGGAGTATACCAAAATACTAGTTCTCAAAGATGAGACCTCGTTCTTCGTGGGAATCCCTATTCCTCAGAACCCGAGGCAGGGGTAGCAATCCCCCTGATTCTGAAACTGATAGTGTAGACTCCAACTACATAGTTCTTTCTACCAATTCCATTGTTATATACAGAGATGTTAGCTCCTATGCCATCAGTGATGAATAAGATACTTCTCTATCAGAAGCCACCGAACAATGCCTCAACTCATTAGAGGCCGCTCTCAGGGACATGCACACTATGATGCAAAATATGAATCAAATAATGATAGCCCAATATTTTGCTACATCAGTACCTGTCCAAGTGGCTCCATTCATACCTGCACAGCCTACTCCTGAAATAATATCTCTACAGGATAACACAAATCCAGAAGTAGTCTTAAACCAAGAATCAGCAGCGCCGACTATTAATCCTCTCAATATTGGGAGTGGGCCTCCGCCGGTGATAATACTTGTTCAACCAGGATCTTATTAGTCAGCTACACCACTCTGACCAGAAGATCCCCTCGAAGCTATCCGGGAGTTGCGTGCACAGTCGATATTTTAAAGAATAAAGACCAAATCCGCAAGCTGGGAGTAAAATAGCCTTATCCTCCTCATTGGAATAATGTTTCATTCCCTACTAAATACAAACCCCAATCAATAGTCTTGTTTGAAGGCAGGACATCGCCGAGCCAATATATTAATTACTTCAATATGATAACGGCTCATCTGCAGAAAGATGATGCTCTCCTCACCAGATTGTTCATGGGATGCTTGGCCGACATAGCCTACGATTGGTATCGTAGTTTACCTGATAACTGCGTATCCTCGTTCGATGATATGAAGTAACTTTTTCTCTCACGATTCTACGAGGGAGGCATGGATATGATGATGTCTTTGCTCATCGATATCAGATAGAAGGAGAAGGAATCCGCTCGCGAATTCTTAGAGCATTTCAGGCAAACAACTTTAAAGTTGCCCCCTGGTATTCCAGATTTTGCATTTATCGCTACTTGCCAAAAGAATCTACTGCCTATAGTATGGCTCTGGATGGGTTCAACTCAATTTCAAGACTGGACGACATTCAACATCGGGGCTGAAGCTGTTGAAGGTAATACAAAGGTGGCACATAATTTAGGATTACAAATGCCTAATACAAAAGATAAAGGGAAGCGCCATTTCACCCTCAATAATAACATCAATCGCATTGATAAAGCAAAGGTGGATCTCACTCTCATTATTTTTAAGGGTTCTTCAATACCCAAGCTATAGCTCAGACCAAAGAAAACTTATTCCTTTGACGATGATGATGTTGTCAATATCTTCAATGCAATAGTGAAGGATGACAAGATTAAATTGTTCGACATTATACGTCATGAAGAGGCAGACAGAATCGATGATCCAAATTACTGCATGTACCATCGATACATAAATTATTCTACGTGAGATTATAATGCATTGAAGAAATGCATCCAGTGACTGATTGATACTGAAGCTATCACCCTCCACAATAACGATAAGCCAGTCACCGCCAAAGTGGTGTTACTCTAATTTGGTGACTTCCCAGTGCATAAAATTCCAGAGGCGTCATCTCTAAGCCACAACTCAGGCTAGCAAAGCCTAATGGAGACTTATCATAATGTCAGTGGTACATTCCTTCCAAAGTTTTGTGTCTAAGCTAGACTTTTACTTTCCAATCCCCACCAGGACATTATAAATGTATATTATTTATATTTATTTCCCTTTATCCCTAACTGAGTGTTTAAGATGTACAGTATTTACATTCTTTTTCCCCAGAATTGTAAAAATAAAACAAGACGTTCATGCATTATTTCAAAATATTACTTGTATTCAAGAGTTTTAGATACGCAACAAATAATAAATCTACAAAAAGTTCCCTGACGGACAAGTTCTCAGATCCAACGAAACGTTCTCGTTAAGATCAACAAAAATATTCCCTTATAAAAATAAACGAATTCTTAGAGCCCAGTTGTCCTAAGGATGTCTTATATCTAAATTCATAGTTGGATTAGTCCTCTTTTTTCTTTTCGCCAACGGATAAAATGATAGTTCACGTCATATTACCTCTGAACTATCATTTCTTCCATTTCCCCAGTAGAGCTAATCCGCTAAAAAAATGACCATGTCCTCCTTATCTCTGCATTATTTTCCTCACAAATATGCAACCTATCATGTCGATATTACCTCTGATAGTGTTTTACCTTCAAACTTGTTACCCATACTTTGCATAAGTACACTATTGGTATCAAGTCCACAAAAAATTTATTCCTCATAAATATGCAACCTATCATGTTCATATTATCTCTGATAGTATTTTACCTTCAAACTTGTTACCCATACTTTGCATAAGTACACCACGGGTATCAAGTCCAAAAAAAAAAACATTCCTACCGAGTTATTTTGTCATGTCCATATCACCTCTAACAAGATACTTCTAGTGGGTCCCTTATAAAAAGTCTGTCATGTCCATATTACCTCTGAACATATATCTTGTCCACTCTTATCATTTATTTTATATTCACACTTGTTACCCATACTTTGCATAAGTATACCATGGATATCAAGTCCACAAAATTCTTTAGGTTGAGTTGTTTTAATCTATCACGTCCATATTACCTCTGGTAAGTGTTAGTTTACTCTAACTTGTTACTTGTTTGCCATGGGTAATAAGTCCACCCGAAATACGAACATCAAATATCTCAACAACTTTTATGCTTCTAATTCAAAGTATTTTAAATTATTCTGGACGAATTCAAAAAATTTGAAGGGGTCTTATAAAAGCATAAAAGTGTGCTTCTTGAAGGTGGCACAGTTTCCTACAAATAAACTTAGTAGGGGAAGAATGACACACTTTTATTATGTTTTAAATGATGGTGGACTTTCAAGCTATTCTCGTTAACAAAGACAGGAGCACAAATCGCATGTCTGTTTTTCTCTAAACATTAAATGCAACGAATCTGACAAATAAACATCAGTCGAGGATGTTAGAAGCCATTATTACAGCTGAGCTGCAGCACGCAGACCCAAGTTGTCATTTAGTGGCCAGTACAAATCAACTTCTATAAAAGTGTGCCGTTGTGCCAACTTCATCAAAATTATGCCACTGTGCCAAAAATTTTAAAAGTGCGCCATCATGTCTACATTTTCAAAAGTGCACCATTACATCAATTTCAATAAAAGTGCGCCGCTGTGCCAAATTCATCAAAAGTGTGCTATCACGGCCAACTTCTTCAAAAGTGCGCCATCATGGATACTTTCTCAAAAGTGTGCCATCATGGCTAGTTTCTCAAAAGTGCTATATCACTGCCAACTTCTTCAAAATAATGCTTGTATAGCCAATCTTTCCAAAAGTGTGCGAGTCTCCAGACCACTTCTACATTTTGCCTAGGATCCTAACTAACAAAGTGACATTACGATAATGTATCCTACATGCCATGTTCCTCATGAAATAAGTATAAATAACTATCACCCAAGACCTATGGTTTATAGGAAGCTACGTGTCAAGCAGGCATCAAGTTATACACATTAAGAACGTGGGGTGTTAGTCCACCAAAAGTATACACACAATAGTAAAATAATGCAGACTGTCCAAAGTGTGCGCAGACTCTCATAACCTCTCCTAAACTCTATAAATACAAGATCGATATATCCATTAAAGGGGGTCCATAAGCATCAGGGTAGAAGAAGAATTTTTAAGTCTTTGAAATTCAAGAACAGAAGTAGAGCAACAGAAGCATGTTGTGCCATTGTTGCCAAGGCTTTCTCGTTACCCAACTCTTTAAATTGTTCATGCTGAGGATTTTTAAGTCTTTGAAATCCAAGAACAGAAGAAGAGAAATAGAAGCTTGTTGTGCCGTTGTTGCCAAAGCTTTGTTATTGCCCAACTCTTCAAGTTGTTCACAACATCCCTGTATTTCTTTATAATCGTATGGTCCAATGAGTAAAGTGATCGCCCGCAGAACAGATCTCTATAGCTATACTTCTCTAGAATCAATTGTACTTAGATTCCTGTTTAGGATCTCTTGTACTCTTCTTTCTTTTGAATAGTTTATAATACAAAGTCTCGTTTAAGCTTTATTCATCGCAAACACCTACTTCCATGGTAATCTAAACTAGCATGGTTCCTACTCAACCAATCCATCCAGAATATAATATCCTAGCTCGAAAGTGGCATTACGAGTAAGCACACACTCAACTCTCAGCCTCCCAATATAACTCTCCGATCCTTGCAAATATTACTAACCAGGATAATGCCACCCCAATCGTAATCTTGTAAGTCCTTGCCAAGGGTTTAGCCTCTAAATTATACTTAAGAGGAAAATATATAAATACAAAACTTTGGGAAGCACCGGAATAAAAAAAGCTAATACTAGAATATAATCAAGAAGACCTGAACATGAAATTACGTCTCCCTCTCGCTCGGTCTCCTCGACCATTATGATGAATGCTCGCCCCTGGTGTGCACCTCTCTGCTATTGCTGGTGTTGTGCGAATCTCTACTACTGAAGCGAAAGTAGAGGTCCCCTTTACTGAACTGCGGGTGGCCTCGCTAGTGTTCCCTGAACTGGCGCTCCAGCTGGTCCTTCCTGGGCTGGACGAGCTAGACAATCCCTCAACTGGTGGACAAGTTTTCCAAAGAAAAGGCATACTCCCAGCCTCTTTCAGCAGACCTACCTGGTATATCCCGACTTTCCACAGAATACACAATAAATGGTATATTGTGCTTGTCTTTGTGGCTGCTGCTGAACATATCCATGAACCGGTGCCTGGTGGGGCTGGTGATGGTGCTGGAATGGTCTCTGTTGCTAATAAAAATGGGGACACTTGGCTGGTTCCATGCTGCCACTCACACCTCCAGAAATATCGCGATCCCTCTAAGACCTGAGATCTAGATCATCCTCAACAATCTGGGCATATATCAAGATGCCATCATAGGTAGTGGTGCACCGACCAAAAGTGCGTGACTTGATCTATCTCATAAGCCCCTTCCTTATCTTTTGGGCTTGATCTCCTGGGTCCCGAATCATGGATGGTGATAAATGGCTCAAACGGTAGAAATCTGTGGCATACTCATCAACCAACATGTTCCCCTGGACTAAGTCATAAAATTGACTCTCCAATGCTCCAGGGCCAAATTGGGGAAGAACTTTGCCTTAAAAAGCTCTTTGAAAGCCTTCCAAGTAAGTCCTCGTACACTAATCCTGGGCTCCGTGCGATACAAAGTGAGTGTAATATCAAATATCTGACTGCGGGTTGCCTCAATATGTAAGCTCTCTGGGATCTGGGCCAATCATAGGTTCCTCTCTATATCTTCTAACCAGTAAGTAGCGTAGAGTATCCCCATGGTACCCTTGAATTCTCGAGGTGCCATCCTTTTGAAGTCCAAAATAGTGCTTGGCCTCCACTGCTACAACTGGTCAGGATGCTGCTGAGAAACTCTCTCCACAACCTGTAGGGCTACCTGGTGAGCATTCTCCATGCTCTCTCTGATTAGCTCAGTGTGCACTTGATGTGCCTCTGCCTGCGTCCTCTGCGCCTCATCCTGAACTTGTTGGGCCTTCACCGCTACCCTATGTGCATCTACCATGCCCTGGTTCAAAGTAAAAACTTGTGCCCCGTCAATAGGCAGACCTCCAAGAAAAGGAACCTGTGGTGGTGGGGGAAGGTCCTTTGCAACAGCTGGGGCAGCCCTCTGAAAAGGTGGAGGAGTAGGACCACCGAAAGCTGTCGAAACTCCTATGTGAACATGTGAAGCATAATGAGCAACTCCAGCTTCCCTTGTGAAAGGTCGACAGGTGGCAGACCTCTATGAAGCTGCGGATCCTGATCTCTGTGATATGGTCTTCGGAGGCATCCTGAAGATAGATCAAAACAAGAAAAAGTCAAATAAGGAACAAGATATGATATCATCAAAGATGGACAGTAATATTCATGAAAGGAAATATTCAGCATGACAAGGATAACGAAATCAATATATCAAAAAATTTCCTAGTTGTGATTGAGTATACTCTCATCCTATATCCTATATACTATAGCAGGCTCGTAGTAGTACTCCAAGTCTGAGCCCTACTAGGATATCGCACTAGATGCGACCTAGACCTGCATGGCCCACCATAAAAATGTGTCACGATCGTACCCGGAATAAGGGCACGAGTACGTAGGTACGTCTAGCCTATGTCGCAGCATCGGCGGTAGAACGCTGTCTTGGTCACAATACTATCTATCAAATCTCACAATAATATATAACCTGTCAATGAACTCAAATCCATAAGGAAAAAAAGATGAATATAAATATAATGTCATACCAATACTTAATAACAATATAATCTATAGGAAGATGAATGGCACGATAAATATATAAAATAATATAAAAGATGTTCCAACACATAAGTCTAGAAATAACATCTCAAATAATAAAAATAAATCTAAGAGTCTAGATAACTCAAATACAACATAAGTCTCAAATAGTACAACTCAAAGTATCTCTAAATAGAATAATCTAAATACAATATAAATGATAGGCTCTAAGTCACTACTAATGGATTCTCTATTGGAATGAGATCCTCCTGAAGCTCCATGATGTAACCCTTATCTATTCTCAGTCCATAGTATGTGGGACAAAATTCCTCGAGATCCTCTGAAAAATATACCAGTCAGGATTGGAGCAAAGCCCATAAACTAACAGCAGTTCCAATTATAATGATAAAGACTATAAAACTGTAAGTAATAAAAATAAAAGATAGAAAAATAATGGAACAATAAGGACACTGGTACATAGATAATTATATCATAGGAAATAATGAGCTGTAAATAAACAAGGGAATGACTATATCGGCAGATATAAACTGGAATAGAGAAATAGAAATACTAGCTAAGTGCCTTAAAATATTAGTTATTATGTGATCGGCTTGGGACAAGATCAGGCTCTAACATATATAATTGGCTATGTACAAGTACAAGTAAGGGATCAGGTCAATCAAGTATGATTGACTATGCACAAGTACATATAAGGGGATCAAACCAATCATATATGGGGAGCTATGCACAAGTAATAAGATTAGGCTACACCATCGTGTGGTGAGGGTGAGCTATACACAAGTAGGTAGGATATGATCACATAATTGACCAATACTTCCCCGTCCTCGGCTAGTACGATGGATCCAATCACGAATCCTCATGACAAGTATTTATGATACTAGTCTGTGAATCCACTATGTCAGTAATCAAGTATAACACTATAAAACTAGATTCACATTAATCATCAAAATAACAAAAAATGTCATAGAATGTACTCGCCTGTGGTCCTGAGCAATGGTGAGGATCAATGTCCAAAATGGAGTCACAGTGACATAGATATGGAATATAATATCAGTTGGTAATTTGGAATGATAAATATAATTAAGTAGGTTAAAATATAATTTCTAGGTCAAAGCTAGGTTGTTTTGATCCAACTATGTATTCTAGATCAAAACCTTGCTACATAAGGTTTTCTAAGTCATGCTAAGATATTTTAGTTTATACTAGGATAATTAGTGTATACTAGTATTACTAAGAATACTAGTTAGTATTAGTATTATACTAGCTAATATTAAGTCATACTAGCTATTTAGATATCATATATGTATATTGACTCATATACCTATACTAGTTCATAAAACCTTCAATATCTTGCCTATACCCTCGTATCTTACTTATTGGTATCAACTTACCCTAGTATCAAGCCTTGAATCGGTATATGGTACAACAGTACCACAACCTTATTCTAAAACTTAACATGCTATTCATTAACCTAAACTCAAAACCCAACCTCATACTTACCTTGATACACCAAGCTACCTCGACATAGCCTATTACCTATTCACTTCCAAAATACTTTAACTAGACTACCTACCCAAATAATATACCTGACATAACAATATATAATTATCCCACAAATAATTGGTATCTCTATACTCACATGATACCCATGTATCACTCTCACCTACACCAACCTAACCCAAATATCAAAATACTCAAATATCACACACACAAGCTAACCCACAACACACCTGGACACTTTCTTAACGTGGACTAATACACTGTGATGCACAACATCAACTGCTACTAAAAGCTACCAGATCTGAACACTGCCTCACACAAGTACACCATTATTTTACAGCTACTGTCCTCAGCTTGTGTGACCACCCTAATTTTTATATAGGGTTATTTTGGTAATTAGCAATTATTTTATTTATTTATTTAATTTAAATATTTATTTGATAATTTATTGAACTATAAACACTTTTGGCCATGGTGTTGAGATTTTAGCACAACACTAGCCCTTACCTTCTGACCAACTTTGCATACTAGACTTAGACGAGCCAAATTAGGTTCATGGATTGAATTTCAATCATAAATTGTAACCTCCGATTTCCAATTTCCAAAATAATTAGATTTTTAATTATTTTAAAATATCAAGTGTTATAAAATATTTCTCCTTGAAAATTTTATTTGATTTTGAACGATGGTTGATTGTAGAAGGTAGTTTAAAAATCCTTTATAAAAATCCTTTTTCCTAAGTGACGATGTAGTACAAAATAAATAAATAATAATAATATATATATTCCTCTAGTTTTAAATTTTTTATTGGCTTGAAATCATAAAATTATTTATTGGATAAAATTAATTAAAGGACTAGTTGTTTCTTCAAAATAATTTTTATAACTAATGGAATGGTAAATAAATAAATTACGTAGCTTTCCTAAAATATTTTCCGAAATTATAATCTCTTCTTTTTAATTTTTTCAAATTTCCATTTCCTATTAACTAGCCAGCACACCCTCATTTTTCCCACATGAGAAACCCTTTTATATTTAATTCTGGGCCATTCATTATTGGGCCAACCCGCAACCCTTTATCCCACACCATCTCCCCCTATTTAAGTCCCTCATCACACCTCCTTAGAAACCCTAGCTAGCCTTCACAAATCCCCACAAAGCCAAAGCCACCACCATTTTTGTGTGCTCGTGTCCGTGTGTCCAGCATCACCGTGTCAGCCGTGATGGCCTCGGGTCCGACCCCGGGTGTCCCACCGTATCCATTCATTTCCTGTGTCCAGATTTACAGTTTACAACCAGCTTTCCGTGTCCGATACACCCGGACACGCCCACAGTACATCAGATTTCTGTGTCCTGCCCCGGATACGTCCCCCACACAACACCACCCTCGTGTCCAACCCGGACACGTATACAACACCATCCCCGTGTCCGGCAGACCCGGGCACGACCCCCTGACACCCAGAACCCTAACCCTAGATCGAGCCGCCGTCGCCGCTGAAGCCGGTGGTCGCCGTTGGAACGAAGCCGCTGTCGCCACCGCGTCGAGCCCTCGTCGACGCCGCCACCGCGTCGAGCTCGGAGATCCGCCTCGGATCTCCTCAGATCCGTCGATCGATAGAGCGCCGCGCCGTCGAACTCAGCCGACCGCCTCCTCGGGACGAGAGCGCCGCCGTCTCCTCGAACAGAGCGCCCGCCGCTCTCGAGTCCCACGCCGCCGCAGATCTGCCGAAGACGCCGCCGCGGATCCCCTCTTCGCCGAGTTCGAGCAGCCCGCCACCGCCTCGCGTCGAGCTGTGGCCGCTTCCCCTCAACGTCGACCGCCCTGCCCGGCGGACCTCATCCGCCGACGCCGGTAGACCCAAACTGTGAGCCCCCTTCCCTGTTTCCTTTTCCTTTCGATTTCTCAGAGGGGGAGTGAGTTTAAATGGTTTAATTATATAATTAATTAGTTAATTAATATTTAATTAGTTTAGTTAAGTATGATTAATTAGTTAATTAATTAATTATAGTTAGTTTAGTTAATGATTTGATTAGTTAATAATTAATAAACAGTAATTAGTTATTAATCAGGAATTTATTTATTAACCAGTTAGTAAATATTAATTAATTAGTTTGGTATTTTCTTATAATTAGTTTAGTTAATTTGTAATTGATGTAGTAAATAAATATAATTGGTTTAGTATATGTAATTAGCTAATTTTATGTAATTAGTTTATTTAGTTATAATTAAAAGGTTTTTGATTATGTTAAATATAATAAATCTTGGGTTTATATTATTATTAAAAATATAGTTCCGATAATAAAATGAGTTCAAAATTAGTTTATATGGATCGGTGACCGATTTTACCATAAATGAAAATGTATTGGCTTTTACGTAAATTCTAGATTTTTATAAATAAGCCTTTAAATTGTAATTTTGTTCAAAAGGGAAGTTTTAACAATTATTGTTCAAAATGATTTCCAAATGATTTTTTCATAAATTAAGGAGTTACCTTGATTTCGAACAATCGACCCTTTTCTCTTATTAGCTAACTTGTAAATCTTAACCTTAGCTAAACCCCGGTAAATTTCTCTATGTATTGAGGGCTCGGTATCCTTATCTCGATTTTCGTGCCGAGCTCCGATCGTGGACTTCCTTATGTAGTTTCTAGCTAATTGGACTGCTCCGGACCCATTGGAACTAACTGCTACTTCATTTGGGATCACCTTGAGAAGTGTGGCATTATGTACATTCTTTGATTTGCTAATATACATATATAAGAATATTTGATTGATATATAAATATACAAATATGTATTTTGGTATAAAAAAAAATATATATATTTATAAACATCTATTAGTATATATACACAAATATGTATTTTGTACAAATACTAAGAGACACTTATATATATATTATATACGTTTTTTTGGTATATACTTGGAGTGTAAATGTGTATGATATACGTGTCTATACTAGATGACCCTAGTTGACCAGTGCCCTGCCTGACCTGGCCCTGAGACCAGTATTTTTGACTGTGTTAGTGTAGCATCTGATGCAAATGTGGTTTTGCTTGTGTTATGTTTATAGGACTGTTGGTTTACCCAGGGGATACTCTGGAACAGGACATTGGTTTTACCAGCTAAGGACCCAAGGCGAGTACATTCTCTGATTAGTTTCTAATTTATGATATCTCCTATGTTCACTGTATCTAGTGTAAATATCCATGTTCTTGGCACATTGGTTACACGGATTGGTATACACGGATCTCGTCATGAGATGTTATTCCTTATTCATGGTGTAGCTTGTACAAGACTTGTTTCCTTGATATCTTGTGCATGTACAGACACTGATTTTCGGGGAGATTTGCTACCTTCCTAGGGAATCCCGTGCCATAGCGTACCATGATTGGATCTACTATACCAGTCGGGGGGTTTGGGGAGTACTTTAGTGTAGATATGTGATCATACCCAACTTTATATGCACCATAGCTCACCCCATATCTCACGTCGGGTGCGGCCTGACCATTTACATGCTCCATAGCTGTTACGTGTGATTAGCCTGACCTCTACATGCATCATAGCTAACCAACGGTTAGCCTGACTTTATATGAACCATAGCTAATCACATGTAACCAGCCTGATCAAGTTCCCAAGCCGATCACATATTAAAGCTAGTACTCACACACTTAGTCATAGGATTCTTGCTCATTGACATATTGTTCTTTTCCTGCATTTACTTACAGTATTTCCAGTATTTCTCTCATTGTACATTTCTCGTACCTATACATGCATCTGGTATGTTTTCATCTAGAACTGCTACATAGTTTATGTCATTTATATAGAACTGCTATTTAGAGATGTACTTTGCTCCTTCCTGACTGGAAAATATTTTTCCAGACTGTGACCTTAGTAGACTGGTTTCTGATACACTTGGGGATTGGATGTTACAGAATGCAGGTATGATTATGTTGTCATTGGACTTGTGTTGTATTCTTTTATTTCTTCAAATTCCTATCGTGCTGCAGTTGCGATTGAGTATGTTGTTAATATTTTTATAGTATTATCCGAGTCTCCTTATGGAGTTGGATACTAGCGTGAGATTGTTTAGATAGTACTCGACCTAGACAGCGTTCTACCGCCGATGCTGCGGCGTAGGCTGGACGTACCCACGCACTCGTGCCCCTACACCGGGTGCGGGTCGTGACACGTTTTTAGTGGTGGCCCATGCAGGTCAGACTTCGCAAGTTGTGCGATGCTGTGGTAGATGCAACGTATTAGTTGTGCTACCGCGTGCCTGCATAGAATATAGGACAGAGGATACTAGGATGAGAGAGGATACTCAATCACAAATTCTTGAGAGATTCCTGGGATGACCCCATGAGAATCTTATTATAATTTCCAATTTAATTCCTTCGCCCTTGTTTTCGTCCGTCCTCACTCGTTGATATTGAGTTTGATTCTTGTTGACCAGTTGTTAAATTTAATTCTTGTTATCGTTGTTGAATTGATTTCATATCGAGATGAATTTTACGGGCTAAAATTTACGGTATCATCTGATGACATATATTGATGAGGACAGTGAGGAAGGTAAAACGTCTACTTTGGTTATGGAACCTAGAATTTATCGCAGCCATATTAGCTGTGGTGACGAGAACGTAGGAATCTGACTTGGATGTACATACTATAGTTATGAAGCTTAGAGTCTTTCGCAGCCATACCGGTTGGCGTGGCGAAGATTCTAGACGACATGATTATAGAGTGCATACCTTAGTTACGAAACCTATCGTTTATCGCATCTATGCTTACTGGCGTGGCGAGGATTCTGAGTGTAATGATTTCAGACAGACGTGTATGATTATCAGGTTGTATCCTAAATTGGTTCTTAAAATATTATCTCAAGACTTATCTATTTCTGTTATTCCAGGACTTTGTTCCACCGCTTCTTTCTTTACTAGCAGTAAAGATACCTTCTGGCCTCAATTCAGTCTTTGAGCTCCTATTCCTTGAGGATTTCTTGTTAAGCATGGTAATTAGTGGCTTGTAATTTTGTTTGTGTCTTGTATTAGTATTGACTGTGTTGCTAGTGATTTGTAAGTGTTTCTTAGTTGGGCATGTGAGCAGTAGGCTATAACCTAGAGTTAGCCCTTAGCATAGTACCTTGTACCAATGATTCTAGGAGTAGTGTCATTAGAGACTGAGAGTTAAGGAGAGTATAGAGTATCAGTGATAGTTCTCAGAGTTAGTATCAGAGCCAATTACCCGTCCTGGATAATCATGATTATGTAATTGAGTGATCTATGTAAACGATTAACTATCCAGGAATTGTGTTAAGAATTTATGGAGAATGATGTCCAATTTGATGATTGATATCGAAAATGTTAAAGGTAAAGAAATGTATATGTATAAAGGGTTTAATGAGATGTCATAAGTAGAGAAATATCAGGATTAGTAATGGAAGTTGTGAAGCGTATCACGGATTAGTTTAATAGGCTTTAAAGGATTGAAGGAAATACATATACAACCATCGAGATGAGGAACCATACACATACCCATGAGAGTAAAGAAACATGAGTGTTATAGAGGATACAGGTGATCATAAGTCTAATGAGCTCGATGAGATAATCCATTAATGCAGCTAGTGATATAATACCAAGAGTGCTAATGATTCTATATCGAGGATTAGTCAAGGATGACGTTAATAACAGTAAGCACTCTGTGTGTTGATAATTAGAGGACATACCAATTGACATAAATTGAAATTATGAAAGAAAACACAGTTGATGGTAACTTTGATCATTGGAGGTAATAGTACAAGTGATTCGGGCAGTACAATTTAGTACACAATTATAGACACTAGATGCATTGAGTGCACCTTGAGTATCAGAGACCGTGAGCACTAATATGTACATTGAGGAGTTATAAATAAAAAGGTGGAAATGAATTTTTAATTTTCAGAATTTTAAGGAGTTGAGATTTTATGTTGTTAAAAATATTGAGGATTTAAATTTGATTCACTAAACATAGTTAAGGCTACAAAGATTTTAGAAGTGATTAAATTTTATTTCGATGTGAAGTATCTAATTTTGAGGAGGTATATGCATTTTATTTTAAGTTGATCGGGAAGTTAAATCTTGACGATTATTTGAGGATTAATTTTTGGTAGATGAGAGATATGAATATTAATATATGATTAGTTGATATGGGTACCAGTGTACATGAATAGGAATTTGTTAGTGAATGTGCTAGAGTTAAGTGTTTGTTAGAGATAGTAGACACTACAAGTAATATGTTAACATGATCCTTCTTCCTTCCTAATGTTCCTTTTCCTTCGTCTTCGATTGATTGATTGATTTTCCTAGTACTGTGGTTCACATGCATGATTTTCTTGTTAGAATATAACTAGTAGTACCCCCTAGCAGAGACTGAAATACCATAACAAAAGACACATGACCTATATTTTTCTTAAATTGCATGGTTGTAGGTAGAGTTTTCTTAAACCATGATCATTGGGTTTTGACCATAGCAAAGATCTATGACGAGGTTATGACTGACAAAAGAGACAAGAGGATAAATTTGTGGATGAGCGTTAAATTAAATAAAGAATTTAGGGGTTGTTATAACGGAGTTGATGGATCATTGATTTATGAAAATCGAGGTATGATTGAAATTCGAGGACAAACATTTACTTAAAGGGAGAATTAAGAAATTCACAGAGCCAAAAAAAAAAAAAAAAAAAAAAAATTTTGAGGATTTATCAATTTTAAGGAGGTCTTGATATGATTGAATTGAAAAAAAAAAAGAAAAAAAAAAAATTTGAGAGATTACCATTTTATCTATTTGACTGCAAGATAGAAATTTTATATAGTAGGAATGTTGCATTGAAGATACTGGAAGCATCGCATCGTTGAGTATTTGAGGAAAAAGAAAAGCAGGAAATAAAATCGTAAATGGAATATTGTCAAATTAAACTCTTGGGATGAGGAGTTAGATTGGAATAAGCATCGATTGAAATTGAGTTAGATGATAGATGAATGTTTAAAGTTAAATTTTGGGATGCAGATTTTTTTTAAGTTTTATAAATATGCATTGATTGGATTTCAATTAAAAGGGATTGATAGTAAATTTTGTATTTAGTTATTTACTCAAAATTTGAGGAGATTATGATACGACTGGAATTCAATTAAAATATTGAGGATTTGAGTAGTAAAAAAAAAAAAAAAAAAAAAAATTTCATTGGGATAATAAATTCAGAGGATGAAAAAATATTAGTTCAAATTCAGAAACATTATACATACGGATAAAGAAATATGGAATGAAATGAAGCTCATGGTAAAGAAGATTATAATATAATTGATTATGGGATCATATAATTGAAGGTCGTAAGGTAAGATCATGGTATATTGAGGTTGTGATTTAAATTAAAATCTTGACCATGACAGTAACATTTGAAATCGAAGAAAATAATCGAGGTATAGTTGATGTGAAGATAAACAAACTCGAATTTGATGATAAGGATTTTGGACATGTAATAAATTTTGATTCAGAAATTCTAAGATCTAATCTAATAAAGTTTGTGGAATTTGAAACTTTTATTGATATTAGTTAATGATGAATCACAAGATTGAGAAAAGTAAAATGAACGAGGATAAAAAGGAAGGATTAGTTTCAGATGGTAGTAAAGACTATTTTTCCTAGAAATTAAGAAAGGCAATTAGATGTCTCTTGATTACATTCTGAAGGATGTATTTAAGTTTCTTAAATCAAATTGTCGACCGTATCTTTCGAATTAGCTATAACTTTCATGTCTATATCATTCATTATACTGGGTCTTCCTTGGTTTAGTTACTTTGAAAAGGTAACGTGCATTATTCCAATCATCTGTTTTTTCAGTGATCGTGTCTACTTCCCAAAACCTAAACCTTCTAGAGGATTCAAGGCCGAGCCATAATTCCTTCAAGTTATTCCTGTCTTAAACCATATTTTCTTTTTCTTCATGTTTCCTTCTGTGTGGTAAATATTTTTCCTTATAGAAATATTTTCTTCAATGATATATTCATCATTTTGAACAACAAATTTTTCTATCCTAGTCACCCCTAAAATTTCGAGGACGAAATTTTTCTAAGGTGGATAGACTTGTAACCTCCGATTTCCAATTTCCAAAATAATTAGATTTTTAATTATTTTAAAATATCAAGTGTTATAAAATATTTCTCCTTGAAAATTTTATTTGATTTTGAACGATGGTTGATTGTAGAAGGTAGTTTAAAAATCCTTTATAAAAATCCTTTTTCCTAAGTGACGATGTAGTACAAAATAAATAAATAATAATAATATATATATTCCTCTAGTTTCAAATTTTTTATTGGCTTGAAATCATAAAATTATTTATTGGATAAAATTAATTAAAGGACTAGTTGTTTCTTCAAAATAATTTTTATAACTAATGGAATGGTAAATAAATAAATTACGTAGCTTTCCTAAAATATTTTCCGAAATTATAATCTCTTCTTTTTAATTTTTTCAAATTTCCATTTCCTATTAACTAGCCAGCACACCCTCATTTTTCCCACATGAGAAACCCTTTTATATTTAATTCTGGGCCATTCATTATTGGGCCAACCCGCAACCCTTTATCCCACACCATCTCCCCCTATTTAAGTCCCTCATCACACCTCCCTAGAAACCCTAGCTAGCCTTCACAAATCCCCACAAAGCCAAAGCCACCACCATTTTTGTGTGCTCGTGTCCGTGTGTCCAGCATCACCGTGTCAGCCGTGATGGCCTCGGGTCCGACCCCGGGTGTCCCACCGTATCCATTCATTTCCTGTGTCCAGATTTACAGTTTACAACCAGCTTTCCGTGTCCGATACACCCGGACACGCCCACAGTACATCAGATTTCTGTGTCCTGCCCCGGACACGTCCCCCACACAACACCACCTCGTGTCCAACCCGGACACGTATACAACACCATCCCCGTGTCCGGCAGACCCGGGCACGACCCCCTGACACCCAGAACCCTAACCCTAGATCGAGCCGCCGTCGCCGCTGAAGCCGGTGGTCGCCGCTGGAACGAAGCCGCTGTCGCCACCACGTCGAGCCCTCGTCGACGCCGCCACCGCGTCGAGCTCGGAGATCCGCCTCGGATCTCCTCAGATCCGTCGATCGACAGAGCGCCGCGCCGTCGAACTCAGCCGACCGCCTCCTCGGGACGAGAGCGCCGCCGTCTCCTCGAACAGAGCGCCCGCCGCTCTCGAGTCCCACGCCGCCGCAGATCTGCCGAAGACGCCGCCGCGGATCCCCTCCTCGCCGAGTTCGAGCAGCCCGCCACCGCCTCGCGTCGAGCTGTGGCCGCTTCCCCTCAACGTCGACCGCCCTGCCCGGCGGACCTCATCCGCCGACGCCGGTAGACCCAAACTGTGAGCCCCCTTCCCTGTTTCCTTTTCCTTTCGATTTCTCAGAGGGGGAGTGAGTTTAAATGGTTTAATTATATAATTAATTAGTTAATTAATATTTAATTAGTTTAGTTAAGTATGATTAATTAGTTAATTAATTAATTATAGTTAGTTTAGTTAATGATTTGATTAGTTAATAATTAATAAACAGTAATTAGTTATTAATCAGGAATTTATTTATTAACCAGTTAGTAAATATTAATGAATTAGTTTGGTATTTTCTTATAATTAGTTTAGTTAATTTGTAATTGATGTAGTAAATAAATATAATTGGTTTAGTATATGTAATTAGCTAATTTTATGTAATTAGTTTATTTAGTTATAATTAAAAGGTTTTTGATTATGTTAAATATAATAAATCTTGGGTTTATATTATTATTAAAAATATAGTTCCGATAATAAAATGAGTTCAAAATTAGTTTATATGGATCGGTGACCGATTTTACCATAAATGAAAATGTATTGGCTTTTACGTAAATTCTAGATTTTTATAAATAAGCCTTTAAATTGTAATTTTGTTCAAAAGGGAAGTTTTAACAATTATTGTTCAAAATGATTTCCAAATGATTTTTTCATAAATTAAGGAGTTACCTTGATTTCGAACAATCGACCCTTTTCTCTTATTAGCTAACTTGTAAATCTTAACCTTAGCTAAACCCCGATAAATTTCTCTATGTATTGAGGGCTCGGTATCCTTATCTCGATTTTCGTGCCGAGCTCCGATCGTGGACTTCCTTATGTAGTTTCTAGCTAATTGGACTGCTCCGGACCCATTGGAACTAACTGCTACTTCATTTGGGATCACCTTGAGAAGTGTGGCATTATGTACATTCTTTGATTTGCTAATATACATATATAAGAATATTTGATTGATATATAAATATACAAATATGTATTTTGGTATAAAAAAAAAAAAATATTTATAAACATCTATTAGTATATATACACAAATATGTATTTTGTACAAATACTAAGAGACACTTATATATATATTATATACGTTTTTTGGTATATACTTGGAGTGTAAATGTGTATGATATACGTGTCTATACTAGATGACCCTAGTTGACTAGTGCCCTGCCTGACCTGGCCCTGAGACCAGTATTTTTGACTGTGTTAGTGTAGCATCTGATGCAAATGTGGTTTTGCTTGTGTTATGTTTATAGGACTGTTGGTTTACCCAGGGGATACTCTGGAACAGGACATTGGTTTTACCAGCTAAGGACCCAAGGCGAGTACATTCTCTGATTAGTTTCTAATTTATGATATCTCCTATGTTCACTGTATCTAGTGTAAATATCCATGTTCTTGGCACATTGGTTACACGGATTGGTATACACGGATCTCGTCATGAGATGTTATTCCTTATTCATGGTGTAGCTTGTACAAGACTTGTTTCCTTGATATCTTGTGCATGTACAGACACTGATTTTCGGGGAGATTTGCTACCTTCCTAGGGAATCCCGTGCCATAGCGTACCATGATTGGATCTACTATACCAGTCGGGGGGTTTGGGGAGTACTTTAGTGTAGATATGTGATCATACCCAACTTTATATGCACCATAGCTCACCCCACATCTCACGTCGGGTGCGGCCTGACCATTTACATGCTCCATAGCTGTTACGTGTGATTAGCCTGACCTCTACATGCATCATAGCTAACCAACGGTTAGCCTGACTTTATATGAACCATAGCTAATCACATGTAACCAGCCTGATCAAGTTCCCAAGCCGATCACATATTAAAGCTAGTACTCACACACTTAGTCATAGGATTCTTGCTCATTGACATATTGTTCTTTTCCTGCATTTACTTACAGTATTTCCAGTATTTCTCTCATTGTACATTTCTCGTACCTATACATGCATCTGGTATGTTTCCATCTAGAACTGCTACATAGTTTATGTCATTTATATAGAACTGCTATTTAGAGATGTACTTTGCTCCTTCCTGACTGGAAAATATTTTTCCAGACCGTGACCTTAGTAGACTGGTTTCTGATACACTTGGGGATTGGATGTTACAGAATGCAGGTATGATTATGTTGTCATTGGACTTGTGTTGTATTCTTTTATTTCTTCAAATTCCTATCGTGCTGCAGTTGTGATTGAGTATGTTGTTAATATTTTTATAGTATTATCCGAGTCTCCTTATGGAGTTGGATACTAGCGTGAGATTGTTTAGATAGTACTCGACCTAGACAGCGTTCTACCGCCGATGCTGCGGCGTAGGCTGGACGTACCCACGCACTCGTGCCCCTACACCGGGTGCGGGTCGTGACATAAATTCTCATCACTATGCTTCATTTGCGTGTCACAACTTTCGTGACGTAAAATTTAGATATTGATAATTTAGCACTTTGTCGTTGCGTACGATTTTAATGCGCAACATCAACCCTTTTCATCTAACCAACTTCACATCCATGAGCCTAACTAGACCTAATATTTTCATATTAAGGGTGTCCCATTTATTTAAATCTCTACATGCTTCATAAATATCACATGGTTCAAATTCTAGTTTAAATATCCAGCTTTTTATTTTAGGAAAACGCATCTTGTATATCTTTTGTGCACTTTATTTAAATTAAAATAATTAATTATATAATAGGCCAAGGATTATTAGAATCCTAACAAACCCTCATGGACCCTTAAACACAAGTCCCGTTTGGTCCCAACACAACTCCAAGCAACCAACACCCAAAAGCCCAACCAACAAGTATATATAAACATGCAACCCTCTTTTCTACCTAGCCCTAGCCGCCTCTTCTCTTTTATGAACGACCACAACAGCAGCCCCCTCCCTTTTTAACATCTCCTCTTCCTCTTCTTCCTTCCCCACACCTTTACGCACCCCCACGAGCACCCCATGGCTGACCCAAGGCCAATCCTTCACCCGAATACCCCTATTTTAGGTCGACTGCTACTGCTGCTTATTACTGCTATAAACAGTGACCAAAAACCCTCTAAAAACTCTATTTTCATTATCTATTTGAATTCCCCTAGCACTCTATTAAGTGGTACAAAGTTTGGAGTCCGTTTGGTACTCCATTTGGCCGTAGTGGCGAAGAAGGTCCAGCTGTAATCGCGTATGCGTAAGTTTCCCAACTTGAAATCTCCTTCCTATTTTTCATGAAAAAATACTCATGTAAAACTATGTTAATGTTAGTTAGTGATTACAAATATTTTAATGCATGTGAAATCATATTTTTATGTACAAGACTACCCCTAGTTGTTGAACAATCTAGACACGGACACAATACATCAATACTAGTTGTAGTTCTTTAAAGGTTGCCCTATTTTGACTATATAAATAAATTCTAAAATTTATTATAATATAACTACATAATATTTAATGTATTATTTTATTATTATTAATTTTTTTGATGCAAATAGTGTAGTTGCATGCATAAACTACGTAGCGTAGTTGCAAGGAATCACTAGTTGTCACCTGTAGAGACTTTTTGTATGCAATGATATTTGGTTGGTTATTTTTATATAATTATAAATAATTTTAGAATTAATAGTTTTTAATAATTAATGATTTAAAAAGGGTTTTGAAAATTTTTAATGACTAGTAATATTCTGGTGTGTAGCTATTTGCATGTGCAACCAATGTATAATTACTAACTAGATAATAACCTAATTTAACTAAAAAATTAGAGTCTAATTAGTGTAATAATTAATTCATAGGTGTTCTAGACGTTTCTGTGGACAGTTCCGGACCATACTTGTTGTGCTCGTAGTTTGGCTCGAAAGACAAGTACACCTTGCTTGATTGTATTGTTCAGTTTATATTATACCTAGTTTTATTTGTTTAGTTATGAACACGCGTCTTAGAGTAGAAGACTTACCTGGTATATTGTGAAGGTACATGGTATCTTCTGACCTAACACTTGTTCAACACGTTTACTGAGTGAGAGAGAGTGCATGGACTAGTGTGTTGACTGGCCATTGATACATGAGTTCGCATCCCGTATTAGTAGTTGATGTTAGTTTACTTTCTAAATTTTTATTGACGACGTTGTATTTTGTCTGCACCGCGTATACATCGGATAGTACATTATGGGGAAAGAATCTACTATTGAGCGTATGGAATTTCTATTTCTTACTGTATAAATTGTGTAAATGGTATACCCTCAAGTTCTGTTGAACGCCTGATGGGATGACTGGTTCTTCTATTTCTCCCCCCTCATGCGCCACTAGATATGTTTCGAGTGCATCACATAGATGGTTTAGTTACCATATTTAATGTTTACTGCTTTACTTTTATATATGTTGATTTCTTGTGTACTTATTATGTCCCTCTGAGGACATGGCATCTTTTTCAGATCCAGACTAGCACTTGTACCCTACGGACGACGGAGATGGAGATTTTGCTAACGAGGAGCTTGAGGTGGAGCCACATGAGTTTCCCAGAGCGTTATGGATGATAGTTACTTAGTGTCTTGGGTGTCCTTATCTAGTTAGCTGGCACATGGAGTATTTCATTATTGTCAAGTTGTATTTTCTTTCAGTATACTTTCATACTTATATTTTATGGATTGTTCTCCACTAGACTTTATTTTGTAGTGGATTCAGAGACTTTATCTATTCATTCAGTTTCCTATTCGGTGATATTTGTGGATGAGACTAGATTATTACCTGCTTGTGATATTGTGACTTAGTTATATTCTACATCAAACTACGACTGGTTAGGTTCATTAAATTGGGTTCCTATACTTGTTCATACAGTTGGCATGTTTATGTATACCTGACCCTAAGTATTTTGGGACTGGGGCGTAACATATGTTTAATTGTAGTCGATACAGGTCGAGAGCATATTATTTCGGTTACGTCACTGTACCGAGCAAGCCTACAACTAGGATTAGAACATAGGATCTTATCCACTTATTTGACTAACTTTCTTGATTTTGTTCCAAATTCTTTAAACTTGACTACCTTCCTTGGCCTTCAGAATTGCATTCTCTTAATTTTCTTGACATCACTATAACCATTTCCTCACCTCTCTCTATTTTGGAGTGAGAAATATACTCCTCTAATAGTTCCTTGAGTATAGGCTTCTAGCAGAATAAGGGAATCCTTGTTGTTAGGTTTAAAAGATAATTATAATATCATACCTACTTAAAAAATGAACTAGAATATTGACACCTCCCAAAAGTTTAGTATACCTAAATAAGCCTTAACATCCAGCACTTGTAAGTTGATTGACCATTATCCCTTTTTATATTTAGGTATCACTTAAGCGTAGTATAAACTACTAAGGTTAGTTAGAAATTTGACCATATTGTTTGACCCTAGTATTGAGGAACTAATAAAAATTTATTGTTGGATATTAGGACTAAAACTAATTGTCATAGTGAGATAATATATGGGTATTATAAATTTAGATTCTTGTCTTGGTATTAGTAGAGATGTATCTTAGGAAACCAAGAAGAATGAACCAATATCTTAGTAAAAGCAAGGGTACCCTATCTTCAGCCTAGCAGATCCCCTAGAATCTATAATCATTGTTGATTCATATTTGAGTATTCCTAAGTCACCGATAGTGCTATATCATCCAATCTTGGGTAACTATCTTTCCTTTATTATAACTTCTTTGCCATTACTTTAAAACATCGAACCATTGCAAGGATTTGACTATATTTTTAAATTATGCCAACCTAGAAAACTATCATATCCTCACGAATATCATCTCCTCTTAGGAAATATGTTATCAACCAACTATTTATATGATTTTCCATCTTGAGTTAACCATCCACCAATTATAGATGAATTGTCATAGATCTTTAAATAATTGAACATAGTAAATGATTAGAACTTTTTTTCCTTGACCATACCCTGAACAAGAGACTAACATATTACCTATTCTTAGGACACCATGATATCCACTTACGTTACTTATCCCTTCTATCAATCTTATATCCCTTGTCATGCTCTTTAATCGTTTGTACCTAGAAAATAATTAAAATCCTTCCTTGATCTTATCTTGACCTCGATAACTTGTATACCATCTCCTCTTAACAAACCACGTTATCATCAAGAGCCTTATTTACTTTTACACCTTATTTTCTCATAATCTTAAATTTGATGTTTCTTATTTTGTGCGATGACTAAAAATTTTCTTCATCTTTCAAATTGTGCCACCTTACCCCTCTAATTTCAGGCCAAGTAATTTCTTTTATGATAGGATTATAGTTTAATTGGATTATGGTTTGATTAATCTTAAATTCTGATTTTGTTGATAATTGTTAGAACTTGATACGTTGAGTTGTTAATTTAGGTTAGAATATAATTTTTTAATTATCCTTTAGTTCCAAATCATATAACCTTCATTAATATATCTCAATACAGATTATATTCTTCCTCACATTACAAGCCAGTAACTTCTTTATTCTTAATATTAACACAATTTATTCTATAAGCACTGATTATAAGTAAGAGTTAAGGATGACCATCACCTTAGAAAGTTTTATAATGCACTAGGATACCCTAATAGTACCAAGATCTTTTTCTTATATACCTTAATAAGAGTTTCTACTCTATTTGCAAGAACAAGTCTATTTTATACCTAGGATACCCTAAAGCTATACTAATAAGGTATGATGCACTAGGATACCCTAAAGCAATTATAATACTAGTTAAATCTTTGTAAGTTGGGTAGCATGTCCTAGAATTCCATAGTTATTAAGCTACACTAATAAGGTATAATTGAACGACACCGAAATATATACCAGCATAAGGAGATAGTGTTTGCCAAGACTACATAATCCTAGCGGTCTGAACCCTAATTGGTCAACCATAGACTTAGACAAGAAGTTAGTATGACAACTGTGGACACACAAATACCGGACGAGTCTTAGATTCTTGATAAATTTAAACTATTTGTACTTTCCTTCATCATAATCTTATATACTTATATTTTGGACTATCTTGACTTATGCTGCTATTATAGCCTAGTTTTGCAAGCTTATTCTTTTATCGATCTTATTCATGACATATGTGTTATTGTGGACGTCCACTAATATATTGACTAATTAGAATCGATGTATTATGGTCTGATCAGCCTTACTGCACCTGGTTCGCTCTTCGTATGAATATTTTGCGTGGATTGAGATATACTTGACTTAGCTTATTAGAATGTCACTACCATATTTTCTAGAAAAGGGTATTTTGGTTATTTTATAATTAATTAAATATTGTACATGTTGTATATTTATTTATTTATTGTATTATTTATTTATTGTTAGATATTAGTTTATTATTTTGGACTTGTGTTAGTGGACCTAACTAGTTTATATTAGATCCATGGACCAACATTTAAATCTAGTTAGAATTGAGCCCAATTAGAAGCCCATTCATTAGGAGGATGATTAATTAAGTTAAACCCATTAGACTAGAACCTTTCCTCCTTAATTATTTCTCCATGACAGGCCCCAAAGGGTATTTTAGACTTTACATAGTAGCTTAAGGAGGGGTTTGGTGGGCGGCCTATTATTCATTAGAGGAAAAGTTTCTCTCTCTTTATTTTCATTTTAAATCTAGTTCTAGAATTTTTTTTCTAATTTTTTTTATTCCGACATCAAATTCAACCCAAATTTTTTTCCCAATTCCTTTCCTAATTATTATTGGAGACTAGTAGAGCAAGGATCTACAAGAAGGAAGCAAGGATCTACAAGGAGGAGCAAGGATCTACAAGTTGAAGGGCTCTTTTCACCCAATTTAGAAGTTTTATTGGGAATCCATCTCCTAATTGGTATAATTTAGTTTTTCCCTTTAATTAGACTCTAAATCTGTGTTTTAATCATTAGAAACCACCCCATATGCTAAGGCTACCCATAGGAATTGGAATTAGGTTCATAGGAGGCCTATGGAGAAAGTTATGGTGCATTTTGTGTCAATTTTAGGGGAATTTCGAGATTAACACATCTTGTGTTTGTCAATTGGTCAATTAGATCAAATTAACATGTATTTGATTGTGTGTGGCTAGTGTTGTGTTCACAATTGGATACGTGTAGGCCGTATCCCAAAAAATTGGAGATACGGGTTGACTTGGGGTTTTCTTTTGACACGTGGGTTTGAGCATGTCATATTTTGACACGGACATATAAATGTATAATTAGCTCTTCATATTTTTCATAATTAGTATTTTAGACTTGCTCGTGTCCTTCGGGGTATATTTGGTTGTGTGGTGGACTCGTATCGCAAGCGTATCATAGATCTAGTGTGATACGGGTGTGATGCACTCCACATATTTATTTTCTTGTATTTTAATATAATTGTTTATTGCTATTAGAGTATTATAATTGTATGCTTATATATGTTTATGTATAGTGATTGGTGGTTATATTTATATATGTATGATAATATATATATATATATATATATATATATATATATATATATATATATATATATATATATATATATATAGTTTGTGAATATATATATACATAGATATATATGTTGGTATGTGATTATATATAATCTACCTAGGGAGTTGCATATGTATGTATGTATGTTATATATATATGTACATATGTATGTGTATGTATAGTTATGTATTTATATATATGTATGTGTGTGAGTGAGAGTGTTATATATATAATTGTGTGTGTGTGTGTATGTGCTAGGAAGGGGGGTCGGGTCAGCAAGTTATGAGCAGGCAGCAAATCAGTGAGCACATCATGCAGTAGCAGCAAACTGTAGCTACAGCAGCCAACAACAACACAATAATGCAGCATAGCAGAGTATCAATGAGCTAGCACAGAAAGCTAGTAGCATAGTAACTAGGTAGTGCAAGCATGCAACAGGTAGTAGCAACTACAGCAGCATGTTGCAGCAGCAGCAACAACATCCAATAGCAGCAGCAGCAGCAGCAGCTAGAGCAACAACAACAAAGGCAACAACAATAGCAAGTACAAGAGCATGTGCAGCAGTATGTTAGCAGCAAGGTAAGTAGATATTTAGTTAGTCATTTGATTTACTATTTACTTTATTAATAGTTAGTCTAGTTAGTAGTTTAGCTAGTTAGTTACTTGTTATTAGTGATATGTATATGTATCTCTAGTTAGTGATATATAAGTAGGTATGTATATATATATTAGTAGTTAGTGGTTAGTAGTTATTGTAGTAGTATGGTATTAATTAATGCATGTTAGTTATAGTTTAGAGTTTGGAAAGTTAGTTATATGTTAGGATTCACATTACCTTATGATACCAAGATAATGTCAATATATTATTGGATACTCAAGTTATTGGGTTTGAGTATCAAGATGGGTGTGTAGGTGGTGTGATACCGCATTGGTTCAAAGCCCAGGTATCCACTTAACATTAATTTAGTTAAAAATATTATATATTGTTGATTGTATATACATTTTATATATTTTATATCTATTAATTGAGTGTCGTAGGATACGGTACCTTGTTTGCATCCTAGTATCCTAGTATAGCTAGTGTGGCCTAGTTACATAGTATATGGATCCAATATCTTAGAGATAGACTCATACAACCTAGAAATAGCTAGTTTGACCAAGTTTGATCAGTTTGACCTAGAGTTGACCTAGTTTGACTATTTTGACTTAGAAATGACTTTATGACCTAGAAGTTGACTAGTTTAACTTATTTTTATTTCAAAATCTTGTATTGATGTAATATTCCATATTTAGGTTTTCGAGGCACTATACCGGACATTTGTGATACTGTTCATCGGATTTCAGGTGAGTACATTCTCTGATAGTTTCTTATTTATGATATCCTCTATGTCTTTTGTATCTAGCGTAGATATCCTTGATTTCTTGACACGATGGTTACACGGATTGGTATATCCGGATCTCGTTATGAGATATTATTCCTTGGTATGTATGGTGTATCTTAAGCAAGCCTTGTTTCCTTGTTCTTCTTATACATGTACAAACACTGATTCTTGGGGAGACTTGCTACCTTCCCAGAGAATCCCGTGTCATAACATACCATGGTTGGATCTACTATACTAGTCGTGGGACAGAGAGTATATAGTGTAGATATGTGATCATACCCTCCTTGTATTAAGTCCTGTTCATTGAATAGTGTTAATCATACACTACATGTATGATTAGCCAGGCCATAATTCTTGTATCAATTTTCTAAGCCGATCACATGTTAAAGCTACTACTCACTCAGTTACTCATTAGTATTTCTTGTTCATTTCCATATTGCTCATTCTTGTATTTATTTTTAGTATTTCTGTTATTGCATATCTCTTGTATCTGTATATTTGTATCTTGTATGTTCACATATATTTATTTTTACATAGTTTATATCATTTATTAGAACTGTTGTTAGAGATGTACTCTGCTCCTTTTCTGAGGAGTGGTAACCCACTCACTACGGACCTCAGGATGTGGTAGGCTTAGAGCCAGAGACCTTGGTTCACGAGGGTCTCATCCCGACTGAGACGGACGACCCAGGACTCGTAGCTTAGTAGTTAGTTTCCTTTGTACTGGATTTGTCTCCAGCTCAATTTTATTATTTCTCTGACTCATTGGATATTATTTTAGTCTTGTGAGTTATATTTGTGACTCTTTTATTCTTTTATCATATTCGTGCTTATTCCATTTATAGATCTGTGATTAAGTATACTGGGCGTTGTTCACTACTTGCATCCCTACACCGGGTGCCGGTCGTGATATAGACAAATATACTTTCTCTCTAGACATGTTAGAGCATATCGTATTGGTTACATAACTATACTGATACGAGCCTGCGAATAGGAATATACCAAGATAGGAACTCAATCCACAACTGATTAAACAATTTTTGCATTGAATTCAATTATCTCCCTTATCCTTCGCAATTGTAATCATGTATTTCCCTTAACATCACTATCATTGTTTCTTGTATCCTCTTATTTCGGAGAGATGAACACCCGTGCTTGGTATAAGTTAGAAAATGGTTAGAAATAAATATTCCTTAGATATATTGTATTATTAGTTGCTTGTTATATTTTTAATATACTTTTAAAGATAGGGAGGGGTATATGGATATGCTAAAAAAATTATAGGTACATAGTTGGATTGAAAGTTTTCGAGAATAACTGATATTAGAGGAAATTATGATAAAAAATTTGAAAAATAAAAAAATCTTGTGGAAACTTAAAGTATTGATATAGTATTTTATTCTAAGGTGGGTAGAAGTTCTAGAAATTATAAATGTCAAATTCAAATTATAGTAATTTTTTAAATTACAGGTGAAACTCTTAGATGATGGTTAAGAAGGCAATTAAGAATAATATGATAGAGATATTTGAGTGCTTTTTCCCTTAAGTTTTTTTGAAAAAATTTAGAATTTCTTTGATATTATGTGAAGAAAAAAACTTAAAGATATAGATTTGACTGTGAGGATAAGCGTATGGGGAATAAATTTAAATTTTTATAGGATGGATTTAGAAGAAAAAATTAATTAATTTGAGAATTTGAGTTAAAGTTTAAATTTTAAGAAATAAATTATTAATTTAGATTTTGAGAATGGAAATTTAGTTTAAAATTTGAAGACTACGTAGTTCAAAAAATTTAAATTTTGGAATAAGATTAGATTGAATGAGCTTTGGTTATTTAAATTTTTGGGAAGATAATGATAATTGAATTTAGATTTAAATTTAGTTATTTAAATTTTAAGGCGATTATGATGTATTGAATTTAAATTTAAATTTGAAATATTTGATGAATTAAATTTTTTTTTTTTGGAGTTTAGATTTCTAGGATAAACATGTCTAGGATAAACATGAATTTAAATAAAGAGTTGAGAATTTAAGATTATGATATGCTTGGAATTGTGTTTAAATTTTAAGGAGATTATGATGACGGATTTAAATTTAGATTTGAAGTAGCTTTAAATATTTAAATTTTGTGCGAGATTTTGATAAGATTTGACTTGAAATTCAAAATTTAAGAATTTTAATAAAATTTGAACGATCAGAATAATAATAATTTCAAAAGTGAGAATTGGTTCTAAGTTAAATTTGAGGAGTTTAAATCTTGAAGTGGGCAAATTTTGAGGATTTATTAAGCTTTGAGAATAAAAAATTAATTTTGAGGATCTTGTGAAGTCATAACCAATGATTTGACCCCATGATTATATTATTTTTTGAGTCAAAGTTGATAAAATTTTTGTTATTGAAGATATTAAATTTTGAGGACGAAATTCATTTAAGGTGGGTAGATTGTGAGCACCCTGATGTCATATAGGATTATTTTGGTAATTAGAAATTATTTTTATTTATTTATTTAATTTAAATATTTATTTGTCAATTTATTGAACTATAGACATATTTTGCCATGATCTTGAGATTTTAGTACAACACTATCCCTTACCTTCCGACCAACTTTGTATACTAGACTTAGACGACCCAAATTATGTTCATGGATTGAATATCACTCTAAATTCGTATCACTATGCTTCATTTTTGTCGCACATCTTTCGCGACATAAAATCTAGATATTGACAATTTAGCACATTGTCGGTTGTGTACGATTTTAATGTGCAACATCAACCTTTTTCTGTTTTTCATTAAATACAAAAATTGGAAGAACTTGATTTAATTGAATAAACTAAAGAAATTACAAAGAAAAGTCCTAGAAGATAATCTAAGTATAAAGTTATTTTCTGGGGGATAAAAATGGAGGGTTAGGAGTGTAGCAACTCTCTTTACTCCGTGGATGATCCGATGCAGAAGCTCTTATCTCTTGCTCGAGTATAAATCCACAGATAAGCAGCCCTGTTGCATGAGGGTAATACCTTGTTATTTATAGTTGTTCAATGGCCACATGGATTTTGGGCTACAAGGACGTTGGGAGTTGCTACATGTCTTCCCTTAATAAAAAGGGGTTACAACTGTGCACAAGAATTCGGACTTCAGCTGTTACGTAGACGTTTGTTAAGATTTTCTTATTACTGAATATCTGGATGGTTCTCATCTGTTGTAGGCGTGACTTGGTCTAATGGATACATGGCCGCTATTTGGTTGGAGAGAATCACTCAGTTGTAACAATAAGATTTGGTCGATGTGAAATATGGGACCTTGTGGCCAAAGACGCACGGGACGCATGGAGTCTGGAATGCATGGGGCCAGAGACGCATGGACCATATGTAGTCTGGAACACATAGGCCAGAGCCACATGGAACACATGGAGTTTGGGACGCATGGGCCAGAGCTGCATGGGACGCATGGAGTTATGGACGCATGGGCCAGAGCAGCATGGTACACATAGAGTCTCGGATGCATGGGCCAGAGCTGCATGAAATCTTTTGTCATATTGTACACGTGGCTCTGCACTATCCTTGGGACTTCTGTTTCTTAGTGTATTATCGTCCTTCGAGGCGATCCGGAAAATCGTTTTTGTCAGAATTCTGTGTCGGGCACCATCTTTGTTGTCAGGATGTCATGTCAGTTCGACTTGTGGAGAACATATAAGTGGTAGGTTTAGACCTGTAGGAATTATACCCTGGGTGCAGTGCAGTCATTTGCAGATTTAGCTAAGTATCTGTGTGATACACACAGGGTTATACTATCCTTAGTTATATGTTAATGCAATATCAGGTGCATTAGTGTAGGTATTCTATAATTTTGTGTATCAATATAGAATCTGGGATGGAAGAAGGGAATAAGGAGATGTAAATAGCTGCAACAAGAAATATATAGGGAACTCGGGTAGCCAAGTAGTGATTGATACCTTGTTTGTTGGAGCTTAGATCGAGTAGTTGAAGTTTGTAACTGAAGATTAGTTGTGTAGGAGTAGAAGTGGTAGTCATGGCACTAAATTGCAACAACAACCTTAGTTGCATACACAATTGCAATAATAACCATAGCAGTTTAGGATATAGCTCAACTGCAACATTACTTGGAAGATCATATGAGTAAAGGTAGTAGCAGCAAGTATTATTTTGGTAGCAACTGTTTGTGCATGTGAATACGTAATTGGTTGTTCAGGTTTCAGCTTAGAGGGAGTGAGGGAAGGACAGTAGTAATGTTGGCATCAAGGAGCAATGCTGGAGTACTAGACTGAGGAGCAGTGCAGAGGCATGTTAGCAAGCAGTGATGTTGGGTTTGGAGTTTTAATTTCACTTAAATATATTGGTATCTTGTATCACATAGATATATGTACAATATAGTTTGAGGGAGTGTGAGTCATGATATTGGTATTATAATATGTCATAACTTGGGGACTAATTGTGTGTTAGGAAAGTGGAGTGATCGAGAAGAGGAGGTCCAAGTCTGGACTGAAATTAACAGTAGTTGTAAGTTAAGAAGGGTGTCAAGCACTAGGTTTTAGTATCAGGGAGACGTGATACTTAGATACTAGGATATCCAGTTATGATAGATATTGGTAATAGTTATATGACTAAGATATTAAGTAGGTATTATTAAGGTATTAAGTGGTTAGCTAGGATAGTTGGATGTATTAGTTACTTAGGGTACTAACTAGTAGATTCATGAGATTAAGAATATAGATAGATAGTAATATTAACTAGTTAGTACTTACAAGTTATGTAGATTCCTAACCAAGACCTAATATTCACCAATATACCCTTATAATCAACCTAGAAGCTAGGTATAGACCCAATAACTTGGTTATAGGCTCATACAATCAAGAAATGACCAAGTTTGATCTAGTTGGCTAGTATGACCTAGGAATGGCCTAAAAAAATCATATTTAGTGCATTTTAATATGTTTATCACTTTATTACACCCTATAATGATGTTCATATATAGGTGTGTGTGACACCAGCCCGGATGCCGAGTGACATTATTTTCTACGGACAGAGGTGAGTATATTCTTAGATTGTTTCCGTATTTGACAGCCTCTATGTTTCTTGTATTTAGTATTGAGATATTTGATTCCTGACACGATGGTTATACGGATTGGTATACGTGGTTCCTTGTCATGAGATGTTACTGTCATGATAATTCTGTGATCACTGTGTCATGCTTCGTGATTACTTAGTGAATACGTGATATCTCCATGATTATATAGACTGTGATCATAGTGCATGATATTATAGACCGTGCATCGTGGTATACGTGTTATAACGTGTCATGATTTGGATCCCTGTACTAGTCGGGGGATGGAAGAATATTAGTAAATATGTGACATACCTTATCGCCCGTGATATAATGTAGCCCATGATAGCTAGCAGATCATGCAACTCACGTATGGTCACGCTAGCTCCCATTTATTTATATAGCCCGTGTTAGGCCCAAGTCGATCACATATTTTACTAATATTTCAAGACACCAGCTATTATTTCATTTACTTATTTCTAGTTTATTATAGTGATGTCCTATATCATATTGTTCTTAGTTATTTCCATTGCTTACCATGATTCTCTTTCTGTGATATTGTCTAGTTCAGTTACTCCCATAATGGTTTTTTATTACTATTGTTGTTTCATATTTTTTTGTCAATTATTAGAACTGCTATTGGGTTACACTTCACTCCAATCCTGTCTGGAAATATTTTTCAGATGATTCATTAGAGGACTGGTATCCTGCGCACTACGGGCCACAGGATGGTGAGACAGTTGAGCCAGTAGACGTAGAATTACTTGAGATAGTACTACCAGTTGGAGAGACTTAGACTTTTCATTATGAGTTGTATTTAATTTTAGTAGACTTTATGGCATATATCATTATTTTGAGACTTATGTTGGGATTGTACTTGTTTTGAGACACTTGTATTTTTTTTACTTCTAATCCATATTGTGCCATTCTTCCGCTAGTTTGATATTATAATAGTGTATAGATTATCATTTATCACACATTATATTGTTCATCCAATTGGAGTTGAGATGACATGACATATACCTTATATATTTTATGACAAATGTGTAGATAGTTATGTTGACCCAGACAACGTTCTACCGTCGATGATGTGGTGTAGGATGAACATTGTTCACTACTTGTGCCCTTATTTCGGGTGCGGGTCATGACAATAGCCGTCGAGAAATTGTAAACTGGATATACAGCTGTATATTATCAATCTATCTTCCCTGCTTAATATGAATGGCGCTAATGGTTTCACAGGTCCACTAGCTCCCCTTTGTATTAAGTTTAACTGAGGATGTTTGTATATCTCAGCCATGTCTTATCTTACTTCGGGTTGTCCTTCGTCTTTCCTTTAATATCCATAATAGTATTAAAGATATTATCGAACACATTCTTTTTGATATGCATGACATCATGATTATGTCTTATAAGATTCTCTCTCTAATAAGGTAAGTCCCAGAAGATACTCCGCTTGGTCCAATTATGTCTATGTCCAAATCCTCGACATGATTGTTCGATATTGGATCTTCTATCATGGTAGACAAATCCTTCATATCTTCCCAAATATTATATCCCGAATGGACGAAAAAGTTCTTTCTTTCCAGTTCTAAATGCCTCCTTGTTCTTTCTCCAAGGATGTGACGCGGGTAGAAATTGACGGTGACAGTCAAAGAATGAGTCTTTTCCTCCATGTTTAAGATGGAATACCTTACCCTTTCTCATACATATCGGATAAGACTTAGTACCGTGGATACTCTATCCCGATAATATACCATATACAGAAAAATCATTGATAGTCCACATAAATGAAGCTCTCATCTGAAAGTTCTATTTTTTGAAATATTATAGGTCGTGACGTCCAACTGCCATAACTGTTTCAGTTCATCTACCAACGAATGCAAATATAAATCGATATTCTTTGTTGAATTTTTGGGACCGGGTATGATAACTGTCAAGAACATATAAGGAGTCTTCATACACATCCATTGTGGTAGATTGTAAGGGGTGAGAATCACCGGCCAACAGGAGTATTGAGATCCTTACTGTTCGAAAGGAGCAAAGGCATCAGAACATAGCGCCAATCGGACATTTCTAGGCTCCACAGCAAAATATGGATAACATCGGTCAAAATTCTTCCAAGCCTCTCCATCGGAAGGATGTGACAATTCTCTATCATCCTTTGTACGTTCCTTGTTATGCCACATCATGTGTTCTGCTGTATTAAGGGACATATACATCCTCTGTAAGTGCTTCGTGATCGACAAGTAATGCATGTACTTGTACGAACATCATTTTGTTCTAGTTAACTTTTTATTTCCCCGAACTGGCTTGTAATAATTTGCGTGGCAGAAACTGCATCTTTCTTTGTCCTCATTCTCCTTATAGTATAAAATGCTTCCGTTGCGACAACAATCTATCTTTTTGTACCTCAGTCCGAGCTGTCGGACCATCATCTTTGATTTGTAGAAGTTTTTAGGAAGCTCTTTTGATTCTTTCAGTAATACCTCTTTGACTAATTGTGCGATCCGATCATAACAAGCTTGCGGTAAGTTAAAATCAGACTTTATTTTCAACAAGCGCATCACTACCGATAATACTGAATGAGTCTCACAACCAGGATATATAGGAGTATCTGCATCCTTAAACAAATCATAGAGCTCATTTGCATCGGGATTCGGATCCTCCGGATTAAAATTAGGCCCTGCTATATCATATACCATATCTCGTACCAAGTTATAGTCTCCATATTCAAAATAGTTTACATCATCTTCGATGGCAACATCCGTAGCAACATCTACAACAAAAGCAGACTGTCTTTCTACATAAGTTTACCTCACAATGCCCATAGGTCGTAATCACGTACAAAATCTTTAAGGGTCATATACTTCCTCATAATCACCACTTCTTCGTAACGTCTATTACGACAATGATCACATGGATACTTGATTTTTGGACCATCCATGTAATCGGGTTTTCTCATGGCATACTTAAGAAATACTTTAATGTCTGCCTTAAAATTGTCACTCAGACCAATCCTGCTCTCATGTTGCCGCCTGTACATCCACCTATGATCAACCAAGTAACGATCCATTGCTTGGTATGTGTGGAAAATTTTGTATCGTAAGATAAAATATACAGAAGCAATTAGATGTACATACGACATTTGATGGGCATTCTAAAAGCATTATAATTCATAATTTGCATATTCTACCATATTGGAAAGTAGCAAAACAGGTAAAAGTTACAACATCAGCATTTGTTCAATATGATGCCTTTTCATATAGTATCGACATAAATTCGGTTATCGATGGCTCAGAACACTATCCAAAATTTATTCTAGCATACATTAGTGTGAATCATCTAAGTTCTATACATCATATAGTATATGTTCTTATCAAATGTAGTATCTGAAGGATATAATAGAATTAAGATAAACCCACGTAATGTAATGCTAAGACATCAGCTCATAATATAAAATATAGTGATGGATTGTGGTATCATCATTGTTGAGGGATAGGGGTCGAAGGACAGTCAATGTTATCTACGGCTGCATGGTCTCTACCTTGTTAGTTAAATGGCTGCATGGACCATGCCTTGCCATTATTGGGCCAAGTCCATGCTTCCTAGAGAAGTAATCCAAAATTTCTAATTAGTTTGTATGATATGCTTTAGTTGGAGTTAGGACATGCAATGATAATCTAAATTTTGTTCTTATTTATTTTTTTATTATGGTTTTTTATCCAAAGGTGCAAATACATATAGACCCGAGCTCTACCCCCAAAAGCTTAGTGCTCACTGATACTACTAATCCTAACACTCATACACCCATAACACACTGTGCCACAGACCTCTTCTCTTTCTCACATACACGTATCATGGAACATTGATACCAATCCACTCAACCTTATATAATCATACTAATATATCATACACTCACTGTGCAGCCATATATAATCATATTTATTATAAAGTCTGCATAATTGCCCTCATATTAAATCTGCACTACAATCCCCGACTAGTTCTACGACAAATACGGTGACAAAGTTTTCGATTGCGTAGTTCAAGCAATAACAAGAAATCATCACAAAAATTATTCCCAAATGTCGAGTAGTAACAAGAAATTATCACATAAATAATCCCCAAATGGTATACCCTAAATGTCAATAGCAACATATACTGAGAGATCAAATGATCTAGAACTTGCAGTGGGAGGGGACACATTGGAGGAGGAGGAAAAATGAAGGAGGAGGAGGGGGTACGAAGGAGCCGAGAGGGAGAATAGGCATGGAGGGGAGTGGGCACGACCATGTCGGAGCTGAGAGAGGGGACCACGGGAAGAAAATAATCGGAGAAGAGGGGACCAGGGGAAGGGGGTCGCCGGAGAGGGGACAACGGAAAGGGGATCGCCGGAGAGAGGGAGAGAGGGAAAGTCGAGTGAGTGATGAGAGAGAGAGTAGTCGATCAAAATATTAAATTTTGATCGGTCACATTTTCTTTTAACTTAGGGCACAGATATAGGCGACGGACCAGCAACGTCCTAGTATGTCTCGGCAATCGAGTAACCGTCGCCAATCTGTCATAAAGGTTTATCGCGTAGTTCCTACGTAATATGGCATAATCCGTTGACAATATAGGGACGAAATCATATTAAATTTCTGATCTATTGTATTTGGTTGTTATAATGCCACTCAGACGTCACTATTTGGCGTCAGTCGTTAATATTCCGTCGCTAAATCTCTAAATTTTAGTTGTGACTTGACAGTGAAGAAATGCAAGAATACCCGAACACTCGAAGAACTTGGTAACGAGAAAGCCTTGACAGCACTGGCACGTAGAGATTTTGTCCTTACATTTGGCCGTGTATCTGTCCCTTTAGTAGGATGCACTGACCCACTATTTATAGCTGCTCAGCCTAGAAATGGTTATTGTAGAGTGTGCATACAAATGAGAAATATACACTGTGTTTTCTCATTTGTGCAGATACATTTGAGGGTTCTTCCACCCACGTTATGCAAAGTGGTTTCACAATTCACTGCGAGTTTGACATATGGCTCCATATACGAGGAAGACTCAGGTCATGGTTGTTGTTAGTCATGCATGTTTAATGAGAATTATGGTACAAAGTAGACATAATTATAATCACCCACTGTGGGTTATTAATATATTTTGCGGTAGAATATCATGTTAGTGTGATGCTATAAAAGAAACAGACCTACCAGCACACTAGCGTATTCAGGCTGTATATAAGTGTTAGTGGCTCTAACAGAGAAATCAATGTTAGCTTACTCAGGGAAAGGCGACAGCATTGACATACTTCTGCTAAAGTATCAATGTTGGCATATTCAGGAAGCATCAACGATGTACTCTATCTGTAGTAGCACTATTGGCATACTAAAGCAAAGTAGCAATGGTAGCGTACTCGAACTAAGATAGCAGTATTGGTCACAAAACGATAACCTGGGTCAGCATGCCAAAAATCTCTGTGTTAGTGGCTCAATTTTCTCGACTGTTGTGCAGGACTGAGGTGACGACTTTTAAACTGGCAATATTGGCGTACTCTACCAAAGAATTGTCACTACCATATTTTCTAGGAAAGGATATTTTGGTTATATCATAATTAATTAAATATTGTGCATATTAAATATTTATTTATTGTATTATTTAATTATTGTTAGATGTTAGTGTATTATTTTGGATTTGTGTTAGTAGACCTAACTAGTTTAGATTAGATCCATGGACCAACATTTAATTCTAGTTAGAATTGAGCCCAATAAGAAGCCCAATCATTAGGAGGATGATTAATTAAGTTAAACCAATTTAGACTAGAACCTTCCTTCCTTAATTATTTCTTTATGAGAAGCCCAAGGGATATTTTAGATATTACAAAGTATCTTGAGGAAGGGGGAAGCGGATGGCCTAATATAGAAAGGGAGGAAAAGTTTCTCTCTCTTCATTTTTCCATTTTAAATCTAGATCTAGAATTTTCTCTTCAAAATTTCTTCATTCACACATCAAATTTTATCCAAATTTGTTTCTAATTCCTTCCCAAATCATCATTGGAGGCTATTAGAGCAAGGATCTATAAGAAGAAAGTTAGGATCTATAATGAGGAGCAAGGATCTACAAGTTGGAGGCTCTTTTCACTCAAATTGGAGATTTTATTGGGAATCCATCTCCCAAAAGGTACAATTTAGTTTTTCCCTTTAATTAGAATCTAAATATATATTTTAATCATTAGAAACCACCCCATATACTAAGGCTACCCATAGAAATTGTAATTAGGTTCATAGGAGGCCTATGGAGAAAGTTATGTGTTATTTTGTGTCAATTTTGGGAGAATTTCGAGATTTACACATCTTATGTTTGTCAATTGGTCAATTAGACCAAATTGACATGTTTGATTGTGTGTGGCTAGTATCATCTCCATAATTGGATACGTGTAGGTCGTATTCCGATAATTTGGAGATACATATTAATTTGGGAGTTTTTCTCCGACATGGCGGTTTAAGCATATCACATTTTGACACGGACACGTAGATAGAGTAGTTAGCTATTTGTATTATTCATAATTACTATTTTAGACTTGCTCGTGTCCGTTGGGATATAATTGGTTGTGTGGTGGAGCCGTATCGCAAGTGTATCATAGATCTAGTGTGATACGGGTGCGATGCACTCCACGTGTTTGTTTCCTTGTATTTTAATTTAATATAACTTGGTTATAGCTATTTGAGTATTATAATTGTATGGTTATGTATATATATGTATAGTGATATTGTGTTTATATGTATATATATATATATATCTATATTATATATATAAATATAAATATATATATATATATATATATCTATATTATATATATATATATATATATATATATATATATATAGTGATTGGTATATATATATATATATATATATATATATATATATATATATATATATATATATATATATATATATATATATATGTACAATGATTGGTGTTTATATGTATATGTATCTATAGTGTATATAGATATGTATATATCTATAGTGTTATATATATGTATATATATATATATATATGTATATATATATATATATATATATATATATATATATGTGTATGTGTGTTTGGATGATGGTGTGTGTGTATAGATGTGTTTGTGTGTGTGTGTGTTCTAGGGGGTCGGGTTGCTATGACAGCAAGGAGATGCAACAGTAACGGCAAAAGCATAAGCAGTAGCAGCAATGCCAGCAGCAGCAACAGCAACAGCAACAGCAATAGCAAGAGAAGCATCAACTGCAGTTGCAACAGCAGCAAGAGCAAGAGCAAGAGCAACTACAGCAGCAATAACAACTACCGTAGTAACAGCAGCAAGAGCAACAGCAACAGCAACAGCAACAGCAACAATAATAGCAAGAGTAGCAGCAACTACAGTAGCAACAGCAGCAAGAGTAGATTGAGCAGCAACTTCGTAATGTGCACTCGAAAGGGAGGATAGCCTTGACTTATAGCTTAAGTTAGTAAGTTGTATAGGTAACTAGTTAGTTATATGTATATATATATATATGTACATATTGGTTACTAGTTAGTTATATGTTTATATATATATATGTATTGGTTGCTAGTTATATATATATATATATATATATATATATATATATATATATATATATATATATATATATATATATATATATATATATATATTGTAGATGAATACTTTTTAGCATTGATTAGTAGTATTTCTATATTACCTTGAGATACATCAAGGTAATAAGAGTGAGGAATCTTGGGTACAGGTATTGAATATCCGAAGGGGTATGTTAGTATAGTAGTTTAGTATTGTATTGGCATAAGTTTAATACATATTAATGTATAGTGAGGTTTATGAGTATTAGTTATATATTAGATATTGAATTATCTTGAGATTCCAAGGTAATGTCAAGATATTAGGTTTTACTTAAGGTATTAGGTTTGAACATCAAGATGGGAGTGTAGGTGGTGTGATACCGCTTTTGGTTCAAAGCCAAGGTATCCACATAGCATTAGTTTAGTTAGAAATATTATATATTATTGATTGTATATACATATTATAATATTTTTATATCTAATCAGTTACGTATCTTAGGATACGGTATCTTGTTAGTTTCCTATTATCCTAGTATAGCTAGTATGGCCTAGTTACATAGTGTATGGACCCAATATCCTAGAGATGGACTCCTACAGCCTAGAAATAGCTAGTTTGACCATGTTTGACCTAGAGTTGACCTAGTTTGACTATTTTGACTTAGAAATGGCTTTATGACCTAGAAGTTGACTGGTTTAACTTAATTTTATTCCAAAATCTTGTATTGATATAATATTATATATTTAGGTCTTTGAGGCACCGTACCGGACATATTTAATACTGTTCATCAGATTTCATACAAGTACATTCTCTGATAGTTTCTTATTTATGATATCCTCTATGTTCCTTGTATTTAGTTCAGATATCCTTGATTTTCTGACATGATGGTTACATGGATTAGTATATCCGGATCTCGTCATGAGATATTATTCCTTGGTATTTATGGTGTATCTTGTGCAAGCCTTGTTCCTTATTCTTCTTGTACATGTACATACATTAATTCTTGAGGAGACTTTCTACCTACCCAGAGAATCCTATGTCATAATGTACCATAGTTGGATCCACTATACCAGTCGTGGGCAGAGAGTATTTAGTGTAGATATGTGATCATACCCTAATTGTGCATGTCTTATTCTTTGTGAGTGTTGATCATACATCGCACGTATGATTAACCAGGCCATAATCCTTGTACAAGTTTCTAAGCTGATCATATGTTAAAGCTGGTACTCACTCACTTAGTTATTAGTATTCATTGTTCATTCTATGTTGCTCATTATTGTATTTTTTACAGTATTTTCTTTATTGCATATCTCTTGTATATGTATATTGTATCTTGTATATTAACATCTATTTATTGTTACATAGTTTATATTATTTATTGGAACTGCTGTTAGAGATATACTTTGCTCCTTTACTGACTAGATATTTTTTTTTCAGATGACAATGAGGAGTGGTACCCCACTCACTATGGGCCTCAGGACGTAGTTGGCTTAGAGCTAGAGACCTTGTCTCAGAATGGTCTTATCCCGATTGAGACAGATGACCCAAGACTCGTAGCATAGTAGTTAGTTTCTTTTGTACTGGATTTCTCTCCAGCTCTGTTATTAGTATTTCTTGACTCATTTGATATTATCTCTTCTTGTGAGTTATATTGTGACTCTTCTATTCTTTTATAGTATCCGTGCGTTATTCCATCTTATAGATCTGTGGTTGAGTATCCATTTTACATTGGTGGCATATTTATATCTTGATTGTTAAATAGATAGATTATCCAAACAAAATTCTATCGTCGATACTGCGACTTAGACTGGACGTACCCACCTACCATGCCCCTACACCAGGTGCGGGTCATGACACATTTTTAGTGGTGGCCCATGCAGGTCTTCGAGGTCACAATTAGTGCGATTCGTAGTGGTGCTCTTATTTGAGTGCTATTACGAGCCAATTTTAGGATATGATATAGGCTATAGGCTGAGAATACTAAATCACATATAGGAAAAACTCTATTGATTCATTTTAACTGTTCTTCCTTGATATTTGATCTTTAACTGTCCTTCTTCCAATGTATTATATCATGTGCCATATTGATTCTTTTCTTTCGCTTTGCCTCAGAATGCCATCTAAGACTAGATCATAGCAGGGGGGAGTAGTTTCTGAGAGATCTGCGACTTCTCGAGGGCCTACACTAGTCACTTCTCTAGAGATTGGCGTATCAGCTGCGTTCGGGGGTCCATATCCAACTGAAAGGACTATTTTGACTGTGCCTGAGGGCCTTTCACCTCCTTCTTCTGTGTCAACAGATGCTACTTAGGTGTTCACACTATTTCGCAAGATATTGGAGGCTCAGAGGGCCTAGTCCGAGGCACACCAGAGGCAGACCAACGAGTTATGGTAGGGCATTGAGAGTGCTTATCAGCTTGTCCTTGCTGTAGTAGAGAGAGGAGTTCCGGTCCAACAGTAGGTTGCTCCGCAGGTTACCCAGATTCGGCCAGGCAATATCCAGGACTTCAAGAAGATGGAACCTCGGGTCTTCAAGGGTACGGAAGGCATCGTCTACGCTGATGATTGGCTCAAGGATATTGAGTGTCTCATGAGGGTATCCTGTCTTGCTACGGATCTGAAGGTTAAGGTATTAAGACTTTAGCTGTTCGACATCGCCCGTACTTCATTCAGGAATGAACCTCTTTTTGCTTTTACGGGGCAGTATTGGGAGGTGTTCAAGGACCTATTCAAGAGAAAGTTGTTTGCTCGGGCAGACATGTTGGACTTGGGGAGGTAGTTTGAAAGCCTTACTTAGGGGAGTATGTCTGTGGAGGAATATGCTGCAGAGTTCGGTAGGCTAGGCCATTTTACGGAGTATTTGGTGAGGGACCCAGAGGTTTGAGGTATCCAATTTCACGAGGATCTGAACTAGGAAGTAAATATCCTTATTATGTCTTTCTATGAGACTTATTCGGAGATATTTGTGGAGTCACACAAGGTTGAGCGGAAGTTGGACTTGAAATCCAAGAGAGATCATGATTCTTTTCTGGGGGATAATAACAGTACAGTGACCGCTAAGCATCATTATTTTCAGTCCAGGCCTTTTCAGCAGTCGCAACAACACCAAAATCTAGCAAGGGTACCGTTTTACCGGGCACCGCAGTAGTAGCGATAGTCATAGCAAGCTCCTTGCCATTTCTGCAAGAAGTCCGGCCACATCTGGAAAGTTTGCAGGAAGAGGTTGGGAGTTTGTTTGTATGTTGGTGCCGAGAGGCATCAGCTGAGAGAGTGTCCTTCCAATCCTTGTCATGCAGTTTAAAGAGCAGCTCCAGCTCAGAGGACACAGGCAAGGCCACCTGCAGTACAGTTGAGGGGACCACAGCTTCTGACCCAGCAGCAACGTTATGCCCATCACCAGCATCAGGGAGGTGCACGTTAGAAACAAGCGTTTGCTATGACGGTCGAGGAGGCCGAGCCTACATGAGATGTCATCGCATGTTATGTTCTTCTTGATTCTATTCCAGCTTCAGCTTTGTTTGATAGTGGTACTTTCCATAGTTTTGTATCTTTTTTTTTTTGCTCTGAAGCATCATTTGGTAGCAGAGCCTTTGCTTAGGACTTGCAAGATCATGACCGGGGGAGGCATTATCCTGGTTAGCGATATTTGCAAGGATCAGAGAGTTACTCTGGGAGACTGGATGCTGAGTGTATGTCTACTTGTAATACCACTTTTGAGATACGACATTATACTCAGGATGGATTGGTTGAGTAGGCACCATGCTAGTATCGATTGTAGAGCCAGAGTTTGAGTTTGCTAGAGGAGCTACAGAGCAAGAAGAAGGCATTATCTGTGGAGCTATAGTGGAAGACAAAGAGTTGCCGCATCCGTTGATAGTAGAGTTCTTGTATGTGTTTCCTGTGGAATTGCCAAGATTACCGCCAGATCGAGATATTGAGTTCTCTATAGACATGGTGCCAGGTGCAGAACCAATTTATAGCTTGTCTATAGAGTAAACAATAACGAGCTGGTCGAGCTGATAAAGCAAGTGGATGCAGTGCAGGATAAGGGGTTTATCAGATCTAGTTCCTCACCGTGGAAAGTCCCAGTATTGTTTGTACCAAAAAAGGATGGATCGGTGCGCAAGTACATTAATTACAGGGCATTAAATAATCTCTCTATCCAGAATAAGTATCCGTTGCTATGGATTGATGACTTATTCGATCATTTGAGTGGCACCAAGGTATTTTCCAAGATAGACTTGAGATCAGGCTATAACCAGGTGAAAGTGAAGCCAGAGGACATTCCAAAGACTGCTTTTAGGACTCAGTATGGCCAGTATGAGTTCATGGTAAAGTCGTTTAGGTTGACTAATGCCTCGGCGGTATTTATGAATTTGATGAACAAGGTGTTCTACCAGTACCTTGACAAGTTTATGGTGGTGTTCATCGATAACATACTCATATACTCGAAGATACCGGAGGAGCACGAGGAGCATTTACGGATTATATTGGATATGCTGAGGAAGGAGAAGCTGTATGGGAAGCTGTCCAAGTGTAAGTTCTTCCTGGACAAGGTAGAGTTCTTAGGACATATTATGACTGGTGATAGAATTTTAGTGGATCCGAAGAAGATTGCAGCAGTAGAATCTTGGAAGACCACGAGTTCAGTGGCAGAGATCAGAAGTTTCTTGGGTCTACTAGGCTACTACAGGAAGTTTATGGAAGATTTTTTGAGGATTGTCGAGCCGATGACTATACTCACCAGGAAGGATGCAGAGTTTGTTTGGATAGAGGAGTGCCAGGTTGCTTTTGAGAAATTGAAGACGAGGTTGACGTCTGCTCCTATGTTGACTTTGCCATTAGGGTCTGGATATTTTACTATTTATAGTGATGCATCAAAAAAAGGTCTGGGTTGTGTTCTTCAGCAGAATGGGAAAGTGATTGCCTATGCATCCAAGCAGTTGTGTCCTCATGAGAAGAACTATCCTACCCACGATTTGGAGTTGGCAGCAGTCATCTTTGCCTTGAAGTTGTAAAAATATTATTTGTACGGAGACCGTGTGGAGATCTTCACAGACCACAAGAGCTTGAAGTACATTTTCACTCAGAAGGAATTGAATATGAGACAGCGTCGGTGGCTGGAACTGATGAAGGATTTTGACATATCTTTGCAGTATCATCCTGGAAAAGGCAATGTAGTTGCCAATGCCTTGAGCAGGTATCTGGTAGCTATATTTTTGATGCAAGATCGTTATTTGTTAGAAGACTTAGAAAGTTTGGGCATTGAGATGATAGTTTATAGTTTTGCTATGCAGATATGGGGGTTGCAGATACACTCAGAGTTAATGGACAGAATCAAGCCAGCCCAGTAGAGGATGTATCACTGAGGTGCATCAGAGCTCAGGTGAGAGCCGAATTTGAGGATAATTTCACCATTGTTGAGGATGGTTCTTTGCGACATGCTGTTAGATTATGTGTGCCTAGTGGGGAGCTGCGTGAGAAGGTGTTACAAAAAGCGCATCGCTCTCAGTATTCCATACATCAAGGTGCCAACAAGATGTATCGGGATATGTGAGAGAGAGTGTGGTGGTATGGCATGAAGAGGAAAGTGGCACAGTTTGTATCCTGATGCTTAGTGTGCCATCAGGAGAAAGCCAAGAGGCAGAGGACAGGTGGTTTACTTCAGCCATTACCCATTCTAAAGTGGAAGTGGAAGCATATTACTATAGATTTTGTGTCCAGACTTCTACGGTCTCCAGGAGAAAAAGATGCAATTTGGGTCATCGTTGACAGGTTGACCAAGTTAGCCCACTTTTTGTCTTTCAAGGTGGGTTTGTCTACTGAGAAGCTGGCAGAGATGTATGTGAGGTAGATCGTCAGGTTACATGGGGTTCCCGTCAACATAGTCCCGGATCAGAATAGTCCTTAACTTCTTATTTCTGGAGGACTTTGTAGGCGAGTTTGGGCACCCTGCTCAAGTTCAATACTGTATATTACCCCCAGACGGATGGGCAGTTAGAGGGCACTATTCAGACTCTCGAGGATATGCTGTGCACCTGAGTATTAGATTTTGGGGGATCTTGGGAGGACCATCTCCATTTGGTAGAGTTTGCTTACAACAACAGCTACCAGGCTAGTATAGAGATGTCACCATTTGAGGCTCTGTATGGTCAGAGATGTCGTACTCCCTTGTCATGGAACGATATTGGAGAGAGAGTTTTGCTAGGGCCAGAGATGGTTGTGGATGCAGCAGAGAATGTTAAGTTGATCAGAGACAGACTTCGAGTGGCACATGACAAACAACGACATTGGGCCGATAGCCACCAGAGACCTTTGGAGTTTGAGGTATAGTTTAGATTTTTGTTTTGTGCTTGATATTAGTTGTTTGTTATAGATTAAGTTCTTAAGGTTGTATTTTGTTCAAGGTTGGTGGTTTGGTATTTCTGAGAATTTCTTCGATATGAGGCATAATTCATTTCGGTGGAGGCGGGAAGCTTAGTCCGCGATTCATCGGACCTTTCAGTATTCTCGAGACGGTCGGTGTAGTTGCCTAAAGACTAGACTTTCCACCTCCATTGGAGTGAGTGCACAACGTGTTTCACGTGTCACAGTTGAGACGATACGTGGCGGATCCTAGTCACGTATTGGATCACTCAGAGATAGATGTGGGCCATACTCTTAGCTAGATTCTGGATGGGAGAGAGAAGATGCCGAGGAACCAGACTATTTTCTTGGTACGCATCGCATGGAGGCATCACTCTCCGGAGGAGTCTACCTAGGAGAGAGAGGATGAAATGCGAGAGCGTTACCATATTTATTTGTGCCTTGAGGTATGATTCTTCCTGGTTCTGTTTGTTCTATTCTGTTTTATTTTCTGGGGGTAGTTTTATCTTTGAATTTTGAGGACGAAATTATTTTAAGGGGGTAGTATTGTCACTACAATAATCTAGATATGAATATTTTGGTCATTTTATAATTAATTAAATATGATGCATGTTGAATATTTATTTATTATAATACTTAATTATTGTTAGATGTTAGTATATTATTTCGGATTTATGTTAGTGGACCTAACTAGTTTAGATTAGATCCATGGACCAACATTTAATTCAAGTTAGAATTGAGCCCAATAAGAAGCCCAATCATTAGGAGGATGATTAATTAAGTTAAACCAATTTAGACTAGAACTTTTTTATCTTAATTATTTCTTCATGAGAAGCCCACATGGTATTTTAGACATTACGAAGTAGCTTGAGGAAGGGGGAAGGGGCCGGCCTAGTATAGAAAGGGAGAGAAAATTTCTCTCTTCATTTTTCTATTTCAAATCTAGATCTAGAATTTTCTCTTCCAAATTTATTCTTTTCCACATCAAATTTCTCCCAAATTTTTTCCCAGTTGCTTCCCAAATCATCATTCGAGACTATTAAAGCACGAATCTACAAGGAGGAAGCAAGGATCTACAAGGAGGAGCAAGTATCTACAAGTTGGAGGCTATTTTCACTCAAATTGGAGGTTTAATTAGGAATCCATCTTCCAATAGATATAATTCAGTTTTTCTTCTCTAATTAGACTATAAATCTATATTTTAATTATTAGAAACTACCCCATATGCTAAGGCTACCCATAGAAATTATAATTAGGTTCATAGGAGGCCTACGGAGAAAGTTATGTGTTATTTTATGTCAATTTTAGGGGAATTTCGAGATTGACACATCTTGCGTTTGTCAATTGGTCAATTAGACCAAATTAACATGTATTTGATTGTGTGTGGCTCGTGTCGTGTCCATAATTGGATATGTATAGGCCGTATCCCGACAATTTGGAGATACAGATTAATTTGGGGGTTTTCCTCCGACACATGGGGTTTGAGCATGTTACATTTTGACATGGACATGTATATGAGTAGTTAGCTCTTCGTATTGTTCATAATTACTATTTTAGACTTGCTCCTGTCCATTGGGATACAATTGGTTGTGTGGTAGAGCCAATATCGCAAGCGTATCATAGATCTAGTGTGATACGAGTGCGATGCACTCCACATGTTTGTTTTCTTGTATTTTAATTTAATATAACTTGGTTATTGCTATTACAGTGTTATAATTGTATGGTTGTGTGTATATATGTATAGTGATATTGTGTTGATATGTATATATATATATATATATATATATATATATATATATATATAGTGATTGGTGTTTATATGCATATATATCTCTAGTGTTATATAAATATGCATATATATATATATATATATATATATATATATATATATATATATATAGTGATTGGTGTTTATATGTATATGTATCTATAGTGTTATATATATATATGTGTGTGTGTGTGTGTGTGTGTGTGTAAGTGTGTGTGCTAGGAGGTCAGGTTGCTGCAACAACAAGGAGATGCAACAGTAACAACAAAAGCATAAGCAGTAGCAGCAATGCCAGCAGCTGCAGCAACAATAGCAAGAGCAAGAGCAGCAGCAACTGCAGTTGCAACAGTAACAAGAGCAAGAGCAACTGCAGCAGCAACATCAAGAGCAGCAACAACTACAGTAGCAACAGTAGAAAGAGCAAGAGCAGCTAAAGTAGCAACTTCGTGATGTGCACTCGAAAGGGAGGATAGCGTGGACTTATAGCTCAAGTCAGTAAGTTGTATAGGTAACTAGTTATATATATATATATATATATATATATATATATATATATATATATATATATATATATATATATATATATATATATATATATTGGTAACTAGTTAGTTATATGTATATATATGTATTGGTTGCTAGTTATATATATATATATATATACATATATATATATACATATACATATACATACATATATATATATATATATATATATATATATATATATATATATATATATATGGAGATATATTGTAGATGAATACTAGTTGGCATTGATTAGTAGTATTTCTAGATACCTTGAGATACACCAAGGTAATGAGAGTGAGGTATCTTGGGTACGAGTATTGAATATCTGAAGGGGTATGTTAGTTAGTAGTTTAGTATTATATTATCATAAGTTTAATACATATTAATGTATAGTGGGGTGTATGGGTATTAGTTATATATTAGATATTGAATTACCTTGAGATACCAAGGTAATGTCAAGGTATTGGATTTTACTCAAGGTATTGGGTTTAAACATCAAGATGGGAGTATAGGTTGTGTGATACCGCTTTTGGTTCAAAGCCAAGGTATCTACTTAGCATTAGTTTAGTTAGAAATATTATATATTGTTGATTGTATATACATATTATAATATTTTTATATCTAATCATTTGTGTATCTTAGGATACGGTATCTTGTTGGTTTCCTAATATACTAGTATAACTAGTATGGCCTAGTTAAATAGTGTATGGACCCAATATTCTAGAGATGGACTCATACAACCTAGAAATAGTTAATTTGATCAAGTTTGACTAGTTTGACCAAGAGTTGACCTAGTTTGACTATTTTGACTTAGGAATGGCTTTATGACCTAGAAGTTGACTAGTTTAACTTAATTTTATTCTAAAATCTTGTATTGATGTAATATTCCATATTTAGGTCTTCGAGGCACCGTACCAGACATCTTTGATAGTGTTCACCTGATTTCAGGCAAGTATATTTTCTGATAGTTTCTTATTTATGATATCCTCTATGTTCCTTATATTTAGTGTAGATATTCTTGATTTTTTGACATGATGGTTTCACGGATTGGTATATCCGGATCTCGTCATGAGATATTATTCTTTGGTATTTATGGTGTATCTTGTGCAAGTCTTGTTTCCTTGTTCTTCTTGTACATGTACATACATTGATTCTTGGGGAGACTTGCTACCTATCCAGAGAATCCCGTGTCATAACGTACTATGGTTGGATCCACTATGCCAGTAGGGGGCGGAGAGTATTTACTGTAGATATGTGATCATACCATCCTTATGCATGTCTTTTTTCTTGTGAGTGTTGATCATACTCCGCACGTATGATTAACCATGCCATAATCCTTGTGCAAGTTCCCAAGCCGATCACATGTTAAAGCTGGTACTCACTCACTTAGTTATTAGTATTCATTGTTCATTCTATATTGCTCATTCTTGTATTTATTTACAATATTTCCTTTATTGCATATCTCTTGTATCTGTATATTGCATCTTGTATATTCATATCTATTTAATGTTATATAGTTTATATCATTTATTGAAATTGCTATTAGAGATGTACTTTGCTCCTTTCCTGACTGGATATATTTTCCAAATGACACTGAGGAGTGGTACCCCACTCACTACGGGCCTCAGGACGTAATTGGCTTAGAGCCAGAGATCTTGGCTCAGGAGGGTCTCATTCCGATTGAGACAGATGACCCAGGATTCGTAGCATAGTAGTTAGTTTCTTTTGTACTGAATTTATCTCCAACTCTGTTATTAGTATTTCTTGACTCATTGGCTATTATCTCTTCTTGTGAGTTGTATTGTGACTCTTCTATTCTTTTATCTTATTCGTGCGTTGTTCTATCTTATAGATCTGTGATTGAGTATCCATTTTACATTGGTGGCATATTTATATCTTGATTGTTAGATATATAGATTACCCAAAAATCGTTCTACTATCGATATTGCGGCATAGGATGGACGTACCTATGTACTCGTGCCCCTATACCGGGTGTAGGTTAATAAGAATGCATGTAGACTTACTGAGGCAAAGCAACGACTTTGGCGTAGTATGGAAAATTAGGGAAGTTAGCGTATAAAAATGAAGCGACATCATCACTTGGTCGCTAAACGATGACCTAGGTCTGTGTGCTTTGGAGATCCTCTGTATTTAATGACTTGATCTAGGGTTTTTGTATGAGTTCCGAAAGGAAACTCTGGAGATGCAAAAGAGAGCTGGTAAAAAAGAGAAGGTTACTCTTTAGCAGAGAATCAAGGGGGTAATAACGAACATGTGTTGAGATTGGAGGAGATAGTTGTTATATGCTATTTATCTATTTTTACTTTTTTAGACTGTCAATTGTCATATTCATCATATTTAATGCTCGATGGAAAACTCGATCATTGTACGCTACCGTATGTCTTGAGTGAATGGTAGCATTATATGCCGCTGAGGCAAATCACATAAAGTGTGCCACTATTCCACTGTCTGGATTTTAAGGGCTAGTACGCCACTCTTCTGCATAGTTTTTATGCTTCTACAAGACCCCCTTTAAAGTTTTCAAATTTATAAAATAAATTTGAAATCCTTTGAACTAGAAGCATGAAAAGGTGGGTCAGATTCTATGCGTGTATTTGGTACAGAATCCTGCCAGACTACTGACGAGGCTTGATAACATAATTAATTATGCATTGGTTGAGGCATCATTTGGAAGTCGAAGGGTTTATCAAAATCTATAAATATATTTACAGAGGAGAGAGAAACTCTTTTACGAGTTCTCAGTTCTCTCTCAAAACCCTAATCTCTATTTCTCCTCTGAGCAAAAATAATAGTCCCCAAGCACTCTCGGGCGACCAAGAAGGATGACAATAGGAAAGAGGTAGCTTCCTCTTCTCAAGCGGCAGTAAGAGCATCGATTATGTGTACGGCGGTACAACCTTTAGGCGATCGCCTGAATATGCGGCGGGCTAGGACAGTACCTAGTGAGAGTGCTAACCCAGCCATGATAGGTGTGGGTGGGCCTCCGCTATTGTTTCTTTCTCCCACCTTTGTTTTAATTATATTTGTTTTGTACATATACATTATCATCTGTAAACCAACAAAACATTGAGGGAAAAGAAGAAAAAAGATGATTGTGAACACAGAGACAGATGCACCCACATTCATTCTTTCTTTTTATAGCAGAATTATTTTCCAGCGTACTTTCCAGAGTTTTAATCAATATAAGTCTGCTCGCATACATTTCCCTATTAAGGGTAAAAATGAATCTCTTCTTATACGTTTGCAAGCCCCAACAAACTTGTTAACGCATGCGTACTTTTCCTCGTTTAGAGCGAAAAAGTTTGCTCGCGTACTTTGTCGATTTTCAACCGGCTTGTGCATGTACGCATATTCTCTAGCATGTGAACCTTCTCATAGAAATAAAGGGCTAGTACGTATACTTTTTTTATGTATTTGTGCTAACTTTAAATTATATAAATCCTTCACAGTCAACTTGTTAATGGACCCTCTCTCTGATTTGATGGGATCAACTACCGGCGTTCTTCATACGAACTATCTAGAGGATCCGTCCCATGCAGAGTTTCCTCAATCGGACAGAAGTTTGGTATATACTGTAGAAGTATAGAAAAATCTACTCCATGCGCCCAAAGCAACCACAAGCCATGCGCAGTCATGTGCCAAATGCAATCAAGGGGCAGTCAAAGCCATGCGCTGAAGGCAACCAAGGCCATACGCTAAAGGAAGTCTTGTGCCAAATATAGCTAAGGTCATGAGCTAAAGGTAGATATGCGCCAAATACAGTCATGCACCAACATCATCACAACTAAAGTCCCATGCCTCAATATTTTTATGCGTTGTAAGTTTTTTATGTGGCAGTGTTCCCTTAAAAGCTTTAGGTAACCAAATCTTTCAGTTATTAACATACAAGATCCTCAAGCAATCAGCTCATGACATGTGTAGCATGAATTATGGACATTACCAACCCCATATCTTAAATTGCCATATGGCACCCACAGTGCAACATGTACCTACAAATTTGTAACCGCCATTATGGGAAGATATAAACGACAACATAAAATCCGTGCGCATGCTTGCGCGCGTATAATCTCCTGGAGGCTAAAATAGTGGGTGTCTCCCACACACAAAAGAGAGGCAAGATAGTAGAAGAAGAAGAAGACTAGAGACAATCAAAGAGGGACATCAACTGAGTCGCATACTCAAGTTGCCAAAGGCCTCGCCATTCTCTTTCGTTGGACCATCAATTGAGTAAAGAAGTCGACCACATACTTGATCTCCACCGTCACACTTGCCTAGATCTATGTTTTTGTACTCAGAACTCTATGCATTAGAGTTTCTTTTGTACCTTATTTTGTTTTATTCCAAGTAATAAAAAAAATTTGTTCAACTTTGACTGTATATTTTGCAATGTCAACAAAAAGGGCGACTCTGCTGGGGAAGAACTTTTCTCTCAAACAAGAAGTTGGTGACACAGTCTGATAAAAGCAAGATGGGTTCAACCCAGAGAATGCTGGTGGTTCGCTTCGACCAAGAGGCGTTCGAAGAGCTGCTGGACAAGCCATGCTTCGCATCGAGGCCCGTAAGACCTCGTAAGGCTCGTAAGACTTGGGTTGCCAAGGCCGCGGTGCTGAACCCGCATTCAACGAAAGATGCGCTGCCAGCCCCTGCCATTAGGGATGTCCTTCTGGTTGACACATATCTTGTTTCTGTCTCCACCGCCACTCTTGAGAAGAACAGTGCTGTATCTCAAAAGATGCTCCCACAATAAGATGTGCTAAAGGAGAAGCACACTACAGCATATTACAGGCACATGAGGTCTTCTGCACATATCAAAGCTAAAGAACGAGAGTCTGTCTTTGACAATCTTCTATGGTGCTAATATGGATTCTATGTACTATGTGCCAGGGAGTGCTAGTTTAAAGAAATCCAAAGTAACTCGGCCTCGCTCGCTCGAGGAGCTGCACAAGCAGTCCACCAAAAGCGTGCGCCATTGGTTCTCACATGCGTTGCTGATGGAAAATTATATGGGCTAACCCTCCAACACTTCCATAAACCATTTGGGTGCACTTTCTATGCAGGAACCAAGACGGAGAGCAAAAAATATGTTGTTAGACCCATGCACCCATCTTGGCTGCATGCAAGATGTGGGTCTGTCTCATCTTAAGTCTTCCACTAACGACATGGGTGCAGTTTTTGCGTAGGAATCAGATCAGGGAGCACACTTTATACTTTTACACTCATGCGCAAAGCTTGGCTGCACGCATGAAATGGGTGTAAAAGTCAAGTTTCTATCGTCTAATCTGTGTAATATGATAAGTCACAAGCATAAGACGAGAGAAACAACTCCTGCACATGAATTGTCCCCTCCAGGACATACTTGTGCCAGTATCATTATCAATTGTTATTATGGTAAGATAGTAGCTCCTCCAACCAGACGGTCGGTATTCCAGCGACTACGACCTGTGACATTAGTTTGACAGCATCGCATGAAACATGTGTACAAGGTAGAGGGGGAATTATTTATGGCCTAATGCTTGTCAACATGGAGGTCTCCTTCCACAAAGAAGATACCAGGAGAGAAGAACTCGTCCAATCTGACAGTCTCTACCAGTACATCAAGGAACCAACCGTGGGGTAGTAAGTTGGTACCTACCGTGGGGGTATTCCAAGGCACTCGCTCGAGAACAAAAGATGGGGGTAGCAAACCTTCGGTATTCCACACCAATCCATCGTTCCAAGAAGATAGTGAATCTCAAGGAACGAATGACAACCTACCTGGGAGTAGCCAAGCCCTCCAACCTAGTAGGATCACTAGGGCTAGGGGTTGCCATCTCCTAGATTCTAAAGACGATGTAATAATGCTTTCCTTTCCTGAAGATAGTGACACTCAAGAGTCATAGGCAAAAATTAAAGCTTCCATAGTTCCATTTATTTCTCCCCATGTAACGCTTGTATACATGGCGGGGGACAATCAAGCCTCCATTGATAATTAATGTCTTGAGGTACTTGAAGCCATGATGCAAGCCATGATTGCTTCGATGCAAACTCTAACTCAAATTGTACTGGGTCTTAGGGAAAGTATAGTCCTATAACCACCAAGGATCTCGATGCAAGAAAGACAAGAGCTGTAAAACAATGGAGAGTCGAGTAAGATCACTCCCACTCCTACCACGGGGGCTAATCATACCTTGTTGCGATCATCTACTCTCATATCATCTAACGAAACTCAAGACGCAATCCGGGAAATCAGAGAGTTGAGATCACATTTTGATTCGATGAGCAACTGAGACGCACTTCAGAAACTCAGGATATGACAACTTTATCCTCCTGAGTGAAACAACGTAGTATACCCCCCTAAATACAAGACACACTCGATAATTCCGTTCAATGGTAAGATATCTCCTCATCAGTACATGAATTATTTTGATTCAATGACGGGACTTCTACCTCGATACGATGCACTCCTAACCAAGATCTTCGGCGGGACTCTAACCGGAGTAGCATACGACTGGTTTTGTAGTCTCCCGGATAACTGTATTTTGTCTTTCAAGGATCCTCGACGCCTCTTCATCGCTCGATTCTAAGATGGTGGAATGGACATGACTATAAGCTCCCTCATTGTCATTGTTCAACAAAAAAATAAACATGACCAAGAGTACATAGAACAGTTCAGGCAGGCGGCATTAAAACTGCATCTGGGCATCCCCGATAACTATTTGATGGACACATGTAGAAAAAATTTAACCTGCGATGAAGATATGGACGACTCCAGTCCCACTTCCTGATTGGACGGTGTTCATTATAGATGTTGCCACCGCTGAGAAAATACAAAAGATGCCCGTTTGCTGGGACATCAGCTCCCCACAAGCGATGATAGAGGGAAATGCCTCTTCAACAACATCATTAGCACCAGCGGCCCTGATAATAAAGGAAAACAATATCTCACTGTCAACGTATCTAAAAGGTCGGCCATGCCCACTCAAAGGATGGCAGAAGCATCCAAGCCATAGAAAACTTACTATTTTGACGATAATGAAGTGCTAAAGATTTTTTATATGCTGATGAAAGGCAACAAACTTCAGCTGCCCGACATCAAATAAGCAGATGAGGCATATCATATCGACAACCCTAAATACTGCCACTATCATCGATACATCCATCATCTAATACGATATTGCTACCTATTGAAGAGGCATATCAAATGGATTCTCGACTCCAATGATCTTATTTTAGACTTTGAGGATAATAGAGTCGCTGCAAACATAGTCTCCCTCCAATTCGGTGACTTCCTAGAGATAGAAGCCCAAGACGGTGTTGTCTCGATACCTTGGACAACAATGGAGGTTATTAACTTCCTCCAACTTGAGCAACTGGGCTGGTACCACTTACCACTCTACGAGGAAAAATTATGTGGGTTCACCTAGATATCATCCCAAATATGATACAACAAGCAGCGCCTCCTGCTGCTAAATCTAAATAAAAGAAAACCAGGTCCTGTCACATGGTCTCTCCATCGATTGACGAAGCATTGGCTGGGGTAACTAGGTCAAGAAAAACCTTCCCACGAGACTATGATGCTATCGCAGATCATATTATATCTTCGACGATTGTACCCACAACTCTGTCACTACCACATTTTAGGAAAAAGGGTATTTTAATAATTTCCTATTTAAATAAATATTGTGCATGGTAAATAATTTTTTTGTATTATTTAATTATTGTTGGATGTTATTTAATTATTTTGGACTTATTTTAGTGGACCCAACTAGTGTAGTTTGGACCCATGGACCAACATGAATTAAATAGTTAGATTTGGCCCATTTAGAAAGCCCATAGTTAAGGAGATGGATTAAATTAATTAAGTGATTAGACTAGAAGCTTCCTTCCTTAATTATTTCTTCATGAGAGGCCCCAAGGGGTACATTGGACATTTTACAATTGCTTGGGAGAGGGGCAAGGCCGGCCTATTAAAAGAGGGGGGAAATTTCTCTCTCCTCTCATTCTTATTCCAAATCTAGATCTAGAATTTCCCACTCCCAAATTCCCTCCATTTCCATTCCAATTTCCTACCAAATTCATTCCAAATTCTTCCCAAATCACCATTAGAGAAGGAGGAAGCAAGGATCTAGAAGAAGGAAGCATGGATCTACAAAGAGGAGCAAGGATCTACAATTTGGAAGCAAGTTCTTCTCAATTGGAGGTTTCATTGGGAATCCATCTCCCAATAGGTATAATTTAGATTTTTCCATTTAAATAGCTTCTAAATCTGAGATTTAATCATGTAAAATTAACCTATATGTATGTACTACCCATAGGACTTTGTTTTGTGTTCATAGGAGACCCATGGAGAAAGTTATGATGCTTTTTGTGTTAATTTTGTTGGAATTCTGAATTTACATTTTGTTGTGTGTATCAATTGATCCTATAGATCAATTGGACATGAGTTTATGTGTTTGGGGCTAATATCGTGTCCATAATTTGGTACTTGTGGTTCGTATCCCAACTATTTGGTGATACGTGTCATTTTGGGGGTTTTTCCTCCGACACGGGGCTTTGAACATGTCGTATTTTGACACGGACACATAGATCTACTTTTGACACTTTGATTTATTCATAAATATTATTTGTGATTTGTTTGTCTCCTTCGGGGTGCAATTGGTTGTGTGTTGGACTCGTGTCACATGCGTATCCTAGATCTAGTGGGATACGGTGTGATACTCTCCAATTGTGTGGATTTTTGAATAGATCTAATTATGTATGGTTTAAATTCTACAATTATAATTAGTAAATATATATAGATATTATATATTTATTTTGTGTATTTATTATAGTAATTATTGTAGCATAGATCTATATATTTTTTTGTGTGCTAATATGATGTACAAATATAATATGTAGCTTTCTTGCATGTAATTATATATGTACTTATGTTAATAGTATAAATTATACATAAATGTTTTATAAAATATATTTATGTGTTTAATTGTGTAATTATATTATTTATAATTATTATGTAATTATTTGTATATTAATGTATATATTTTAGGTGTGCTTCTAGCCATGTAAAATATGAACATTAATATATGCATGTGTTATAACTATTAGTATTTAATTATAAGTTTATATGTGCATATATATATAAGTATATAATTATTTATTTATATATATGTATTGTGATTATTATTGCATATATATATATATATATATATATATATATTTATATTTTTATTTGTTTTGGTGGCAGTGGTTTCTATGACAGTGAAACTGTCATTATTTGGTCTGAACAGCAGCCGTTGTACAGTAGTCAGCATTAATGACATATATGTCATTAATGCTGCGGCAGTTTTGAGCGGCAACCTTTCAGCGACATTTTTTGTGACAGTTTGAAACTGTCAGCAACCTGTGAGAGCAGCGATTTTGTATATGGAGTTTCTGCGACGAATTTTCAGTGACAGTCAAGACTGTCACTATTAAACCTGTTTTTATTTTATCTTGTTTTGTTCACTGTTTTCAGTGACGCTTTGACAGTTTTAAATTATATTTTATATATTATTATTGTATATATATATGTGTATATATATGTATTTTGTATAATATTTGTAATAATATATTATGTTATTTGTATACATATTGGTTTGTATATATATTATTTTAGGGTATATATTATTTGTATTAGTAGTATACTTTGTGTGAGTATAATTTGGGATCTAATTTTTATTCCTAAATTGTTGTATTTTATTTCTATATTATTTATATAGATTTCTTGTGAGGTTGACCTTGGTTTGACTTTAGTTGACTTTAGAGTTGACCATAGTTGACTTTTGACTTAGAATTTATTTATTGATCTAGGAGTTGACTAGTTTGACTTGTTCTCTTTCCGGGACCTTGTTTTAATGTGGTATTCCATATCTAGGTCTTCGAGGCACCGAGTCAGACATCTGTGAGACTGTTCTTTGGATTTTAGGCGAGTACATTCTCTGATAGTTTCTCATTTATGATATCCTCTATGTTCGTTGTATCTAGTGTAGATTTACATGTTTCTCTCGACACTATGGTTACACGGATTGGTATATCCGGATCTCGTCATGAGATATTATTCCTTGGTATATGGTGTATATGGTGCAAGTATTGTTTCATTGGTTATCTTGTACATGTACAGACACCGATTCTCGGGGAGACTAGCTATCTTCTTGGGAAATCTAGTGCCATAGCATACCATGGTTGGATCTATTATACCCGTTGGGGGTGGGGAGTATTAGTATAGATATGTGATCAAATCTCTATTGAATAAACCATTGGTAAGCGAATAGTGTTGATCATGCACCACACGTATGATTAGCCAGGCCGTATTGTATCTTGCCTAAGCCGATCACATGTTAAGCTAGTACTCACACACTTAGTTATTAGTATTATTGTTTCATTGGCATATTGTTCATTATTGTATTTCTTTCCAGTATTTCCTTATTGTCTATATATCTCTTGTATCTATTTTGTGCATCTTGTTTATCCACAGCTATTTACTGTTACATAGTTTTTATCATGGATTAGAACTGCTGTTAGAGATGTACTCTGCTCCTTTCCTGACTGGATATATTTTTCCAGATGACATTGAGGAGTACCCTACCTATTATGGACCCCAGGATGTTGTGGGTTTAGATTCGGAGACCCTGGCTCAAGAGGGACTTATCCCAACTGAGACAGTTGACCCTGGAGTGTAGCTTGTAGTATGATAGTATTCTTTTGTACTGGATTTGTCTCCAGCTTATTTTGTTACTCTTCAGACTCATTGATGTATTATTTTAAACTCATGAGTTGATGACTATTTTATTCTTATCTGATCCGTGTTCATTCTATCTTAGTTCTGTGATTGAGTACACTATCTTTTGGTGGTTCATTATATTAGATAGACTTTCTAGACAGCGTTCTACCGCCGATTCTGTGGCGTAGGCTGGGCGTTGTTTCCGACTAGTACCCTTACCCCGGGTGCGGTTCGTGACACGTTTTTGGTGGTGGCCCATGCAGGTTTAGCTTCACAAGTATGTGATGTCGTGGTAGTACGATAACTTAGTTGTACTACTGCGAGCCTGCAATAGGATATAGGATATAGGCTGAGATACTCAATCACATCTAGGAAAATTCTTTTGATTCAACTATTCTCCTTTGACGTTGATACTTGATCTCTTAAACTGTCCTTTCCTTGATGTCTTACATCTTGTGCCATATTGATTCTTTCTTTCGCTTTGTCTCAGGATGCCGCCTAAGACTAGATCACAGCAGGGGAGAGCAGCTTCTGAGAGGTCTGCGACATCCCGAGGGCCTGCACCAGTCACTTCTCCGGTGATTGGAGTGTCAGCTGCTTTCGGAGGTCCACCACCTACTCAGAGGACTGTGCCAGCTGTATCTGAGGGGCTTCCACCTCCACCTCCTGTGCCAGCAGAGGCGTCACAGATGTTTACACTGTTTCGTGAGATGCTCGAGGCACAGAGGGCTCAGTCAGAGGCACATCAGAGGCAGACCGATGTTCTACGGCAGGGCATCGAGAGTGCTCATCAGCTTGCTCGTGCTGTAGTTGAGAGAGGAGTTCCGATCCAGCAGCAGGTTGTTCCTCAAATTGCTCAGCTTCGGCCAGGCAACATTCAGGACTTCAAGAAACTGGAGCCTAGGGTTTTCAAAGGGACGGAGGGCATCGTCTATGCTGATGATTGGCTCGAGGACATTGAGCATCTTATGAGGGTGTCCCGTCTTTCTGAAGATCTGAAGGTTGAGGCGGTAGGACTTTAACTGTTCGACGTCGCTCGCACTTGGTTCAGGAATGAGCCGGTTCTAGTTGACGCAGGACAATCTTGGGAGGTATTCAAGGACCTTTTCAAGAAGAAGTTTTTTGCTCGGATAGACAGGCTTGACTTGGGGAGACAATTTGAGAGTCTCATTCAGGGAAGCATGTCTGTGGAGGAATATGCTGCGAAGTTCGGTAGGTTGAGCCGATTTGCAGAGTACTTGGTGAGGGAGTCGGAGGTTCGAGCTATTCGTTTCTGAGAGGGTCTAAACTGGGAGGTGAAGATTCTCATTCCGTCTTTTTATGAGACATACTCGGAGATACTTGCAGAGGCACGCAAGGTTGAGCGGCATCTGGGTTTGAAGACCAAGAGAGACCGTGATTCTTTTCTGGGGGCCAACGGCAGTGCAGTATCTGTCAAACGTCCTCATTTCCAGTCCAGATCTTTCCAGCAGCCACAGCAGAACCAGACTCCAGCTAGAGCGCCTTTCCACCAGGCACCTCAGCAGCAGAGACAGTTACAGCAGGCCCCATGCAACTTCTGCAAGAAGCCCGGCCACATCTGGGAAGTTTGCAGAAGGAGGCTAGGAGTTTGTTTGTATTGTGGTACTGAAGGGCATCAATCGAGGGAGTGTCCTCGTCGTATAGTTCAAGGAGCAGCTCCAGCTCCAGCTCCGAGGACATAGACGAGACCACCTGCAGCACAGCCGAGGGGACCGCTTCCGACACAGCAGCAGCGTTTTGTCCAGCATCAACAGCAGGGAGGTGCTCGGCAGGGACGAGCGTTTTCTATGACCGTCGAAGAGGAGGAACCCACAGGAGATGTCATCGCAGGTTCTATTCTTCTTGATTCCATTCCAGCTTTAGCTTTGTTTGATAGTGGTGCTTCCCATAGTTTTATATCTGTTTCTTTTGCTCTGAAGCATGGCTTGGTAGCTGAGTCTTTGCTTAGGACTTGCAAGATCATGACCGGGGGAGGCATTATCCTGGTTAATGATATTTGCAAGGATCGGAGAGTTACTCTGGGAGGCCGGGAGTTGAGTGCGTGTCTACTTGTAATGCCACTTCCAAGCTATGACATTGTACTTAGGATGGATTGGTTGAGTAGGCACCATGCTAGCATAGACTGTAGAGGAGGTAGAGTTTTGTTTAGTCCGCCAGGAGAGCCAGAGTTCGAGTTTACAAGAGGAGCTGCGGAGCAGGACGAAGGTATTATTTGTGGAGCTATGGTGGAAGACAAGGAGTTGCCACATCCGTTGATAGCAGAATTCTTGGATATGTTTCCTGAGGAATTGCCAGGATTGCCACCCGATCGAGATATTGAATTTTCTATAGACTTGATGCCAGGTGCAGAACCAATTTCGCAACATGTCTATAGAGTAAACAACAGCGAGCTGGTCGAGTTGAAGAAGCAGGTGGACGAATTGCAGGATAAGGGGTTTATCAGATCGAGTTCTTCACCATGGGGAGCCCCGGTATTGTTTGTACCGAAGAAGGATGGATCGGTGCGCATGTGCATTGATTACAGGGCTTTGAATAATCTCACTATCAAGAATAAGTATCCTTTGCCACGGATTGATGATCTGTTTGATCAGTTGAGTGGTGCGAAGGTATTTTCTAAGATAGATTTGAGATCAGGCTACCATCAAGTGAAGGTGAAGCCGGAGGACATACCGAAGACTGCTTTTAGAACTCGGTATGGTCAGTACGAGTTTATGGTGATGCCGTTTGGTTTGACTAATGCACCGGTGGTATTTATGAACTTGATGAACAAGGTGTTCCATCATTACCTTGACAAGTTCGTGGTGGTGTTCATCGACGACATACTCATATACTCGAGGACACCGGAGGAGCATTTGAGGATTGTGTTGGATGTGCTGAGGAAGGAGAAGCTGTATGGAAAGTTGTCCAAATATGAGTTTTTCTTGGACAAAGTAGAATTCTTGGGGCATATTGTGACTGGTGATGGTATTTCAGTGGATCCGAAAAAGATTTCAGCAGTGAAATCTTGGAAGACTCCGAGTTCAGTAGCAGAGATCAGGAGTTTCTTGGGATTGGCTGGCTATTACAGGAAGTTTGTGCAAGATTTTTTGAGGATTGCCGAGCCGATGACCAGACTCACAAGGAAGGATGTGGAGTTTGTTTGGACGGAGGATTGTCAGGTTGCTTTTGAGGAGTTGAAGAAGAGGTTGACGTCTGCTCCTATTTTGACGTTGCCATCAGGGTCCGGAGGTTTCACTATTTATAGTGATGCATCGGGGAAGGGTTTAGGTTGTGTTCTTCAGCAGCATGGGAAAGTGATTGCCTATGCATCCAGGAAATTGCGTCCTCATGAAAAGAACTATCCTACCCATGATTTGGAGTTGGCAGCTGTCATATTCGCCCTGAAGTTGTGGAAACATTATTTGTACGGAGAGCGTGTGGAGATCTTCACAGACCACAAAAGCTTGAAGTACGTTTTCACGCAGAAGGAGTTGAACATGAGGCAGCGTCGGTGGTTGGAATTGATGAAGGATTTTGATATCTCTTTGCAATATCATCCTGGAAAAGCCAATGTAGTTGCCGATGCTTTGAGCAGGTATCCGGTAGCTATGTTCTTGACGCAGGATCGATATCTGTTGGAGGACTTGGAGAGCTTGGGCATTGAGGTGATTATTCCTGGGTGTGCTATACAGATGTGGGGATTGCAGATACACTCAGATTTGATGGACAGGATTAAGGCAGCACAGTATGATGATGTATCTTTGAGGAGTATCAGAGCTCAGGTGAGAGCAGGATTGGAGGATGATTTCACTATTGCAGAGGATGGATCCTTGAGGCATGGAGTTAGATTGTGTGTGCCTAGTGGGAAGTTACGCGAGGAGGTGTTGCAGGAAGCGCATCGCTCTCAGTATTCCATACATCCAGGTGCTAACAAGATTTATCGGGATATGCGAGAGAGTGTGTGGTGGTATGGCATGAAGAGGAAAGTGGCACAGTTTGTATCCAGATGCTTAGTGTGCCAGCAGGTGAAAGCCGAGAGGCAGAGGCCAGGAGGTTTACTTCAGCCATTACCCATTCCAGAGTGGAAGTGGGAACACATTACTATGGATTTTGTGTCCGGACTTCCACGATCTCCAGGAGGGAAGGACGCGATTTGGGTCATTGTTGATAGGTTGACCAAGTCGGCCCACTTTTTGTCTTTCAAGGTGGGTTTATCTACGGAGAAACTGGCAGAGATGTATGTGAGGCAGATCGTTAGGATACACGAAGTTCCCGTCAGCATAGTCTCAGATCGAGATAGTCGTTTCACTTCTCATTTCTGGAGGAGTTTGCAGGAGAGTTTGGGCACTCAACTCAAGTTCAGTACTGCATATCATCCCCAGACAGATGGGCAGTCAGAGAGGACTATCCAGACTCTCGAGGATATGTTGCGCACTTGTGTACTAGATTTCGGGGGTTCTTGGGAGGACCATCTCCATTTGGTAGAGTTTGCTTACAACAACAGTTACCAGGCCAGTATAGAGATGTCACCTTTTGAAGCTCTATATGGTCGGAGGTGTCGTACTCCTTTGTCTTGGGACGATATTGGAGAGAGAATTTTGCTTGGGCCAGAGATGGTTGTGGATACAGCGGAGAAGGTTCATTTGATCAGAGACAGACTTCGAGTGGCGCAGGACAGACAGCGGCATTGGGCCGATAGCCATCGGAGACCTTTGGAGTTTGAGGTATAGTTTAGATTTTGTTTGTGCTTGTTCTTGTTTGTTATAGATTAAGTTCTTAATATGGTGTTTTGTTCTAGGTGGGTGGTTTGGTGTTTCTGAGGATTTCTCTGACACGAGGCACGATTCGCTTCGGTGGAGGCGGAAAGCTTAGTCCGCGATTCATCGGACCTTTCACTATTCTAGAGAGGGTCGGTGCAGTTGCTTATAGACTAGACTTGCCACCTGTATTGGAGGCAGTGCACAACGTGTTTCATGTGTCGCAGTTGAGACGATACGTGGCAGATCCTAGTCATGTATTGGATCACTCGGAGATAGAGGTGGGCCCTACTCTTAGCTATCCAGAGCAGCCAGTTGAGATTCTGGATCGGAGAGAGAAGGTGCTGAGGAACCAGACTATTCCTTTAGTGCGCGTCGCATGGAGGCATCACTCTCCGGGGGAGTCTACCTGGGAGAGAGAGGATGACAGGCGAGAGCGTTATCCATATTTGTTTGTACCTTGAGGTATGTTATTTCTAGTTATGTTCTGTTCATTGTTATGTTCTGTTCATTAGTTAGTTGTGATTCTTTAGTTCTGTTCTATGTTTTTCTGGGGGTAGTTTTAGTCTTTGAATTTCGAGGACGAAATTATTTTAAGGAGGGTAGACTTGTCACTACCACATTTTAGGAAAAAGGGTATTTTAATAATTTCCTATTTAAATAAATATTGTGCATGGTAAATAATTTTTGTTGTATTATTTAATTGTTGTTGGATGTTATTTAATTATTTTGGACTTATTTAAGTGGACCCAACTAGTGTAGTTTGGACCCATGGACCAACATGAATTAAATAGTTAGATTTGGCCCATTTAGAAAGCCCATAGTTAAGGAGATAGATTAAATTAATTAAGTGATTAGACTAGAAGCTTCCTTCCTTAATTATTTCTTCATGAGAGGCCCCAAGGGGTACATTGGACATTTTACAATTGCTTGGGAGAGGGGCAAGGCCGGCCTATTAAAAGAGGGGGGAAATTTCTCTCTCCTCTCATTCTTATTCCAAATCTAGATCTAGAATTTCCCACTCCCAAATTCCCTCCATTTCCATTCCAATTCCCTACCAAATTTATTCCAAATTCTTCCCAAATCACCATTAGAGAAGGAGGAAGCAAGGATCTAGAAGAAGGAAGCATGGATCTACAAAGAGGAGCAAGGATCTACAATTTGGAAGCAAGTTCTTCTCAATTGGAGGTTTCATTGGGAATCCATCTCCCAATAGGTATAATTCAGATTTTTCCATTTAAATAGCTTCTAAATCTGAGATTTAATCATGTAAAATCAACCTATATGTATGTACTACCCATAGGACTTTGTTTTGTGTTCATAGGAGACCCATGGAGAAAGTTATGATGCTTTTTGTGTTAATTTTGTTGGAATTCTGAATTTATATTTTGTTGTGTGTATCAATTGATCCTATAGGTCAATTGGACATGAGTTTATGTGTTTGGGGCTAGTGTCGTGTCCATAATTTGGTACTTGTGGTTCGTATCCCAACTATTTGGTGATACGTGTCATTTTGGGGGTTTTTCCTCCGACACGGGGCTTTGAACATGTCGTATTTTGACACGGACACATAGATCTACTTTTGACACTTTGATTTATTCATAAATATTATTTGTGATTTGTTTGTCTCCTTCGGGGTGCAATTGGTTGTGTGTTGGACTCGTGTCACATGCGTATCCTAGATCTAGTGGGATACGGTGTGATACTCTCCAATTGTGTGGATTTTTGAATAGATCTAATTATGTATGGTTTAAATTCTACAATTATAATTAGTAAATATATATAGATATTATATATTTATTTTGTGTATTTATTATAGTAATTATTGTAGCATAGATCTATATATTTTTGTGTGTGCTAATATGATGTACAAATATAATATGTAGCTTTCTTGCATGTAATTATATATGTACTTATGTTAATAGTATAAATTATACATAAATGTTTTATAAAATATATTTATGTGTTTAATTGTGTAATTATATTATTTATAATTATTATGTAATTATTTGTATATTAATGTATATATTTTAGGTGTGCTTCTAGCCATGTAAAATATGAACATTAATATATGCATGTGTTGTAACTATTAGTATTTAATTATAAGTTTATATGTGCATATATATATAAGTATATAATTATTTATTTATATATATGTATTGTGATTATTATTGCATATATATATTTATATATATATATATATATATTTTTATATTTTTATTTGTTTTGGTGGCAGTGGTTTCTATGACAGTGAAACTATCATTATTTGGTCTGAACAGCAGCCGCTGTACAGTGGTCAGCATTAATGACAGATCTGTCATTAATGCTGCGGCAGTTTTGAGCGGCAACCTTTCAGCGACGTTTTTTGTGACAGTTTGAAACTGTCAGGAAACTGTGACAGCAGCGGTTTTGTATATGGAGTTTCTGCGACGAATTTTCAGTGACAGTCAAGACTGTCACTATTAACCTGTTTTTATTTTATCTTGTTTTGTTCACTGTTTTCAGTGACACTTTGACAGTTTTAAATTATATTTTATATATTATTATTGTATATATATATATATGTGTATATATATGTGTTTTGTATAATATTTGTAATAATATATTATGTTATTTGTATACATATTGGTTTGTATATATATTATTTTAGGGTATATATTATTTGTATTAGTAGTATACTTTGTGTGAGTATGATTTGGGATCTAATTTTTATTCCTAAATTGTTGTATTTTATTTCTATATTATTTATATAGATTTCTTGTAAGGTTGACCTTGGTTTAACTTTAGTTGACTTTAGAGTTGACCATAGTTGACTTTTGACTTAGAATTTATTTATTGACCTAGGAGTTGACTAGTTTGACTTGTTCTCTTTCTGGGACCTTGTTTTAATGTGGTATTCCATATCTAGGTCTTCGAGGCACCGAGTCAGACATCTGTGAGACTGTTCTTTGGATTTCAGGCGAGTACATTCTCTGATAGTTTCTCATTTATGATATCCTCTATGTTCGTTGTATCTAGTGTAGATTTACATGTTTCTCTCGACACTATGGTTACACGGATTGGTATATCCGGATCTCGTCATGAGATGTTATTCCTTGGTATATGGTGTATATGGTGCAAGTATTGTTTCATTGGTTATCTTGTACATGTACAGACACCGATTCTCGGGGAGACTAGCTATCTTCTTAGGGAATCTAGTGCCATAACATTCCATGGTTGGATCTATTATACCAGTTGGGGGTGGAGAGTATTAGTATAGATATGTGATCAAATCCCTATTGAATAAAGTATTGGTAAGCGAATAGTGTTGATCATGCACCGCACGTATGATTAGCCAGGCCGTATTATATCTTGCCCAAGCCTATCACATGTTAAGCTAGTACTCACACACTTAGTTATTAGTATTATTATTTCATTAGCATATTGTTCATTATTGTATTTCTTTCCAGTATTTCCTTATTGTCTATATATCTCTTGTATCTATTTTGTGTATCTTGTTTATCCACAGCTATTTACTGTTACATAGTTTTTATCATGGATTAGAACTGCTGTTAGAGATGTACTCTGCTCTTTTCTTGACTGAATATATTTTTCCAGATGACACTGAAGAGTACCCTACATATTATGGACCCCAGGATGTTGTGGGTTTAGATTCGGAGACCCTGGCTCAAGAGGGACTTATCCCAACTGAGACAGTTGATCCTGGAGTGTAGCTTGTAGTATGATAGTATTCTTTTGTACTGGATTTGTCTCCAGCTTATTTTGTTACTCTTCAGACTCATTGATGTATTATTTTAAACTCATGAGTTGATGACTATTCTATTCTTATCTGATCCGTGTTCATTCTATTTTAGTTCTGTGATTGAGTACACTATCTTTTGGTGGTTCATTATATTAGATAGACTTTCTAGACAGCGTTCTACCGTCGATTCTGCGGCGTAGGCTGGACGTTGTTTCCGACTAGTACCCTTACCCCGGGTGCGGGTCGTGACAAACTCCAATAGCATCTGAGCCAGGTCCATCCCAACCTCCTGTAGCAGACATACAGAAACACAAAAAGATTTGCTTTGACAAACCTTTGAGAAAAGATATAGCTCGCGGACTGGAAAAACTTTACAACTTTGACATATTGGCCCAACTTGCCAATACCCCTGCAAAGTTATCACTCATCGAGCTCCTTTGTCTGTCCAAAGATATTACTCTGAATTACTCCATTGTTGCACATTGGAATGCCATATATTCTTTAGAATATGGTTTAGGTCTACATCTGCACACACAAATAACTATAGCTCATGCAGTAGACCGAATCCTCCCAAGCCAGGATTCATTTTTCATAATTCTGGCAAAAAAAGAGAGGCGATAAACCCATTATTTTTGGAAAGGTCGAAGATCGTCGAGACTTTATCTTAAAAGAATTAGAACCAAAAAATGGCTGAATACAACTTCACCACTACAATGTACAAACTAAGCGCATCCTCCAGAAGATGGGATATGACCTGAAGAGCGACTAAGGCCTAAACTATAGGAAAGGGAGACGCTTGCCATTGCATCACTTTGCTCCCAGGATAAATCCTGAGATGTACTACCAATAAATCGGTCATGGTTTAGTATATGTCACACCTCCTACAACCTCTGAAGGCTCAGGTGAAGAAGACGAGTTACAATCTCACTCTTTACAGTCGTCCGCCTGGGACTCCGATACTAGCAATGGAGATATGCTCAAGCAAATATTGTCGATCAACGTGGTGTCAGCCGACCCAGAAGAAGACAACGAATACCCGATCGAGCCCTTTGAAGTAAAATCGTGGGCACAAAAACTTGAAGCTTAATTGGAATTATGATTTGAACAACGAAAACCTCCTACTAAAGATGAGGTGGTGCAGGTTGATTTTGGTGACGACTCCGCTTCTAAACCTAGTTTTATCAGCAAAAACCACTCCACGGAAGAGCGTGAATCTCTTACCCAGCTGGTAAGGGAATACATCAACGTCTTCGTATGGAGCTATGAAGATATGCCGGGCATGGATCCTCAAATCGTAATGCACAAGCTCAATATTATGCTAGATGCTAAGCTAGTAAACCAACAACAAAGGGGGTTCCATCAAGACATTATGGATGTAATTGAATCTGAAATAAATAAGCTAATAGCAAGTGACTTTTCACGAAAAGCAACATTTGGATTGGGAGCTATTATTGTTCCAGTCATAAAAAGGGTAAAATCTGAGTCTGCAAAGACTTTTGCGGTTTGAACACGACTTGCCAAAAGGATGATTTTCCCCTTCCAAGCACAGACGTGATGATTGACAACACTTGTGGTTTTGAGCGTATGTCCTTCATGGATGGGTTCTCAGGCTATAATTGTCACGGCCTGCACCGGGTGTAGGGGCACTAGTACGTGGGTACGTCCAGCCTATGCCGCAGCATCGACGGTAGAACATTATCTTGGTTAACAATACTATCTAAATATTTCATACAATATATATAAAGTACCTTTTAAGATATCTCAACTCCCAAATGGAGGAAAAAATGATAATATGATAATGGTAATCAATACTCAATAACAATAATAAACTAGAGGAAAATATGGCAAGATATGGAATAAAAAAAAATACAAAGTCATAATATATCACAAGTCCAAGTCCAATAGCCTAATCTCAACACAATGATCTCAAATATAATACATGTCAAAATATCTAAAATGGGACAAATATAATATCATAAATGAACTAGCTAAGTCTCATCGACTGCTGGTACTATCTCAATAGGCTCTACGGATATTATCTCAACTGGCTCATTATCCTGTGGCAAATAGTACGTAGGACACCAGTCCTCTAATGAATCATCTGAAAAATATATCCAGTCAGGATTAGAGCAAAGTACAACCCAATATCAGTTCCAATAATTGACATAAACTATGAAACAACAATAGCAATAAAAATAAATGATGGAAGTAGCTGAACTAGTACATATCATAAGAAGGAGTATCATGGTAAATAATAAAAATAAACTGTGAACAATATGGTGAGGAACAACAATATAATAAACTGGAATAAAAAAACATAATAATAAATTTGCCTTAAAATATTAGTAAGATAATGTGATCGGCTTGGGCCTAGCACGGTGTCACAACCACATTTTTAGATGAGGGTATTTTTGTCTTTTAGCATATTTATTAATTAGTGATTAATTATTTATATTATGTGTTACTAATTATTATATTATGTAGTGCTATTTAATTACTTGTTAGTGGGCTAGCCTATGTTTAGTTAGACTTGTCATTAGTGGACCCATTAGATTGTCATGACACATTGAGCCTAACATTAGACTAAGCCCATTAGACCCTCTTTCTTAGTTAATTAAGGAGATTAGCTTAATTTGTATTAGTTTAGAGACTTTCCAATATAGACCTTCCTAATTATTCCTCATAATTAAATAGTGGGAGCATGGTGGATATTTTGTTGTGACTTGGAAAGGAAGAAAAGGGGGATGGCCATATGAAGGATTCTCATTCTCTCTCCTCTTAATTAGTTTATTTTATTTATATCCCCAATTGTGTTCTTCCCCAAATTGAGTCATCCCCCCAAAATTTAACCCAAATCATACCCATTCTCTCTTAATTTTATCATATAAGAAGCATTGGAGCTTGTATTGTAAGAAAAACTTGAAGGAAGAGAAATTGGCAAGGAAATTGTGTCCTAATTGTGTCCATTAAGTATTTTATTATGAATCCATCTCCCAATTGGTAAATTCTGAATCCATCCATTGATTTAGACTCTAATTCATGTATTTAACTATTAGGAATCATCCATTGGATTATGGCTACCCATATGACCAAGAATTATGTTCATATGACTTGTATTGTGGATTCTATATGGTAATTTGTGTCCAATTAGAGAGAATTACGAGATTGACATATCAAGTGTGTCATGAGACAAATTAGATCTAATTAAATGGAGATTGTGGGACTAGGTACGTGTCCACAATTGGACACGGGTAGAGCGTATCATAGTATTTTGTGATACGGTGTGATACGGGACTCATTTTTGGGTGATTTGTATAATTGCTCTTTAATTCTATTGTAACAAGTTGTATTAGTTCGGAATTAGTATATTTGATATGTAGGAATGTTTACTTTAGAGTATTGTGAGTTTTGACTCCCATTTTGATGTGTATCATAGAGTATCCTAGTGTGATACTAGGATGCACACTAGGTGTTTGTGATATTGCTCATTGGAAGTTTTATATATATATATATATATATATATATATATATATATATATATATATATATATATATATACGTTTATAGTTGTGTAGGTGTTTATGCGTGTAGAGGGGGATATATATCTATATGTAGATATAGTATACTTATATTTTAGAGTGGAGTATGGAACTGTGTGTGTATCATTATGAACTGCATGTTGTGTTTCCAGTGTAGCAGTGGGGTGGTATACTGTCCAGTACACACATTGCAGTGCACTGTTGGGTATACACAGTAGTAAACAACAAGGTAGATAGGAGTTGGTTCCAAGTTACGCAGGTGACAGATAATTAAGGATTTGGGGTTTGGGCCTGTTGTAAGTCTGATACAGTAGGTAATTGTGGTTATAGTGAGTGGTATAGGAAGATGTGAGGCTTTGTTCACAAGGTATTGAATGCCTTTGTGTAACAGTTAGGTGTCTGCTTGAATTGGAAAGGAGAAAGGAATGGCAGCAGCATTAAGAGTAGCAGTAGCAAGTTAGGAAGGGGGAGCAGTCTAGTCCTTGTGTCTAATGTGAAATGCCAAGTGAGTGTTAGAGAGTGCTCAGGTGCATGATAAATATCAGTGCTTGTTCTCATCTTAGAAGAACAAGTGTGGGATATGAGTTAATATCGGAATGTGAATAGAGTAACCAGCTGTGCAAAATTGAGTGGTTAGTTAGTAGAATGTACGTTGATGTATGGTGTAGTGTATCGCATGGCTATGTGCAGGTGGAGGGTATTAGTGTAACTGTATAATACATGATATAAATGTGTGTGTGAGTGTTGATATAGACTGAGTGTTAAGTTGTAGGTATGTATCAGAGTTGGAACCAAGGTGTACAGAAATCAAAGAGGGTGCAAGTAAGGATTATTTGAGTATCAGTGTTCATGGGTGACTATCAAGGTTGTGTTCTAGTATTAGCATGTGTGTACCATGCCAAGATGAGTGTGAATATTGAGAGTCCAGTTTAGACCAAGGCAAGTGTCCGGGTGCGGTTGTCTACATGAGGGGTTGCATCTCTTTAACCAATGTGCTCAGGATATAAGTAATCAGGAATTAAGATTAAGTTGGGAATATCAAGTGTGCTTTAATGTTGGCAGTGTAGAGGTTTAGAACAAGTTCCTGGGGTGATGCATCCAGTGGGCTAATGGGTGAGTGCAAGAGTAGGTAATGATTGATATAAGTTATTTGGTCTAAGTAAGCAAGGTAAGGTTAAGTAATAAGTTATATAGAAGGAATTAGAGATCACTATATATATATATAAGTTATTTAATAATATTAGCTATTAACCTAGTATTAGCTATATGTTCCCTAGCTAGTATCAGGGTAATGACTTTTATGATCTAGAAAACCTAAATAGGTAAGGTATGGACCTAGTATAGCTAAAATAAGCTAGTGTTAGCTAGTTAGTGGCCAATCGACTATTTAACTTAGTATGGACCTAGTTTAGCTGGAAATGGCCTAAAAGAGCATGTTTAATGCATTTTAGTTCATTATCACTTTATTATGCCTCTTTGACATGCCATTCATGTATAGTTGTGCGACACCAGCTCGAATACCGAGATATATTATTTTTTCAGGACCACGGGTGAGTACATTCTCTGATAGTTTTTTTGATAGACTCTTTGTTTCATATATTTAGTATTGAGATATTTGATTCTTGACACGATGGTTTCACAGATTGGTATACGTAGATCTTGGTCATGAGATATTATTGTCGTGGTTACTCAATGATCACCGTATCGTGCTTCATGATTACTCATTAATTACTATGATATCTTAGTGATTATATCGACCATGATTATAATACATAATATTATAGATCATGCAGTATGAAATATGTGTTATAACGTGTCATGATTTAGATTCGTGTACTAGTCGGGGATTGGAAAAGTATTAGTAGATATGTGATCATACCTTATAGCCCGTGATAGTTAGAAGATCATGCAAATCATTCGTGATCACGCTAGCTCACCTTTTATATATAGCCCATGTTAGGCCCAAGCCGATCATAATATCTTACTAATATTTCAAGGCACATTTTATATATTATTTTCTATATTCCAGTTTATTACATTATTGTTCCTCACCAATTGTTCTCATTTCTTGCCATTATTTACCATGATACTTCTTCTCGTGACACATGCTAGATCAGTTACTTCCATCATTTATTTTTATTGCTATTGCTACTTCATAGTTTTTGTCAATTATTAGAACTTATATTTGGGTTGTACCTTGCTCCAATCCCGACTAGATATATTTTTTAGATGATTCATTAGAGTACTAGTATCCTACATACTATGGGCCAAAGGATGGTGAGCCAGTTGAGTTATCACCCGTAGAGCCTATCCAGTTAGCACCAGCAATTGATGAGGCATAGTAAATTTATTCTTGATATTGTATATGTCAGATAGACTTTGGAATTATATTTTTATTTGAGATCTTGTGTTGAGATTAGACTTGGACTTGAGATATATTTGTGACTTTATTTCGTTCCTTCTATTTTATATCGTTCCCTATCTTCCTCTAGTTCGTTATTATGATTGAGTATTGTGTACTATTACCATATGATCATATTGTCCTCCATTGGAGTTGAGATAGCATGACCAGTACCTTCTATATATATTGTGCGAGATATTTAGATAATATTATTTACTTAGACAGCGTTCTACCGCCGATGCTGCGGTGTAGGCTGGAAGTACCCACATACTCGTGCCCTTACACCGAGTGTAAGTCATGATACACGGACTATATTAAGGGAAGCTAGCCTGACCATACGTGAATTACATGATCTGCTATCTATCAAGGGATATACTAAATCATAGGCTATAAGGTATGATCACATATCCACTAATACTTTCCAACCCCCGACTAGTACACAGATCCAAAACATGACATGTTATAACACGTATATCATAATGCACGGTCTATAATATCATTCACTATGATCATGGTATATATAATCACTAAGATATCACGGTAATCACTGAGTAATCATGAAGCACGACACGGTGATCACTGATTAACCACAACAATAATATCTCATGGCAAAGATCCATGTATACCAATCTGTGTAACCATCATGTCAAAAATCAAATATCTCAATACTAAATATATGTACATAGAGACTACCAAATAAGAAAACTATCAGAGAATGTACTCGTCTGTGGTTCTGAGCAAAAGATGTAACTCGGTGTTCGAGAAGGTGTCACACACACCTATATGTGAATATCATGTCAATTGGGTGTAATAAAGTGATAAATGAGCTAAAATGCACTAAATATGCTGTTATAGGTCATTCATCGGTCATACTAGTCAAACTAGGTCAAACTAAAGTCAAACTAATCAATTCTAGGTAGCACTAGTCTAAATCTAGGTTTCTAGGTCCATACCTTGAAGTACTAGCTAAACTAGCTAACATCACTAAGTATTATATATAACTTATATATACTATTATCTCTATTACCAGGTAATACATTAATATTAATACTTTGACTAACATCTACCCTTGAGATAACTCATAACCATGACCCTAGCTCAAAACCTTAAACTTATATAGTTATCATATAATAATATACCTAGGAGTGTTCCATACCTATCACGCAAACAAATACCAATATAACACCAACTTACTTGAACATATCTAGCTCTAACAGGCTATAAAAACCTAATAGTCCCTCTTAAGTATCATACACTGGTACTACACCTTAATTTATTACCTGCACCCCTACTCAACCAGAACACACTTACCTCTTATACACACAATTAACACCCCCATACCCTAGAATACCCGATACAGTCCATATCAGCTCACACTCTGATCTCTCCTAAGTTGCTGCAACCTACACACTAGGACTGATACTCAAGAGGTCAACATCTCTACAACTTTCAATAAGACACTTGGCTCTACCTCACCTAGAAGCTCCATAAATACCATAACCTAGCCTCTGTATCTAGGTGCATCTGTATACAGTATCGTGCTTCACACTGCCTGCAGAATATATGCATCCACCCACTACTGCACATTAGTGCAAGTTTGAACCCAGGTTCACACAACCCATCCTTGCTTATAGGTGATACACCACTGTGTATCTGATACTCCAATCACCTAATACCAATAGCTTCTTCACATTGTTACTACATCAAACAATATCCAATCACCCACTACCCCTCATACCTGATCGAAACACAGACTCGTGCTCAAGCCTATACTGCTGCTACTGCTGTTTTGTATTAGATAGTAGTGCATTTAGCATAATATTGCTGCTACTATATCTATATGTTACTGTTGCAATAATTGTTGCCTCTTAAACTAACCAACATTGTTGTTGATCTCTAAATCCTGGCTACCTTAACTTCATGTGCTGTTATTGTTCATACTATCCGACTGTACAGTGCACAAGGCCTGTGCCCGAGCCCCCCCCAATATTATGTACTTGTATCAATCATATACACATATATAGTTGATAATTATGGAGAATTGAGAGTTTTGGCATCTCAATTGAGAACGTATCATGAGTATCCTAATTGTGCACTCTAGATATTTGATGAAATGGCTATTAGTGTATATATTGTGTTCATCCAAGCATTATTTGTGTTATATAGAGACATATATGGATGTATCTATTAGGTAGTATGGAGGAGAACTAGTGTATCAGTATGTATCAAATACACATATATATAACTAATACAATTAGTTTCAATAGGATTTGAAGAGTAATTATACAAATCACCCAAAATGAATCCCGTGTCATAGCGTATCATAAAATACCATGATACGCTCTACTCGTGTCCAATTGTAGACACGTATCTAGTCCCATATTATCAATCCAGGTCTAATTAGATCTAATTGGTCTTATGACACATATTTGATGCATCAATCTCATAATTCTCCTAAAATGAGCACAAATATCCATGTAGAAATTATAATAGAGGTCCTATGAACCTAGTTCTTGTTTATATAGGTAGCCCTAAGCTAAAAAAGATTTTCTAATGGTTAAATGCATGATTTAGAGTATACATTATAGGAGAAATCAAAATTTACCGATTGGGAGATGAATTTCTAATGAAATACTCAAATGAATACAATTAGGACACAAGTTCCATCACACTTTCTTCTTCTCCAAGTGTTCCTTGCAATCTAAGATCTAATGCTTCTTAGATGAAATAATTGGAAGGGAATGAGAGTGAATTAGGTAAATTTGGTGGAGGGATGAGTCAATTTGGAGAAGAACACAATTGGGGATCTAGAATGAATGAATTAATGAGAGGAGAGAGAGAGAGAGAGAGAGAGAGAGAGAGAGAGAGAGAGAGAGAGAGAGAGAGAGAGAACCCCTTCTTGTGGCCGGCCCCCTTTCCCCCCTCTCCATGCAACATGTAATATCCAAGATTTCCCCCACTAATTAGTTATGAGGTTTAATTAGAGAGGGATATATTAGAAAGCTTCTAATCTAATAAAAATTAATCTAATCTCCTTAATTAACTAAAGGAAATGAGTCTAATGGGCCTAGTCCAATATTGGGCTCATTGTGTCATGTCAATCTAATTGGGTCCACAAATGACAAGCCCAAATAATAGGCTAGTCCACTAACTAATTAATAAATAGCACAACACAGAATAAATAATTAGTAGCATAATATATAAATATTTAATCACTAAATATAAAACATGCTAAATGACAAAAATACGCTCATCTAGGAATATGGTAGTGACAATAATCAAATCAAGATATTTCTAGATGACGAAAAGCATACATTATTTTGAATACTGATAGGAGTATACTGTTATACAGTAATGCCCTTCGGGTTGAATAACGCAGGTGCAACATACCAACGAGCAAATAGCACCATCTTCCGTGAATATCTGTGCATAGTCGAGTGTTATGTTGATGACATTGCTGTCAAGGGACGTTTGCAGGAGTACCACCTCCATGACCTGAAGACAATATTCGACTTAATACGAGCGCACCATTTAAGGATGAACCCTACTAAGTCTTTCCTGGGAGTCTCCAACAATAAGTTCTTGGGTTTTATCATAACTTGGAAAGGTATTCATATTGACCCTGAGAAGACGAAGGCTATCCTTTATATGCACCCTCCAAGAAACCTTCAAGAACTTTGCGGTCTACAAGGAAGGTTAGCCTATATCAGGAGATTCATACCTAACCTCTCTAGGCAGTGTCAACCATTCACCCAGCTAATGAAGAAGGGAGTCTCCTTCGTTTGGACCAAAGAATGTCAACAAGCCTTCGATTACATAAAGAACTACCTCACGAAGTCCCAAGTATTGGTGGATCCAATTATAGGAAAACCCTTCCTACTCTACGTATGAGCAATGGGCTACTCTCTCCGTACTTTGCTATCCCAAAATAGTAATGTAGGTCATGAGAAGGCCATCTACTATCTCAGCAGGACGATGATCGGCGAGGAACATAGACATGACCCTGTCAAGAAGGAGTGCCTCACCCTTCTCTTCATTGTTTAAAAGACCCGTCATTATTTAACCGGTCAAAAAATCTATACGATTTTGCTAGTTAACCCCCTCAAAGTCCTCATGATGAAGCCTGGGGTACTTAACTCTCGTTTATCCATATGGACAATACTATTGTTACCTTACGATTTGGTATTTATCCCATATAAGTCTGTTAAGGGCCAAGCATTGGCTGACTTTCTAGCAGCCCATCCGGTACCAGAATCCTTAAAGCTTTACTACGAGATTCCAAACGAGGTGTTAGAATCTAATACAACGATATAAGAGTCTGTATGGATAATGTTCTTCGACAGTGCTTCAAGAACAGGGCCCAAAGGCAATATTATCGCTAAAGTGGGGATAGTATTAATTTTTTGCGATGACCTGGTCATCAATCACGCTTATTTACTTACAGAGAAATATTCCAACAATGTGGCAGAATAAATGCCCTTATTATTAGACTCCAACTAGCTAAATAACTGGATGTGGACTACTTAGAGGCCTATTGTGATTCCAAACTCATCGCTAGTTCGGTCCGTGGCGAGTTTGAAGTTCGTCACGAGGACTTACTCCCCTACCATCATGTGACAATCGAGATAAGTTCTACTTTACAAGATTCTTCATAGAGCATATGTCACGACTATAAAACATCGAGGTTGAAGCTCTTGCTGGTCTCGCAGCTTCCTTGGCAGTCCCGATTAAGCCCTATCAATTGGGCACAATGGTCGGTCAAGAATTGGTCTGCCCTAAGAATAACTTATGCTTCTGTCTCAGAAACTATGCGGAAATAGACGACAACGTCAAGGATTGGAGACTCCCATTCATAGACTTTGTCGTCTATGAAATCCTTACAGATGACCCAAAGGAGACCACTTCCGTCAGAAGATGCTCCCTCCTATTCTACTATGATACAACTTATTCCACTTCCCGGAGATTGATTCTCCATGTTTGTTCTCCTTGCTAGAGCCAGGGGCCTTTTCAGTCGCTGTCTGGTGAGCAGAAAAAATGTTGGGTCCAGTCTTCAGTACCAAGTATCCTCATAATCAGGATCTATTTTCAGCCGTTCCTAAAGTTGGAATGTCTTCAACATGGGCTTCAATCCTTCGTTCTGGTGCAACCCTGGTTCAAGGGCTTGATTGGTTGTTTAGGTCTTCCTTAGGGGGGACCTTACGGCTATTAGTTGTATAATAATATTCTGACAATCTTTTTAAGGAGAAAACAGTCGAGTCCGGCCTGAGACTTTTCCCGAATGAAGTGCATTAAAGATAGGGCCACTGAAATATGCTTTCACAATTCAAGAGTGTGTCACTTGCGTCTTTTTTCCGCATCAAAAAGAAGATTATCGACTATACTTCTCACTCTACCAAAAAAGTGCCTGGAACATAAAGGAATCTACGAGTAGTTTCAGTGGTGGAACGTGCGGAACCACATATTGGATCACTCCAGTGCGGCACGAAGCCGCTGACGCCACTAAGCTGTTATAGCATCATTCATACGAAGAGATCCTGCTACGATGCCTATCGAACACAGATGCAAAGTAAGTACTTCATGAAGCTCACAATGGTGTTTGTGGTGCTCACCAACCCTATCCTAAGCTACAAGACTGCCTCCGACGTATGGGCTACTATTGGCTAATGATGGTATCATATGTTGATTATGAAAAGAAGTACAGAATGTGTCAAATCTATGCCGACTACATCCGATCATTGCATCTTGGCCGTTAGAAGCATGGGTGTCACGTCCTAGAACCAGAATATTGGAAAACAGGACTGACAAGGCCAGCTACGTATACTTAGATCACTATGGTACTTTACATATACAGTGAAGCTGTAAGACATAAGGGGTCACTACTACAAGCAATCAGTCAAGCCTAGGTCCAACAAACCCTAGTATCTCAATCACAAGAACAATAGGAATAATAACAAGATATAAGATTAGCTGAAATATAATAGTAAAGTATCCCAAACTATAATATACAGATGATCATGAAGCTAGTGAATTGAAAATGAACAAACTAGCCAGAATTTAAGTAATACATGATCATCCCTAGAATATGTCAATTATGCTAATGCCTGTAGGCTAACTGATCAAACCAAAATATGAGCTAAATACGTGCTCGGTTGCTAAACGCTAACAAAATAGAATGTACATTACAGTGGAGAAGTAAGAAAACTCATTCAAGCGGTCTGGTGCTACTGGTGGTCGCTATTCTCAGGAAAGTATGGAAGATCCTCCGTTACTGCTACTGGATTTGGCCATGCAAAACCAGTTGGGTCAGACCCCAAATAACAAGTACCATAAAGAAAGACAATCTAGGAACTTAAACCCACAACATAAGCAATATAAATACTGAAAGTAAAGACTGAATGTAAAAGATCTCAGGATAATAAAAGAAATAATATAAAGCTATAATGAGACATATCCTGGACTGATAATTAATAGAGTAACATGCGTAAAAAATACAAGTGTGATCACGTAAAGCCTAGACTAACCATCATCCATAAGTCACGACAAATCATATAAGTACAACTTGATACTTTAACTAACTAGGGTTATCATAATCCTAATTACTAAATATTATAATGCAACGCGAATGCTAGATTCCTTCTGATTGCATAGGAAAAATACACCATTGGTATACCGGTCCAGAGATAGAAAAATATAGCAAGTTTTGGATTCCAACAAATTGGTATACCATCGGTATTCTGTAGTACACCGTCGGTATGCAATTCCAAGTAGACAAAAAGTTACTGGAAAACAAAGTTTCACAAATTGGTATACAGTCGACACAACCCAGTATGCCGTCGGTATGCCGGCCAAGACAAATATCCTGAAGTTGGTCAACAAATGTCGGCTTGATCGGCATACCATTAGTATATTGTTTGTACACCGTCGATATGCTGATAGGGTTCAAAATAAAAATCAAGAAATTAATTCGATCGAAATTGGTATATCATCGGTATACTGTAGTATACCGTCAGTATGTCGATTCCAAGGATAAACATGGTTAAAGTCAGTCAAGTCTGATTTTTGGAATCCGAATCCAAATCAAATCTCAAAAATCACTAAAGCCAAATATAACAGGGAGTCAAATATAGCGGTAAGTCTCATATTACAATATGAATTAATCTCCCGGTCACAACTCTGGTACCATTTCCATTACCGAGTTACCAAAAATGGACGAGACAATATTCTACCAGAAAGCAAAACCAAGATGGTTACTAGGCTATAAATCACGATATGAATAATAATAGTAAAGCAAGTCTAAGCTAAAAAATAATAACCAAAGCTACAGGAAAGTAAAATGACAGAAAATAAAAGAAGTTTACAAAATCAGCAAGGTGTACTGGCCTAAAGTGAGCTCTCAGCCTAAACCTTCTAGTCCACCACCACGAAGGGGTTCAGAAACCACATTCCAGGTCTCAAAACCCTGCTCTAAGCTCGAGAGAGAAATGAAAAAGAGAGGAAAGAGAAAGAGAAAGAGAAAGAGAAAGAGAAAGAGAAAGAGAAAGAGAAAGAAAGAAATCAAATAAATCAAATACTATTTATAGAGAAATATCACGAAAATATCTCCAAAAGTGAAACAAATATCTGTCGGACAGTGTACCGTCGGTATACCGGTCAGGTAGTAAAGTTTTAATTTTGATAACTTTTGAGCTTCCTCAAGATCCAATAGAATACAATAACTAGCACAAAATAAGTATTCGCATAAAATATGAAAACTGTGAGACGAGTCTCACAACTCTCCCCTCCTTAGAAAATTTTGTACTATGAATTTCCATAAGGATCCAAAATTAGCTAACAAGAAAATCCAAGAAAGCAAGCATGAAACCGAAATTAGTAGAAAACTCATGTGAGCATAAAATTTCTTGGGCAACAACAAGAAATTAGAAAGAAACAAGAACAGTCATAATAGATAAGCTATCAATCAATCACATGCACAAGCTAACATATGACATGGGTATACGAATAAGTATACCTCATAAGTCGAAGAGAAATGGATAACGAGTATGCATATCATCCTCATGCTCCCACGTTGACTCGCCCAGTGAGTGGTGCCCCCAAGCAACACGAACTAATCTGATAGTTTGGTTCTTGAGAACCTTCTCCCTCTGGTCTAAAATAGACACAGGCCTATCCTTATATGATTGGTCAGTACCAACGACCAACTCAGAATAATCTAGGATATGACATGGGTCTGGAATATACTGACATAACTGATATACGTGAAAGACATCATGTAACTCATGAAGTGATGGTATAAGAGTTAGACGATATGATACATCTCCAACTTGCTCAAGAATATCGAACGAGCCTATATATTTGGGACTAAGTTTTCCTCGTACTCCAAATCTGATAACTCTACGGGTAGGCAATATCCTGCAAAAAATATGGTCGCCGACAGAGAAGTCAAGATGACGACGGTGATGATCTACCCAATGACACTGGCAATCCTGAGCCACTCAGAGATGCTCTCTGATCTTCCTGATTACTCCAACCGACTGAGCAATCATCTCTGGACCAAGTATCTGTCTCTCGCCAATGTTATCTCAAGCTAACAGTGATCTGCATCTCCTACCATACAAAGCCTCGAAGGGTGCTATCTGAATGCTCGTCTGGAAGTTGTTGTTATAGAAAAACTCTACTAAATGCAAGTAATTCTCCCAAGATCCTTCGAAGTCAAGTGTATAAGCTTGAAGCATATCCTCCAAAGTCTGAATAGTATGCTCCGACTGCCTGCCTATCTACGGATAGTAGGCTCAACTAAAATTTAACCTAGTACCCATACTCTATTGTAAGCTCTACCAGAAATGAGACATGAATCGCAAATCTCTATCTGAGACTATGCTAGCTGGCACACCATGCAATATGACTATCTGCTTCATGTACATCTCAGCTAACTGCTCTGTAGACTGGTCCACTCTAAAAGAAAGAAAGTGAGTAACCTTCTTGAATTGATCCACTATAACCCATATAGCATCTCTGCTTGAGAGGGATCTAGATAGATCGGTCACAAATCCTATAGTAATATAGTCCCACTTCTACTCCAGAATCGGTAAAGGCTAAAGTAGTCCGACCGGTCTCTAATGCTTAGCCTTGACCTATTGACAGACTAAACACCAAAAAATGGCCCGAGCTATCTCCCTCTTTACACCATTCCACCGGAAGTGTTGACGAATTTCCTGATACATCTTTGTCCCTCCTGGATGCACTCAGTACTAAGAACTGTAGGCCTCTGACATAATCATTTATCGGATATCTTCTCTCGGCACACAAAGTTGACTCCCAAACCTGAGAGTCCCATCCTCATGAATGCTCAACTCTGGTCTGCGATCTTACTTACACTCTGCTCTGAGCTGTTGAAGTCTGACATCTTAAGTTTTTTTTGCTCTGATCCTCTCAACTATAGAAGACTGAACCTGTAGACTCAACATAAAACTGATATCACTAGGTAATACTACCTCGATATCCATCTCTTGCAGATCCTCCAAAATATGGCATTATTCTATCAAGAAGTAAGCTTCTCCTTTCCTGCTCAAGACACTGCTACGACATTGGCCTTTCCTGCACGATACCGAAGGTCAAGATCATAGTCCAACAATAACTCGAGATACCTTCTCTGACGTATGTTGAGTTCCTTCTGTATGAACATATACCTCAATCTCTTGTGGTCTGTAAATATCTCCACTCGATCACCATGTAAATAATTCCTTCAGATCTTAAGTGCAAACATTACTGCTGCTAACTCAAGATCATGCGTTGGACAACTCTTCTTATGGTCTCGAAGCTGCCAAGACGCATAAGCTACCACTATTCCATATTGTATAAGGACACACCCTACTCCTACTCCTTAAGTATCACAATACACTGAGAACCCACCGGGTCCCACTGGAAGTGTCAGAATATGAGCCAAAATCAAACTCCGCTTGAGATTCTCGAAAGAAGTCTGATAAGTATCTGACCACTCAAAGCGCACATCCTTACACGTCAGCCTTATCAAGGGTGCGAAGATCCTAACAAAGTCTACCAAAAATCATTTGTAGTAGCCTACTAAACCCAAAAAACTGCGTACATCTTCAGATGTACGGGGTCCTGGCCAACTCTCAAAAGCTTCCACCTTCCTGGGATCCACCTTGACTCCTCCACCAGAAATAATGTGTCCCAAGAACGAGATACGATCAAGCCAGAACTCATACTTGTTGAACTTTGCATACAGCTGCTGCCCTCGAAGGATATGAAGAACTACACGAAGATGCTGCTTATGCTCTTCCTCACTCTGACTATAGACCAAGATATCATCAATAAACACTATCACATACTGGTCTAAGTAAGGCATGGAGATGCTATTCATGAGAGACATAAATATAGTTGGTGCATTGATCACTCCAAATGGCATAACTAGGAACTCCCAATGATGATATCTAGATCTGAATGCCGTCTTAGGTATATCCTGCTCTCTAACTCTGATCTGATGATACCCAGACTGCAAATTGATCTTAGAAAATATAGTTGCCCCACTAAGCTGATCAAATAAGTCATCTATCCTGGACAAGGTATACTTGTTCTTAATGGTTGCCCTATTTAGTATTCTATAATCAATAACTAAATGCGATGAACCATCATTCTTTTTAACAAGAAGTAATGGGGCTCCCCAAGGCGATGTACTAGGTTTAACAAATCCCTTGGCTCTCAACTCCTCAATCATCTGGTACAAGATCTATAACTTAGATGATGATATCCTATAAACCCTCTCTGATACTGGCTTTGTACCCGGTATCAAATTAATATAGAACTCCACATCTCTAACTGGTGGTACACCTGGTAGCTCGTTTCAAAATATGTCAAAAAGCTCACAAACTACTCTGGAAAATCGTACCTCCTTAGTCTCTGCCATTATCAAGGTAACCTCCACTGACTCTACTGTATCTCTCAAGAACGAGAACTCCTTTCCACTAGGTACACAAAATATAACCTTGCTACTATGGCAATCTATTATCGCATGTTTCGCACTTAACCAATCTATCCCAAGAACGACATCATAATCGTCCATAGGAAACTTTATCAACCTTGCAAGAAACTCTCTCCCGCATACTATAACTCTACACGAGGGATATACTCTATCTAATCCTACAAGACCATTACCAGTAAGAATATTCAACCTTACAGGTAAGGACTTGGACTCCAATCTAACTCGTATCGTAAAGTGAGCAGATATAAATAAATACAATGCACCAGAATTAAATAAAACTGAACTTTAATAAAACTGGACGATAATGGTACTGCTACCACCTCTTCTGCTGCCAAAGCCTCCTCCATCGATAGCAAGGCATATCCCTATCCTCTGGGTGCTGGTCCCCTCTGTTGCTAACCTCTAGGTCTTGCCTATGCCTGTGCATGTGCCTGCGCATACTGTTGCAGCCTCTGCTGGAAAGCCTAAGCCTGCAGAGGCAAAGGCCTCTGAACCTGCTGCTGCTGCACTGGTACTGGTGCCCTGTACTACGGTGCTGCTAGCTGAACTGCTGATTGGGCTGACGATGATCCAGTCTGGTTTCTCTTAGGACATGCTCCGACCATGTGGTCTGATGTCCCCCACACCAAGCATAGTCCCTGTGCCCAATGGCACTTCTATACTATATGCCCAGGTTTTCAATAATGTAAAAAACTACGAGAAGAAGAAGATGACTGCCTCTGCTAAGGAAACGTCTGGGAAGACTGTTGAGATGATGTCGTCCTCCTCGAGGATCCAATCGTCAAGGATCGAACTGTTGAAGCTGGTGCTGATGATTGGGATGCTGATCCTCCTGAAATATTAGGCCTCTTCTAGCTCCCAACTCGATCGATAATCCTTTACAATGTGTACTCATACTTCTGGCTGCCTGCATCACCGCATCAAAGGTCTGAAACTCATGCTGCTCTACCGCTAAGATAATTTATAAATGGAGTCCCATCTGGAACCTCCTCGCTCTCTCCAACTTGGTCGCTACCAAAGTAGTAGCAAAACGACTAAGTCTCAAAAAATCTGTCGCATAATTGTTGAGGGTGCCCTCCTGCCTGAGGTTGTTAAACCTCTACTGAAGCTCGTAATGCACTATTGTATCAAAATACCTCGACTGAAATCTCTCATTTAAAATTGTCCATGGAATCGGTGCTGTGAGAGAACCCTCCTGCGCTACCCACCAGTCACGATCCAAGTCCAATGACTATGGCCTCACTACAGTTGTACGCTCTCTATCCAGAGTCCCTGATGCCTCTAAGATGGCCTCAGTGTCCTGTAACCAAGTATCGAACGAAATTGCGTCTTATGTACCATTAAATTATGGAGGACTGAGACGCCTGAAGCTGCTCGCAGAATTATAGATCTAAGAACCACCTTCCTCCAATACTGTCTGGACAAACTGAGTGAGTACATCACTCTAGTACTGTTGGATTATCATGAAACCTCGAAGAATATCCATCAGTTCTCGGGCAACCCCTTTAGCTGTTCGGGCTGAACAGGGTGCACATGTACTACCTGCTGGTCAGATAGTGCCGACCGATCTACCTTAGGATCTACTCTAGACTCTGCCCTAGAATACTGAGGCCGACCTCCAGGAATACGCTAGGCGCCCAAAGCTATCCCTCCTCGAGCTGCACTCGATCCATCTGACTGATAGTAACATGAATAGTGCCCCTAAAAGTAAAGGACACAAGAGTCAATCAGAGAACAGGATAGATCAATGAATAAGCAGATAATATGTCAAGAATCAGGGATGGAGAAGAATAACTAGGGATCAAGGGGAACAGTTTTAGGATTGAGACATCTAGCAACATCAACAACCCCTACATAATTGTAAAATCCAGATCAAATCTACTTAGACAAACATAATCCACTCAGATAAACATAATCCTCTCAGACAGACCTGCATGGGCTACCACTAAAACAATGTCACGCTCCAGAACCAGAATAATGAAAAGCGAGACTAACAAGGCCAGCTACGTATACTTAGAGCACTCTGGTACTCTACATATAGAGTAAAGCTGTAAGACATGAGGGATCACTACTACAAACCATCTGTCAAGCCTAGGTCCAATAAACCCTAGTGTCTAAATCACAAGAACAACAGGAATAATAATAAGATATAAGACCAGCTAAAATATAATAGTAAAGCATCCCAAACTATAATATACAGATGATCATAAAGCTAGTGAATACAAAATGAATGAACTGGCCAAAATTTTAGTCATACATAATCAACCCAAGGATATGTCAATCATGCTAATGCCCGTAGGCTAACAGATCAAACCAAAACATGAGCTAAATATGTGCTAGATGGCTAAACGCTAATAAAATAGAATGTACATCAGAGTGGAGAACTAAAAAAACTCACTCAAGCAGTTTGGTGCTCCTGCTGGTCACCATCCTCAGAAAAGTATGAAAGATCCTCTGGTGCTGCTACTGGATCTAGCCATGCAAAACCAGTATGGTCAGGCCCCAAATAGCAAGTACCACAAATGAAGCCAATCTAGAAACTTAAACCAACAACAAAAGCAAAACAAATACTGAAAGTAAAGACTGAATATAAAAATCTCAGGATAATAAAGGAATTACTGTAAACCTGCAATTAGGCATATCCTGAACTGATGATTAATAGAGTAATAAGTACAAAAAAAAAAGTATGATCATGTAAAGCCTAGACTAACCATAATCCATATGTCACAAAAAATCATATAAGTACGACTTGATACTTTAACTAACTAGGGTTATCACAATCCTAATTATTAACAATTATAATGCAACGCGAATGCTAGAGTTCCTTCTGATCGCATGCTCCTACAGTCTGTCTGGGATATTTATGCACAAACTAGCATCGGATACTCCTCAAGATACTCCACAATATAAACCACTAGATCCTCCTCAAGATAATTATATGAATAACCATGACTGCGTTTCATGTACTAAGTGAATATCTAGTTATTAACCCCTAGCAGTTTCTTGTATGAATCTGGGTATGTCATTCTGCAGTATCCATCCTAGACATGATACTATAAAATAAATTCTAATAGTAATATAATTAAGTTTAATATATATTTCACAAATGGACTAATGTAAGCCACGATAACAACCAAGCCACGTGAAACCAAGTGAAGCCAAGTGAAGCCAAGTAAAGCCAAGTAAAGCCAAGTAAAGGCATGTCAATCCAGGTGAAGCCAAGTAAAACCATGTAAATCCATGTCAATACAGATGAAGCCAAGGGAAACCAAGTCAAGTCATGTCCGATGAAGCCATGTAAAGTCATGCCAAGTAAAGTCCAGTCAATCATGTCATCACGTGTAGCCCGACAAAGCCGGATAAAATCGAGTAAAGCCAAATCAAGTCAAGTCATCTAAATCTATGTAAGTTCATGTCCAAATTATGTCAAGTCATTGCTTATCCAAGCAAAAGCCAGAAGTATCATAACGAAATCATAAAAACCCAAGAATTCCTAAAAAAAGTGCATAATCGGTATACCGTCGGTACAAACCAGTACACCGTCGATATACCGGTCCAGAAATAGAAAAAATATAGTAAATTTTTGATTCCAACAAATTGATATATCGTCGGTATGCCGTTCCAAGTAGGCAAAAAGTTACTAGAAAATAATGTTCCACAAATCAGTATACCATCGACACAGCCCAATATACTGTTGGTATGTCGGCCAAGATAAATATCCTGAAGTCGGTCAACAAATGTCGGCAGGATCGGTATACCATCTACACCGTCGGTATGCCGATAGGGCTCACAAAAAAATATCTAGAAATCAAGTCGGTCAAAATTGATATACCATCGGTATACTATATACTACCGTCGATATGTCGGTTTCCAAGAATAAACATGGTTAAAGTCTAGTCAAGTCTGATTTTCAAAATCCAAATCAAAACCTAAAAATTACGTGAACCAAGTCTAACATGGAGTCAACTCTAGTGGTAAGTCTCATATCATTATATGGACTAAATCTCATGGTCATAACTCCGGTACCATTTTCGTTACCGAGTTACCAAAAAGGGACGTGATAAGATTTTACCATAAATAAAACTAGAGACGGTCACTAGGCTAGAAATCACGATATGAAAAATAATAGTAAAGCAAGTCTTAGCCAAAAAGCAATAACCAAAGCTCCAAAAAAGTAAAATGACAGAAAGTAAAAGAAGTTCACAAAAATGGCAAGGTGTACTTGCCTGAAGCGAGCTCCCAGCCTAAATCTTCTAGTCTACCACCACGAAGGAGTTCAGAAACCACACTCCAGGTCTCAAAACCATGCACCAAGCTCGAGAAAGAAATGAAGAAGAGAGGAGAGAGAAAGATAAAAAAAGAAATAAAATAAAACAAGTACTATTTATAAAAAAATATCTCAAAAATATCTTGAAAAGGGAAACAAATATCTGTCGGGCAGTATACCGTCGGTATGCCTGTCTGGTAGTAAAGTTTCAATTTTGAAAAATTTTGAGCTTCCTCGAGATATAATAAAATACAATAACTAGCACAAAATACGTATCAGCATAAAATATGAATATTGCAAGATGAGTCTCATAATGGGGTATGGACATTATCGGGCCGATCATTCTACCTTCGCCTAAGGGGCACTGGTTTATCATGGTCATTACATATTATTTCTCTAAATGGGCGAAAGTTATTCCGCTCGTAGAAGAAAAACTTCTAACATGAATAGTTTCATAAAAAATTATGTCATCTAACGCTTAAGCTTGCCTCGTAGGATCATTCATGACAATGGTCCACAATTTGTGAGCCACACTTTCTTCTGGTTTTACAATAAAAACTGAATCCAAATTGTTGCTTCAACTGCCTATAACCCAGCACCAAATGGATTGACAAAAGCATTCAAAACGATGATAAACAAGCTACTTAAAAAGTTTATTTCTTCCAACAAGCGTGACTGGAATTAGAAGCTAGGCAAATATCTATGGGCCTACCAGACATCGGTTCGAACTTTGACTTTTAGTACGTCATTCTCTCTAGTCTACGAAAGTGAAAACGTGCTTCCCCTGGAAAACCAAATTCCTTCTCTCTGGGTAGCTCTCTCCAACCAGCTAACCGCCGAAGACAACTATCGTCGGCGTCTACAAGTTTTTAAGGCACTTGACGAAAGATGCCTCTTGTCTCAGCAGCGCATCAAGCTATATCAAGCATGACTTTCTAGTGCCTTCAAGAGAAAGGTAAAGGAAAGGACATTCCAGATCGACAATCTCTTTATAACAGTTAGAGGTCGATGGTCATAACTTATAGGTTGGCAGGAAAGTTTTAAGCCAAATGGAAAGGCCCCTTCATAGTAGAGACAGTTGCTAAGCCTAATGGTAATTTGCTAATAATGTCAATCAACGAAAAATTCCTTAAAAAAATACTATGCCTAAATTAGGCACACAAAAAATGTATTGCATTCTTCCCCAACATGTAATACGGCCTGCCTCCGCCGTATGCGATAAAAATCTGTTATTCGTACTCGGGAGTCCCGAATATGCAATAGATAATAGGTTCTCGAAAATTTACCAAGGCAAGTAGTTTACGTCCATATCACCTCTGAACTGTGAGGTGTCTATGTTCCCAATAGGATAGAAGAAAACAGTCATATCTATATTACCTATGATTCATTTCTTTTCTATCTCTATGAAACACCTCACCCTAATCATACTCATCTACAAGCAAACTTTCTACCAGTTTTGCGTTAGAAAGTCCCAACCATCGCAGATGGTGTCTCCTTCAAGATTTTCTCATAGAAGTTCTCTAAACTTTCATGTTCATATTACCTCTGATAGGGTATGTTTATCATACGTTATGATACTATACTATGTCCATATTATGTCTTATATAATATCCATAACCACGATACAACAACAAACATAAAATCTCTAAAAGGAAAAGAATTTTTTTTATTGATATTCGAGATCATGAGTACATATAATAGAAATCTATTATATTCAAAATAATTTTCATTTATATTCAAGATCACGAGTACATTTGAAAAGAAGGGGACCCCTCTGTGCTGCTTTTAGTACCAACTTGAGTGATGTCGGAAGCTCAACGCATTCTGGATCGTCGCTACAAGCTCCTCAGTACAAATGATATTACATGGAAAATAATCCATACCTATTGATAGCAAGGGAGCTTACAATATAGTGCTGAGCCTATGCAGACTGAACTGTCGTGTGAAAGGATCGATAAAAATCTCGGTTGGGATATTAATCCCAACCATATAATCATGATGGTCATATAGGAGGAATATCTACAGTGAGCTAGGTTGGAAGACCGCAGACATTCTTCCTATTAATATGTTTGTTCATCACAAATAATAGAACTTATGATATCCTTCCATGCTCTATTAAGACCAAGGAGACCCAAGGCAACTACTGCATGACATGTACACACACAAGTCATAACACTTGCAATGAAGGCAGTTAAATAGAAGAAACTGACAAATCAGAAGCAAGTTACCCATGCGCAGGGACATATTGCACACAAAGTAAATGATCGATATATACACACATCTCGGCCATAACGCATGTATAGACACGCCCCCCAAGAGAGACAGCCGCATCCATGCGAAGAGTGATCGCGCATAGCCTTCCAGTGCATGCTTCAGATGAGCGTCCTGAGTCAATGTCATACGTGAGCCTAGTTCCTGCCATCAATGAATCTTTATGTCGAAGTCTTTCGGCATCGGCCATGCGCATCAAGCCGTGGGGTTTGTCTGCGCAAGTTCCTGGCAATTTCTTCTTCACCCATGCAAAATAGACTATGTGTTAGTGACTGTGGGGTTCACGAAATAGAAGACAAGAGTTTTCTTTTACCTTCAAAAGTGACAGCCGAATGGTCGACCATCAGAGGCAGAGGATCGACAAAGCATTCGAACAGACTCTCTGAGTCTAATTTTTGCAAAAGAATCTTGAGAAGGAGAAATAATTCTCTCTCCCACGACTCCTATTTATGGGCAAAAAGGGATATTAAAGCTCTCCGAGCAATTGGGAACCAAGACTGTAGAATAAATCTTGTATTTAATAAATGAACCCACGCCTAGGTAAGATAAAAGAGTGGGTGAACCCTATGACACGTGCCATAGATTTTCTGGCTTAGGGCTCGAGGGAAGATAACTCAGCATCCACACCTATGCACCAGATATCTTATGCGCCTATCAACTGTTGCGTCAAAATGGCTTATGTGCCTTCATCATACATGCTTTTGTTCATTGTATTCCAAACTTAATTAAGTTTGAAAACTTTGAAGTGGGTCTTGTAGAAGCATGGAAACATCTACTCCATGCGCCCAAAGCAAACATAAGCCATGCGCAATCATACGCCAAATGTAATCGAGTGGTAGTCAGAGCCATATGCTGAAGACAACCAAGGCCAAGCACTAAAGGCAATCATACGCCAAATATATCCAAGGTCATACGCTAAAGGCATATATACGCCAAATACAGTCATGTGCCAATATTAACACAACAAAAGTCTCATGCGATAATATTTTCATGCAGTTGAAGTTTTTATGCGGCAGCATTCCCTTAAAATCTCCACGTAACCAAATATTTCTTTTATTACCTGGCAAGATCCTCGAGCAATCAGGGATGGCACATGTAGCACGAATTATGGGCATTATTAACCCTAGATCTCAAATTTCCATGTGGCATCCATAGCACAGCTTGCACCTACAAATATGCAACCGCCATTCTGTGAAGATTTATGCGATAGCGTGAAATCCACACATATGCATGCGAACGCATAATCTTCTGGGGGCTATAAATAGTGGGCATCTCCCACACACAAAAGAGAGAGGGGAGAGAAGGAGAAGAAGAAGACTAGAGACAACCGAAGAAGGAAATCAGGAGGTCGAACCAAGGACCTATAGAAGTCGGGACTGAGTTTCATACTCAAGTTCCTTTGAACCTTGCCATTCTATTTTGTTGGACCGTCAACGGAGTAAAGAAGTCGACCGCAGACTTGATCTCCACTATCACACTTGCCCAAATCTATTTTTTTGTACTCAGAATACTACACATTAGAGTTTCTTTTGTACCTTATTTTGTTCTATTCCAATTAATATAAAATATTTGTTTAATTTATTTCATATTTTTTATGATGTCTACAGATACCAGACAGTCTTTGATATCTTATTAATGTGATAGGATGTTATTATCCCTGGTAAATGGAGAGACCCTCACTTCTCTGGATAACGAACAACATAACGAACCTACTTTTTTATTTGAAGATGCTATTAGCCGGTCATCTCAGATAAAGCCTAAGAAAGAGGTATGGGTTTTTTAGATTAGAAACAAAGTGATATATTTTCCTGACATGCCATGAGACTACCCTGTGTTAGCTTTTTAACATGCCACACACCCAAGGAGGATGAACTGGGACTTGATTCCCTGGATTCTTGGTGTTAAACCTGGAATGATCTGTCATAATAGGTATAACCACAATCGGAGTATCTGCTACAGTAATATGGAGGGGAATAACATTCCCATGCGAGGACTGTTGCCTGGGTCTTTGTCTAATAAAGATTAAAGAGGATAAATCCAAGGAGGAGAGGAATATTGAAATTCAACCAATTCAACCCTTAGACCCTAATTCAGTCGATGATCTTACGAGGGACTTTAGAGAATCGAACAAATACCAGCCAGTTTTGTAGCTGGGACATACACTTAAAGCTATCTCCGCCAAACTCGCACAGAGATCTCTCGAGAAGAACTATTAGCCGGCTTCTTCTCTCTTTGGTTACGACGATGAGTGGTTCCTGGGAATTGCTCTACAGATAGACTTGTAAACCCCTCATTTTGCAGTAGGAGTAATTTGGTATTTTTTAATTAATTTAATAGGTTAAAGTATTAAAATTTTAAAATCTTTTATATATATGACACTTTGGCATGGCTTGAATATTTGGAGCAATGCACATCTTTTCTTCCAGCAAAATTTATATTACAAATCTTGATTGTACCTAGTATATTTGGGACATAGATGTTGCATATCTTTGATCTTCCCATGCTCCAAAAATATTAACAAATATCGAGAACGATCGACATTGCAAAACTACTCTTATTTGGCTAGTTGAACCCAACCGAGCCCAAACACCCTACTCGAGCTCTCAAACCAATTCCTATAAGGCACGTACATTACCTCCACACCTTTTTACCTACTTCAAAACATATTCCACATATAATTTGATACACAAAAATCCGAACAAAATAATTAAATGGTTCAAAAATCCAATATTTCCAAATTAGAAAAAGTCCCTAAGCAATCTTTTTGCATATTAATTTAAATCTAAAATAAATATTTTAAAATATAATTTAAATATTATAAAGCACACCCCCTCACTTTATTTTAGCCTCCTTAAATTCTATCCATAAGTGGAAACCCTAGAACAAATCTTAAGCACCAAACTACGTACCTAACAAAATATAAACTTAGACCTAATTATTAGGTTCGCCCCCCTTTCTCTACCTCACAAGAAAAATACATCCACCAACCATTTCCCTCTTCTCCCTTATGATATATCCCTCTTCCTTCCACCCATACACAAGCCCCACAAACACCCGAACTCAACTACAAAAGGGCCGGCCTTCCCCATTGTATCCGACAGCAGCCAAGATGCTGCCACTACTGTTCATACCCTCCACTTGGATAAAACCCCTAGAAACTTGATATTTATCTTATACTAGGAGTCCTCAAGTGCCCTGTCTAGTTTCATGAAGTTTGGACACCGTTTGGTGCCCCAAAAGGTCCGTGTCGCAAGAAAGGCTCTGCAGTAATCACAAACACGTAAGTTTTATAGTTTCTTTTTAATAATTATTTTTTCCATGTGAGAATCCTTTGTATGAACCCATAAAAATGATACATGATGAATTATGATACCCCCATGCATGAGCTAACCTTTTTTGATGTGCAATACTACTCTTAGATGACACAAAACCAATGCTTGGCAATATCGTGATCATATTAAATTAATATTGTTGCTTGATAAAAGTTTAATATTAAAAAGTAAATTTCCAGAAATTAAATATTTAATTTCAGAATATAATTGTATAGATTTTCATGTATTAAAGAATTTTTGCGCAAGATGACAACCGTGCATGCACAAACTAGTCGTTAACTTGCTAGGACACCTAGTTGACGCACGATAGAACTTTGTGCATGCAACAACGGCTGTTTTGGTAATTTTTATGAAATAAATATATATTCCAGAATTAATTCATCTTTAGTTTAGTATTAATAGATATCGATATGTGTGTTTTAGAGTCGACATTCATGTTCGAGGTATAGTTTACCGTTGTTGCGAGTTTCAGGACATCATGTCGTATCTGCGTATACATAGGATTATGCGTGTCGGAACTCATATAGGTGCCTATATGTATGTAAGAAAATATAATGAATGAGACTCTTACAACATACTAGGCAGTGCCACAGTACATGGTTATTGGCACGTTGGCCAATGACACGTAACTGTTTGTTCGTTGGCATGAACATCACCATACTAGTTGGCGTCGTACAAACAATCTTATTCTTTTTATGTTAATTAAATTAGATAGTGTATTGATTATACTATATTATAATAGGATAACTTGGGTCCGTTATTTCTTCGGTTGAGGACACCAGTCAGATAGTATCGCAGCAACAGGCAACAAGCAAGTATACCTTGCCTTTGTTCTAGTATTTTGTGCTTGTTACTATTACTAGCTTTGACTATATTTTATACTTTATTGCATATACATTATTGTGATCCTAGGACCGTTGCGATACTTAGCGTCTGAATTATATTCGAGTGTCGACTTCCGTACACGGAATTCGATATCATTAGATTACATTATTATCGTATACCTTATACCTTCAACGCTTACGCGATATACCTTAGGACACTATACACGACTCTCATGTACAGAAGCCTTACTTGAGATTTTCGAGGATTTCGACTTTTGTGTTTGGAAATAACTCATGATATGAGTTAGTTGACTTGATTGTATCCTCTTTCTTGACTCGAGACTTAGTTAGTTCTTGTCTTGCATGTTATGGACATGAGACGTGAGATACATGGGAATTGGGAAGAACCAACCGTACTGTTGGGCTACCACACAATACGTGCTACCGATGCTTGCTCTTCGGGCCCTATAGTGCTGCAGCTACCTTGATGGGGCTTGTACATACCTACTACTAATACTACTACTACTTGCTACTTCGTGTCCATGCAGACCTACAGGCCCCAGGTGGTTTAGCGGACGAGTACGTTCTCAGATGCATCCACTTAGTTGGTTATGATAGATACCCGTAAGCACACTAATTATTATTTGATGTTATATTATTTTTAGTATTTATTGTACTTTGCTATGTCCCCTGAGGACCTGGATCTGGATTATGTCCCCAGGTGTAGACGAGGAGATTTACCACGAGGTTTATGGGTCAGAAGCTAAAATTGAAGCAATACTTGCACTAGAGGACAAGGTTGTGCAATAGGACTCTTGAGAACTCAGTTATTTCTCTATTTATTTATGCTTAAAGTTCTTTAGACATTTGGACTTGGCTTAGTGACTACTGGACAGATGTACTTGGTTATTTTCTTTTTATATTATTTTAATGACGGGTTGTTCCCCGCGACATTACTTATACTGCACTTGTTAATGGATAGTTTTATTTTTATTATTCTTGTGACTGGACTATCCCTTTGTATTATGATTCTTATTATGGATGACATTAGATATATAAATTGTGATAGGTGTTGTAGACCAATATTTATATGTATTACAGCTTAATTACACTCTAACGGGTCCATTAAATTGGGTTTGACCATTGGATTTATGTTATTGGCCATAGCTACATGGCTAGTCCCTTGGTATTTTGGAACTAGGGTGTGACAAGGCTACATCGCAATATATTATTCCCGAAAGTATGCCTTGTTTTCGGGAACAAGTTAGCTCTTCTTCCGACAATGGTTTGTAGACTGAATGCCAGAATTCGAGCATTTACTGATGGTCTACTCTTGGACCTTGTGAGTCATTCTGATTATCCGAGAATAGAGATAATAATCACCTATCTAATAGGGTGGCTACTGCTTCATAATCCTCATTTAATGGCTCCTGGTTTGGAGATCGACGACGCTACTAAAGAAATTTTCCTTTGCAAATACAGAGTCTAGATGGGAGAAAACCTCCATCATTGATACTAGGAGGGCCTTGAACTTGGGCACAAGTTCAAAATTCTTATGTATTTCTCCAGATATGGCACCCAAACAACATAAAGGCTAAAGCTTTACTAACCAGGATAAGTATAGATTAAACTTGCCCATCGACGTTTTCTTTTGGCTGTTCGGCATCCATCTTTCTCATCTGATCTATTGATATTATTAGAACTATTTCTTTGATCCATATCTACCCAGCCATTTTGTAAGAAAATTTGGCTGCGACCAATTACATGTTGGAAATACCAGTTACTGCCTTTGGTCCATTGGAGGTTTGGTTGATGGAGCACGAGGGTGGAGGTACTTCAGCATGGGATGCACTGGCGCCAACTTTAATTTGCCTCATGTTGACCATCCTTTATTTATTATGCATTCTTACATCAACTTCTTGTGCTCGGTCAATATATTTCACTGATATTTTGATATAAGAGGCAGTTTTAGGATTACAGTAGGAGCCACCGCTGAAGTTGAGGCTGCGGAGGCTACTAGATTAGCGGAGGAGGAAGACAATGCTCCTATGGACGAATCATTAGAGCTATTTGGAGCAGAACCAAAAGATCTTATCTTTTCCCCTCTGCACATATCTCTGAAGACTAAGAAGCATAAAGGATTATCTTCAAAGGAGCATAATCTTGTTTCAAAGAAGACTAAGAAACATGCAACTCCTGTAAAGAAGAGTTTACTTAGCGCCTTTATGGATTCCCTTGCTCAAGGTGATCAAGGCGAGCCATCCTCCACAGTACCAACTGTAGAGAGGATTACCCCTATATACTTCTGCTTTGACTACCTTAGTGGGAATTAGTTCAACAACTCCCGCATTAGCTTCCATAGAGATGAACGTCTCAACAGAAGTAAACACCTCAGTTTCTCAAGCCCTTGACATTAATCGCATCCTTGACGTTGTAGCTCAATTTGTTTTACCCATCGCATTTGTACCTCCTCCATCATCTGGCCTGGCCTCGCATATAGCTATGAAAGAGAGCCAGATTATTCAGACCTCTTTGAACAAGGAGAACATTGATGAAGAGATACATTCAGATCCTCCAGTAAATAGTGTTCTAGCGGAGGGATCTGTTACTAAACTACAACCTCAAATAGAGACGGTTGTGGCAGAGTCGAGGACTCCTACTCCTCCTAGAGAAAGTCCACTCTCTCCACTAACTAACTTGCCCAGTGGAGCCGATCCATCCGTTACTTCACCAATTGTACAAAGGATTGGCACTTCTGCCCCTCTTTTTGTCATTACTGAGGACGCCACTACAATAGTCATCTCCCCCGTTATCATGAAAGCAAACGTCTGTGGATCTCAATCGGTCAAGGTCGACCCTACCCTTGATGTTGTAGCAAAATGCTCATGCTAATTACTTTTATGCCTCCTGAATCATCTGGCATTATGAAGAATACTATAATTACTGAAGTAAATCATACTACTCTGGCTTACTTTGACAAAAAGTCAACTAAACTAGAAATAGGATTTACTTCACCCAGATGAGAATAATCATCTTACCAACTACAAACTTCGGTTGGGGAAGCCGAGATAGCATCTGCAGATACAATCTCGTATGTAGAATTGGATATAGCGATGTCAGACGTAGATATGGGGGCAAAAGATTATGAGGACGTGATCCTCAAAGCTACTACTCCATAAATAGAGGCCTCCCTGGCAGTCTTGAGGAATTCATTGGAGAATCAGTCTCCTGAAGACCCATATTTGCCAGTTATATCGATTACGTGCCTTTCCATCCTTTGTGTACAACAAGTCCTTGTGTTGCAGGCCATGTTGTCATATATCTTTGCTATAACAACCCAGGAAAGCACAAGCCAAGGTGTTTGTTATTCCTTTAGCTTGATTTTTATTATTTTATTTTATTATTTTGTTTACTCACTATGTGGTGTTGATACTTTTGTATATGAAGAACCCCAAACAGAAGTCCTTGCTGAGCATATAGAAGAAGTAGTTATTTCACAGCCTAAAATAATTTATGTCTCTGAGACTATGGTTCCTCTCACGAGTGCTGCAGAAGAGGAGCCACTTACTTCGATTGCTCTAACAGTGACCGACGTTGTAGTGTCAGCACCAGTCATCAGCCAAAGGATTCACCCAGTTATCATATAGGAAGGGACTTCTCACCTAATGGGTGCCTTGTCTTTTGCACCCAACATTGAAGCTATAATTATTGCGATATTGACTTCTCCTTCTCACAGGAGAAGGCTGGCTGCGACTCCCAGCTCAAATAATTATTTTAGTTATTTAGTCAACGTTCAGACGAACACTTTCTATGAGACACTGGGAGGTGTAATGAAGTTGATTCTTAATAAATATCTTGCTTTTGTTGAAGCAAACGATGTTGTCTCTGGCAAAATCAAAACCAATAGATCCTTCAAAGGTGAAGGATGAGCCACATTACTAGAACATATTTTAACCGGATTGGAGCATCTAATTAATGAATATCTGCAACTCAGTGATGGGGATCTGACACCTTTTATCTAGGCTGAATATAAATCAATCAGAGCACAGTTCATGGAGCGTCAGACAATCGTTGAAGAATATATGAAGATTCATGAAAAAAAGAGTACTGAGCTAACAGATGAACTGAACAAAAGAACTTCCACCATGCTTATTCTTTAATCTGCTCGCGATAATTATGCTGTCGAGATAGCACAGCTCGAGGCTCAGATCAAGGAGGCTCAGGAAAGACTAAAATTTTTACTAGGTAAACATCAATAAGAGTTAGTCCAATACGACTTGATGGGTGACCAACTCCTGGAGCTTGCGAACACTAAAACTAAACTTAATTAAGCTTTAGATAAAATGATAGAGGCATACGCACCTATGGCTCTATTTACAACTGTAGAAACCAGGATGATTGCAGCTAAAAAGAGGGCTGAGTTGCACAAGGATCAACAACTTGCTCGGTTGAGGCAAACTATTCTTGATCTTTCAGCGACGCCGTGCTGAAACAAAGAGATTTTCTTCTTTATTTTTTGACCTTCTGTACTGTAAGCCGATTTTGAAATGAATAGAAAATCTTTTACTTTTCAAATTTATCATAGACTTATTATCTATTGCATAGCTTAAAATCAGATACATATAATAATATAAAAAGCATAACGCTATCAGAGGTAATATGAACGTGATAGATTTTTCAGATAAATCATATTGTATATATCTGCTCAGAGGTGATGTGGATATGTTAGAATATTTTAATGTGGATTATTTAATGGACTTGATACTCATGGCGTACTTATACTAAGTACCCGTAACAAGTTTGAAGATGAAAATAATATTAGAGGTGATATGAACGTGATAGATTTTTGGAAGAAAATAATGCAGAGGTAATATGGACAAAATTATTTTTTTAGTAGATATGACTCTACTAGATAATTTTGAGGACCCAATACCTAGAACGTGTTCAAGACTCTTGAACAAAGGTAATAGTTCAAATAAGAAAGAACTTTGTTAATTATGGTTATAATATACACTGTTGGGGATACAAATGTCCTGATGTACATTTATACATGACATGCTAGGGAGAAAGAGCACGACTCTGGGTTAAACATAGTACATTTTGAGGAGTATGCCATTAATAGACATCATAAGCAAATCTTCGTTGGGCTTTACATCCCAATAAGTGCTATTGGAATATACTGATTCCACAACGAAAGGGCCCTCCCATTTAGCCTGGAATTTGCCTTTGCTTTTGTGAGTCCTATCCATTGGTCTTCGCACCGTAAGGACAAGATCACCAACTTGGATACTACTTTGACTCAAAAATTACGATTTTGCCCCTGTATTCAAATTGGACGAATGGGTAGTATTTTCTGACTATCTCGCTTATTTCAGAAATATTGGTGATGGTTATTTCAGCATCCGGAGACTTTCGTACACCTTTCTCTCTTTGTTCTACTGTTGACTTGGCATATTCACTCCTAGGACATTGTCTAAACCCTGCTCGAACACCAGGCAAAATATCTTACTATATTTACTACTAGTATAATTTTATTAATTTTATTGTTTCATATTTGTTTCCATATAAACTGTGTGTCTAAGCTTAACTTGGGTGCAAACAACGGTGTTCGTAGTCTTTTGTATCTTCTATTTATTTTATGCTTGTTGACTTAGTTTTAGCAAACTACCTCCTGATTGTGGGATATTTTTATACCTCCTTTGGCTATGACACACACATGACATGATTTGTGATATTTTGCTAGTGGCACGGACTGCGTACTCGACTGATCATCGATACGTAGGAAATATGTGACGATTGGAAATATACTGCTATGATTAGTGTATTAGACTCATATAGTTACATTACTGCACATGTTGGGTATGTAATTTGGTCAGTACGAGAATGTGGGGGAAGACAATCATTATACGTATGGGATAGCTAAGTCGGTGAGCCATAGTCTTCGGATGAAACTTGGTGTGATATTATATTATTAGATACCTTGTTATTATATATAAATGAGCCACCAATCCCACTCATACACACGAAGGTTGTCTTCTAAATTGTATATTAGATGGATAGAATACCTTTACATACTTATTTATTTACTATAGTTTATATAGCATGCTTTTATTGTATCTGGTTACGTCCTCTAAGAACCGGGACTCGAATTATGTCCCCAAGTGTCAACAATCATGACTATTCGTAGGTGCATGGACCAGGACTTACTACTTCATGCTCTTTCGAGGAGCTTTTTCCTTCGAGATTATTTGGTTCATAGTTGATAAACTTATTAGGTTGCTACTCTCTTTCGTCTATTTATTTTAAGTTGTCAAATTCTATTTCTATTCTAATTTAGTAGTGGATTTATCTCCACCAAACTAATTATTTTTATCAAGTATTTCATACTTGAATCAGTTATATAGTTGATTGGTTATTCATTTCTATTTGATTCTGTGGATGAGATTTAGTATGCCTATGACTTATATATACTACTTGTTAACTGTGATCATATTACAACGTACATATGTATTCAGGGGTTCCATATATTAGAGTATCCTATGTATACATACGGTTGGCATGCTACGTATTCCTAGTCCTACATATTTTAGGATGGGTGTGACATCACCGACTTAGAATATTCTTTCTTTTACTTTTTAATTAAAAGCTTGAGAGATATGCGCTTGATATAACTCAATACATTATTGAGCATATAAGCGCTTCTCGTCCAATGATTCTAATTTTTGTAGTCACAGTCGATTAATATTCTCAATTGTTATCTCATTAGCGAAAGCTTTCTATGAGAAGTGATCTGGCTCACAAGGGAAAGGACCACTTCACATCCATAAGCCAAGAATGGTATGCAACTGGTTGGAGTTTGTACCGTTGTGCGGTAATCCCATAAGCATTCACCAAGTTTTTCGTTTCAATCGTGCTTGTTGGATGAAACAAACTTCTTGAGGAGCTTAATTATGGTTTTATTGAATGCTTCAGCCAAGCCCTTAGCTGCGGGATTATATGTGGTTGACACCATATTTTGGATCCGATCGCAGAACAAATATAATGACTGGCTAACAAATTATGGCCCATTGTCATGTATTATCCTCCGTGAAATACCATAATAGTAGATGACATGGTGCTTGACGAAGCTAGTCACATTGGTTATCTTTACTTTAATCAATGGTACTGCTTTGGCATATTTGGAGAAATAATGGGTTATAGCTAGGATAAACCCATGACCCCTGGATGATGGGGGCTAATAGGACCAATAATGTCCATCCCCGAAGCTTCAAAAGGCCAGGATACAGCTATTGGGTGTAAGAACTCTGATATATGGTGGATAAAATCACCATAAATTTGACATGCTCTACATTTACTAGCATAGTCTATAGCATCGACTACCATGATAGGCTAATAGTAACCTAGCCTTTTGAGCCTATCTTGTAGTTTAGGGCCTAGTTTGTGTGCTCCACCAACCATCGTGAGCTTCACGGAGTACCCGTTTTTCTTCAAGATCTGAAAGATATCGTAACAGGAGTCCATCATATGAGCGACGATATAACATCTTAGATGTTGCGTCATAATAAAATCGAAGAAAGTGTCTTCTAATAGATGTGTCTTCTTTTGGGTCATCTGGAAGAATTTTATAAGCAACATAGTCTATAAAAGGTAACCTCCAATCTTCAGAACCAGAGGTCTAGTTTCAAGAAGGTTTTCACCTAAATTATGTGAGAGAGATCATATTGCATGATCGGCCCTTGTGACCTTTGTTCTTGGATTTAGAGCTTGAAGATGCTGCTTCTTATTGTAAGTCCTCTAATAGATCTGGATGAATCCACATTATTTTACCCCGTTTAGTAATAAGGGGTACCAATCCTTCAGCTTAATCAAGGGCTAGTGGGAGATTAACATTCTCTATTATTTATCTGGATATCGGTATGACACCATGAGGCACCTCCTGTGCTAGAAAGTCCTCGAATTGAAGAGAAACCAGATTTGCGGTGACCGTCTTCTCATCATTATAAAGCGTGGTAGCTTGGGAGTCTATCAGCTTCTGGATCTTCTTCTTTAATATGTAATAGGCCCTCGAAGGGCGATGTACATATTGGTGGTACAGGCAATACTTTGAATCGTCTGTTTTACCAGTTTCATCTGATCTTTCAATTTTAGACAACTGGAGCTTATTGCTCTTCATCAAGCAGTCAAAGATGTTGATTATATTTCTTTCATCGAAGGAGTATTCCTCTTTCGTCTTTGAGGACACCGGTGCTTTTTGATTTGGCGGAGGAGCAGGTTGCTTGGACACGTTTATGGCAAGGGCCTCATTTCCTTTGTTGGTGTGACTATTATTGTTGTTGTTGATGTTGAAAGGGTGCTTGCCGTTATTCTCTAAACCTTTGAATATGAGAAAATCTAGGTCAATGTTATTTGCATTTTGCTCAGCTACATCTGTATGCATGATAAACGCCTAGGCCAACACATCATTTCTGCCTTGGTAGTAAGTTTTTCCTGCAAATATATTTATATGGGTCTCAGGAATGCTAGGGGCAGCTTCAAAGCGGCCTGTCTGAAGCGTTAAATAAATTTGTGAGAAGACTCCTTCTTTTTTTGTTTAATGTCAATAAGAGAAGACATAGTCATTTCTATACCTGCATCATAAAATTAGAAAAGGAAGAGACTCCATAAATCTTTGAACCATGAGATGTAATTATCAGAAAGACTGCAGAACCAATCGTAGGCTATGCCGGACAAGGCACTGACAAATAGTTTAGTGAGCAGGGCGTCGTCCTGTGGCAGATATCCCGTAACTATCTCAAAGTAGTTTATATGTTGACCAAGTGATGCCTTTCCGTCATAGGGAGTTATGGTTAGATGTTTGCATTTAGGCGGGTAGACGACCTTACGCCACTCAGGAAGGAAAGTTTGTCAGATCTCAAGCTTCTGGAGCTTGTCCCGATTAGCCATAGCATCGAACTGGACAGGTAAATCACGTTAGTCTTTGATAGTCTACTAGTTCTCATTGAGCTGTTATGGTACAACTGATTACAAAGATGATGGTTAAACTTGTACAACTATGGGTGGAAGACCAACCCCAGCCTTGGGAGGATTGAAAAAAGGGGCTACTGACTCATTATTGAGAATAAGATCTGAGTTTGCATTACTCCGAGACTTTTGCACATTTATAGGTAGTTGTACTGTTGCAGCAGTATGCACCGATACTGTATAGTGGCTTGTTGAGTCATAATAATTTGATGCATATTTTGTATCATGGTATGTATATCCTCGAGTGTAGCCTCAAGCGATTCGATGCATTGCTCAGTATTTTGTGAAGTGGACGCATCTTGCTCATCGCCGATGGCATAGACACTCAATTTTTTATGCTCGACAAAGGGATTGGTGGACTGGATGGTGTAATTAGAATCCCTACTGTCTGTCTCAGATCTAGGAGAATTGATAACCCCAGGAACTTCAGACTCATAACCTGAAGGATGACTCCTCCCAGTCTTAGCAGGTCCTCTGTTTCTGTAGCGAGAATTACGCTACACCTCTTCAAAAGATTCAATAAGTTGGTTGAATCTCCTCTGGTTTGCAGATGTCACAACATCACATCATGCACGCCTCGTACTGTAAGGAAGTCTCGATGCCATGTTGACCCAAAGGATAAATTTTTGTCTTCATCTTGTGAATCAAACTATTTAGAAGACGAGATGTATTACAAATGGTCAAAATTGAACCGTTTAGTGGTTGGTTGGATTGTCTGGGTACAATATCAGTTGATTACAATTTGATGACAACAACAATGATGCTCATTTGGAAACACCATTGTTGGCCCAGAAATCTCTCTGCTTATGCTTTTGTGTAGGCACATCGCGTATGTCAGAGGGAGGAAGAGGAGGCAGACTCTGCCTCTTTACAGTAGGCTTGGAATGTAATCTTTTAGTGCCTTGCGTATAAAGTGCGTCACTGAGTTGGGCAGCAGTCCTCTATAGTATGCGCTAGGATATTGTAGTGGACGAAGAAGCGCTCTGACTTTGTGCGCACAACTTTGAACGTAGGTCTAGAATTTTGTGCACATTCTGTAAAGCTTCAGGACTGGAGAAGCACAATTTCCTATATGCAGTGCGTGTAATTTGAATACGTGAGAGAGGAGCCTTCTTTGACTTTTATTTTATGTGCCGATAGAAGTTAGGTGTGGCAGTTGGTTTGGGTGTCCAGATTAGCTTGAGAGTAACCAATTCCCTTGGCATCGTAGTGAATTTATCTGCCAAGGAAAGATTGGTTCACCCCTTCTTGTTTTATGAGAGATTCACAGTTTTCTCCCCTTAGTTGGCCCAGTGGCATGGCCAAGGGGTTTATCTACCAGGTCCATGATAGGGGATAAAATGGTAGAAGAATTCGCCAAGTCAGAAACTAGGGATGAGGAGACCATGAGTTGGCCCTCGCTACTAGCATTCATGACTTCCTTTCCCTTGTTGATAGTAGCATCATGGTATGAAGCACGAGACTTGGGCAGCCAAACCTTGTGAATCTTTTTTTATTTGGTTGCGGTTGCGGTTGCGGATGAGGGATTATGACTACCCCCATCGAGCATTACTTTATAAGCTTCCTGGTCGAACTGTACAACCAGCATCTTTTGTATTGTTCCCAATAACGATGTGTCAAGTTGAGCTACTACCTTCTCGTCAGAGGAAAAGGCTGTCCCCAGCAGAATCGTCATTTTGTTTGCCATAAAAAAGTTTAACTTACTTGATTTCACAAACATGAGAGAAAAGAAAAGAAAAGTTGTACAATAAATCCTATCAGAGAATCTAAAGTACAATGATTCCGAAGAAGTGTAGCTATGTAGATCTTATCTGCGGTCGATCACTTTACTCCTTGGACCACTTAACAATAAAGAATTACAAGAATACCCGAACAATCGGAGAACTTGGCAACGAGAATGCCTTGGCAACACGGGCACGTAGACCTTTTGTCCTTATCTTCCCCTGTCCGTATATATGTCCCTTTAGTAGGATGCCTGACCCATTATTTATAACACCTCAGCCTTGAAATGGTTATTAGAGAGTGTGCGTATAAATGAGCAATATACACTATGTTTGCTCATTTGTGTGCGTATACTTGATGGTTCTGCCACCCACATTCTGTAAAGTGGATGCACAATTTTTTGCAAGTTTGACAAGTTGCTCCCTATACGAGAAAGACTCAGGTTATGGTTGCAGTTAGTCATGCACATTTCACGAGAATTATGGTACGAAGTACATGTTATTATAATCGACGTCATTATAATCGCTTATTGTGGGTTGTTGGCATACTTTGAAGTAGAATATCATGTTGGTACACTACTATGGAAGAAACAGACCTACCGGCACACTACCGTATTCAGGTTGCTTATAAGTGTTGGCATATCTAGTGAGAGATAGCAACAACGGCTGGCTTTTACTAAGAAATCAATGTTAGCGTACTCAGGGAGAGGTGGCACCATTGGCATATTACTACTAAAGTATCAATATTGGAATATTCAGGAAGAGATAGCATCAACGACATAATCTATCTGAAGTAAAACTATTTGCATACTAAACAAAGCAACAATAGTGGCATACTCGAACTGAGATAGCAATATCGGTCACAAAATTACAACCAGGGTCAGGGTGCCAAAAATCTCTGTGTAAGTGGTTCAATCTTCTCGACTGCTATGTCAGACTCATGCAGCAACTTTTGACATAAAAATATTGGCGTACTCTACCAAAGATAGCATGTAGGCATATTGAGGTGAAGCAATGACTTTGGCGTAGTATGGCAAAGCAGGAAGGTTGGCATAGAAAAGAAGCGGCATCATCACTTGGTCGCTAAACAACGACCTAGGTCTGTGTGCTTTGGAGATCCTCTACATTTAATGACATGATCTCCTTGACTGTTGTGTCAGATTGTCAACTGTCAGATTCATCACATTTAATTCTTGGTAGGAATTCGATCATTATATGCTACCGTATTATCTTGAGGGAATGGTGGCATTATACGTCGCTGAGGCAAATCACATAAAGTGTGCCACTGTTTCACTGTTCCACTATCTAGATTTTAAGCGCTAGTATGACGCTCTTCTACATACTGTATACGCTTCTTCACCAACATTCAAGGGCCTCTAGTAATAAACCTCCACAAGTCAACTTATGGAGGGCAGGTTAGGAACCCACAGGCAATAGAGGCCAACAAAGCTGCTTAGATGGCAGAGCCTCTAGTTATCGATCTATATCATAAAAATTATTCTGTCTATAATATCAAACCTCAGGTCATAAGCCTGACTTAGGTGATGACTAAAGCAAAGACCAATGTCAGTTCTGTCAAAGAGGAAGATATTTTGTACTACATTAATGAAGAAGGCCTGCCTTTGCACTATCATGATGTTAGTTACATTGCTAAGGATTTCTTGGAGGATCTCGATGCCAATAAACCCCTTTCTATACCGGTCGCAGCACACTTTAGGACAACATCTTTTCATTCCTGCGAAGGGGCCTACTTCATAATCCCAGCAAGAAAAATTGGAGACAAGCTAATAATAATTGGCAAGACTTACGGAAGAACATACGTGTATCCTAATTACTCTGAAAGCGATAAGGGGAGAATAAAACTCCATCATTATAGTCAAACATCTAAATACATCATTTGAAAGATAGGTTACTACTAGAAGACCAACAAAGGCCTCAACTATAGCAAAGGCCAATGCCTTACACTACGCCACTCGGCCCCAAAAGGTAAACCAGAGAACTATTACCAGCAAACGCATAGTGGTTTGGGATATGTCACTCCTCCAATGACTGCCAAAAGCTTAGAAATCAAGGAAAGTACAACATCTCATTCTTTCAATACTTCATTTTGGTATTCCGAAGGAAGCATTGGTGTCATCTTCAAGCAAGTATTGTCTTTTAATATGGTATCAACCGACAAAGTCGATGACAGTAGCGAATTATTGGAGCCCCTCGAAGATGATCCATGGGTACAACAGTTGGAATCGTAATGGAAGGCAATATTCGAATAATGTGAACCTCCTACGAAAGAAAAAATCATCCAAGTTAATTTAGGGTATCAGACATCCCCCAAATCTATCTCCATCATCCAAAGTCTTTCTAACGAAGATAAGCAAGCTCTTATACAACTTATAGGAGGGTACCTCAATGTTTTTACTTAGGATAACAAGGACATGGTGTGTTCCATGTGTCATAGTTGAGACGGTATATGGTATATCCTAGTGATGTATTAGATCACTCAGAGATATAGGTGGGTCTGACTCTCAGTTATCCAGAGCAGCAAGTGGAGATTCTGGATCGAAGGAAGAAAGTGTTACAGAACTAGATGATTCCTTTGTTACTCATCGCGTGGAGGGATCACTCTCTGGGTGAGTCTACTTGGAAGAGAGAAGACGTGAAGCGCGTTCGGTACCCTTATCTTTTTGAGCCATAAGATATTTTCTTTGCTTGTTGTTATTGCTTGAGTAGTACTAGTTCTTCCTTAAATTTTGAGGATAAAATTTTTCTAAGGAGGGTAGGATTGTCACTACCACTTTTCTAGAAGGGATATTTTATCTTTTCATAATAATTATATTATTATATTTATATTTTAAAATATTTAGTATTCTTACATTATATATATTTAATATAGATGATAGTTGTATATTAGCCCCTTATTAGGCTAATTGTTATTGAACCTAAGTGAACCCAACTAGACTTGAACCCAATTAGACTTGTCATGACCATTAATGCAATCAATTAGTTTATTCATGGTTAAGTAATTAAAGTAGAGAGAATGAGGCAATAATCTATTTTATTTAAGTTAGAACTTCCTTTAGTTAAACCCCTTAATTAGTATAACTCTTCATGACAACCATTGGAGGGCATTCTAGAAAATGTGAAATATCCAACCCTAATCCTTAGGCGGTCGGCCCTAATATAGAGGAGAGAGCTCCCATTATTTTCCCTCACTTCGTTTATTTCCTCCATAATTTAGTTCTTCCAAAAAGTACCTTCACCTCTCTACCAAATTTCATAAAACCAATCATAATCCGTCTTATTTTCATCACCAAGGAGATATAGAGGCTTAAAGATTGCAAGAGGCTAGTGAAAGAAGAATTTTTGTCACGCCCTAGTCCCAAAATACCGAGGGACTGGATACGTGGCAATGGCCAGCAGCACGCACCGATGGACAACCCAATTTAATGGATCCATCAGGGCATGCTTAAGCTGTAGTCTAACAGGAAATAGAACAATTATTACAAGTCCCGGGTTATTCTAATCTCATCCACAACAGATAGTCACAGATTAAATGCCAGAAATAATGCAATAGAATAAATAAGCAAATCTCAAATAAGTGTCTCGGGAAACAATCCGAGAATATGTCTGGTATATCGAATGCAAATAGACAAGAAATAAATCAACTAGAAATAGAAATACTGAGTATATTAAGCCGGTACTCAGGAGAAGTCTTCTGCCACGATCTCGTCCTCAGGTTCCTGTTTTGTTCCGAGAAGTGCTCCTGTTCCGTACACCTCGGGGTAGTTCTCTTCAGCTATACCTGGGGACATAATCCGGATCCAGGTCCTCAGGGGACATAGCAAGGTACAAGAAAGCTTATGCCAAAATATAAGCAGTGCAGAAATTAAATGAAACAGCAGGGTAAACTATGTAACCAACTAAGTGATATGCAAGTTGAGAGCATCACTAGAACTCAGGCTGAAGCACTACAAGCTCTGTATCGGGGAGCCGGTAGCAGCAATAAATAAACAATATGGTAAACTTTATAACCAGCTAAGTGATATGCAAGATAAGAGCAGTACTAGAACTCAGGCTGAAACTACTACAAGCTCTGTGTCGGGGAGCCGGTAGCAGTGATATCATGTGGTTGTCTAGCTCGTAGTGAGACTAAGACGCCGGCATAATATATAAATATCGACCTGTAGTCTGTGTGACTCTTCCCACCCAATATAATCACGCATATCATGACCATAACGTCTCATGTCCATGTCAAGCGGGATCATAGTTAATGCAATAAGTCATATAGTATCTATTAATACAATATCTCTGTCAAGTCCTGTATCCTATACAGAATCACCATGAATGTCTCAGGAAGACTCTGTCTCATGAATAGTGTCAGGTGTCCTGGGTTATGATGTACTTGATAAGACAAGTACGAGAATACATAGGGTCTCGATATCCATGTCTATGTGACATTACACAACTCCGCGTACGGGGTTGGCACCCGACTAGTAATCGGACGCTAAGTAAAGTCACTCGGTCTTGGGTTGAACAGTTAAACAAGTTATATATATTTTACACAAGAACTCAGGAAAGTACTATAACAGGAATTACTACGAGTTGGCAAAGTATAATTGCCCACTGATGTATAAATAAGTCAAGAAAATAAATAGCAAGCTGCAGGGTTTGGCAAGGTACACTTGCCTGTGGCTCCGGTTCCAATTGCGGCTCTGACTTCAGCTGGAATTGCAGGCGGTACTCCGGTTGCTGAAATAAATATCACCATCAGATCCAAAAAATATCAATCAGCTAGAAACGCCTATCCTTGAGTCCATTTTGGATACAAGGGCATAAATAACAATTTTGGGTCAAAACGGGGTCCATATGTGGGCCCGCTTTGCACCGAAAAATGTGTCAGGGTCAAAGGTCTCCAAATCTGTCCAACTTAGTGTCAACAGGTCAGGAACGATGATACGAACCCAACAGAACTTCCAGAATTGGATTCTGATGAGCCGGTCACAAAATTGCCCGTCAAGTGGAGCCTGTGGGGCCCACGACACGCGATTTCGTCAACGTTCTCAGAATCGAACCAAACTTGGGTCACAGGACCAGCGTATTGCTACGAGTCCGATGGCACAAGTTTTGTTTCAATCCGACGTGTGTACACAAAGTTACAACGAGATTCAGAAATGACGGATACGGGGCGGTGTCCGTGGATACGCGTTGATTTCGGTGTGCACGCACACCCGAATCGTCTTCTGCAAAATCCTACATGTCCATATCAACGACGCGCACGTATCTGTGAAGACCGCACGCGACCAAGTCGTCCCGTTTGGCGCGGCGTACCCAGTTCCGGGGTGAATCAGGGCGTTGTTTTTCCTATTTTTGGATCGCGGTTCACGATCGCCACAGGACGCGATGCCCTGAGCGGGTTGCACGGGCACCGAGGGGGTCATGCAGGCTACGCAACGCAACTGACGGAATCGAAAATGAATAAACTAGCAGGGATATACGCGTACCAAAACAGGGTCCAAAAAACCAAAATTTATCGTGTCCGACACGTGTCCGACACACAAGAGAACTAGGGTTAGGGTTTAGGGGTTCTGTCGGAGCTCCGGCGGTGCTGCGGCGGGGGAGGCCGGCCGAAGGAGGCTGGGGCGGCGTCGGCGAGGCTGGGCGGAGGCGGCGGCGCGGGCACGGCGGCCGGAGGCGAGCGGGGCAGCTGTTGCTGGCTGATGGTGCTGGTGGGGGAGGAAGGAGGAGGAGAGGGAGAAGCCGCTGCTGGCTGGAGGAGGCAGAGGCTAGGGCGGCGAGGAGGGAGGCGGTGGCGGCATCGCGTGAGGCGGCTCGGGCGGTGGCAGTTCGGCCGGAGAGAGAGGGGAGAAGGGGTTTTAATAGGGGAAGAAGCGAGGGGGCGGCCGAGGGGGCGGTCGACGTGGGCATCGTGGCCGTGGGGCGCGGGGGAGCGGGCGGGGCTGCACGGCCGGCGGCGGCAGCGCGGGAAGCGGGGGCCGACCGGGTCGCGCGAGGGTGTGGGGGTGCTAGCGGGTCGGGCCCGCGGGCGGGTTCGCGGGCGGGCGGACCCGACCTGACCCGTTAGCCAAACGGGCTAGGGTGGTTTGGGCTGGGCCTGGGCTAGGGTGGTTTATTAATTTAAATAATATAATAAATAAATAAATAATTAATAGTTTTTAGGTGTTTAAAAATAGGTCCGGGGCCCAATAAATTTCCAGAAAATTGCCCTAAGTCCAGTTTTTCATTTTACACCCAAAAATATTATTTTCATAATATTTTAATATTATTTTTTATCAATTAAAAAATTATTTAGTAATTAAAACCCTGAATTAAATTACAGAAAAATCCCAAAAAATTCTAGAAAATTGTAAAAAATCTAAATTTAAAATTTTTGAAAAATCAGGGGGTTTACAATCTACCCCCCTTAAGAGGATTGCGTCCTCGCAATCAAAGAATAACCGGTCAGCAGAGATGATACGGTTGCAAGTATCGTTCGAAACACATCACAAGACACTTAGGGAAAATGTTGTTTCCCTAAGAATGAAAGTTATGCACTTTCCAGAGTAAAAATCTAGTTAAAGCAAGAAGACTACAATTTTAAAAAAACTAAGTTATTATTAACAAGTTGCAAATTACTAGGTTGGGGCTGAGGTCACGAACCAATAGGCACGAGCTAAAACAAGACTAGAAACGAATAACTACGAATCACTTACGCGCATTGGCTACTCCACGAGTCTGCGCTCTCTCCACGGTCATCGTCAGGGCTTGCTCGCGTCCTTGCAGTCGATTCTTCTGCTGCTGAGCATGCTGGAAGAGTAATGCCTGGGGTATCAAGGGTGGCCTCGGCTGATACCCTCTTGGAGCTGGTGGTAGGACTTCTTGAACTTCCGTTTGCGGTGCTCCCAATGCTGTATAGGTTGGCCTCGGTACTGGTGACGCTTGTTCTCGACGTTCGGGATATTCCTTTAATAAATGCTGACTGGATCCGCAAGCTATGCATAATCTCTTCTTTCGTCTGCACTCGTTCTCAGTATGGCCTCGCTTGCGACAATATGGACAGACAGGTATTGCCTGTGGAGATGCTCCTGGTGGCTGGTGTTTGTGAGGTCTTTTTGCAACTTCTTCTTGTGGTGCTCTGTCTGGTGCTGAGGTGATTGGCCGCTTGAGGCGAGACTCTCTCCTGGTGACGCGTTCCATGCGTCGGGCTGCAGCGAGAACGTCCGAGTAGGAGGTAGGTACGACGGATCCGATGAGTTTCTGCACATTGAAGTTTAGTCCGTCGAAGAACTTCTCAGCCTTCTCTTCTTCTGTCGGGATCAGGGTTGGGGCGAAGCGGCTCAGACGAATGAATTCCGCGTTGTACTCTTCCACCGTCATAGAATCCGGAGTGAGGCGGTTGAACTTGTTCCGAAGTTCTGATCGTGCGATAGCCGAAATGTACATCTCCTGGAAGAGTCTGGAGAACTCCTCCCAGGTGACTCGGTCTGGTCCGAGTCGCATCTCCTCAGACAACCACCAGTGGTGCGCATTGCCTGTCAATTGCATTCTGACGGCAGTCATCCAACGTTCCTTTCGAAGCTCAGCTGCTTCTAGTTGATGTTGAGTGTTGGTGAGCCATTCATGAACTTCTGTGTGCTCTTCCTTGCCTGAAAAAGTACGGGGCTTCAGCTGCCGGAATTCAGTGATAGAGCCCGTCGTTGGCCGTCGTGCTGGTAGATTGGCCTGCTCCAGTGCGGTTACTAGGCTGCGACTCAAAGCCTCTTGTTGAGCTTGCATTATTGCATAGATCATTTAAAATATCTGCTGTCCGTCCATGGCCTACCCTGGTGGAATTACGGGCATTGATGGAGTAAATGGCGTCGTTGGTGGAATAGCATCGTGCTGGACTCTCGAGGTATATTGTTGAGCTGATTGTCCTCCATCCACTAGTGTTACTTCATCTTCGTTGGTTACCACAGCATCTCGTGGTGATGTTATGGGAGTCTCGTCGTTCGCTCGTGAATCCATAACCCTGCAACAAAAATAAACGATAAGAGGCGCACAGGAATCAAGGCAGGATGCAAGTCAAGAAATTAATTCGATATGGATATCAAGAACGTTTCAAGCAAGTGGATGAGATCCTAAAACTTATCCTATTCTTATTGCAGGCCTGTTCGGTCCCTAAGATGAAACCGAACAATTTAGTCGTTCACCTGCATGGGCCACCATAAAAACTATGTCACGCCCCAGTCCCAAAATACCGAGGGACTGGACACGTGGCAATGGCCAGCAGCACGCACCGATGGACAACCCAATTTAATGGATCCATCTGGGCATGCTTAAGCTGTAGTCTAACAGGAAATAGAACAATTATTATAAGTCCCAGGTTATTCTAATCTCATCCACAACAGATAGTCACAGATTAAATGCCAAAAATAATGCAATAGAATAAATAAGCAAATCTCAAATAAGTGTCTCGGGGAACAATTCGAGAATATGTCTGGTAAATCCAATACAAATAGACAGGAAATAAATCAACTAGAAATAGAAATACTGAGTATATGAAGCCGGTACTCAGGAGAAGTCTTCTGCCACGATCTCGTCCTCAGGTTCCTGTTCTGTTTTGAGAAGTGCTCATGTTCCGTACACCTCGGGGTAGTTCTCTTCAGCTATACCTGGGGACATAATCCGGATCCAGGTCCTCAGGGGACATAGCAAGGTACAAGAAAGCTTATGCCAAAATATAAGCAGTGCAGAAATTAAATGAAACAGCAGGGTAAACTATGTAACCAACTAAGTGATATACAAGTTGAGAGTATCACTAGAACTCAGGCTGAAGCCACTACAAGCTCTGTGTCGGGGAGCCGGTAGCAGCAATAAATAAACAATAGGGTAAACTATATAACCAGCTAAGTGATATGCAAGATAAGAGCAGCACTAGAACTCAGGCTGAAACTACTACAAGCTCTGTGTTGGGGAGCCGGTAGCAGTGATATCATGTGGTTGTCTAGCTCTTAGTGAGACTAAGACGCCGACATAATGTATAAAAATCAACCTGTAGTCTGTGTGACTCTTCCCACCCAATGTAATCACGCATATCATGACCATAACGTCTCATGTCCATGTCAAGCGGGATCATAGCTAATGCAATAAGTCATATAGTATCTATTAATACAATATCTCTGTCAAGTCCTGTATCCTATACAGAATCACCATGAATGTCTCAAGAAGACTCTGTCTCATGAATAGTGTCAGGTGTCCTGGGTTATGATGTACTTGATAAGATAAGTACGAGAATACATAGGGTCTCGATATCCATGTCTATGTGACGTTACACAACTCCGCGTACGGGGTTGGCACCCGACTAGTAATCGGACGCTAAGTAAAGTCACTCGGTCCTGGGTTGAACAGTTAAACAAGTTATATATATTTTACACAAGAACTCAGGAAAGTACTATAACAGGAATTACTACGAGTTGGCAAAGTATAATTGCCCACTGATGTATAAATAAGTCAAAAAAATAAATAGCAAGCTGCAGGGTTTGGCAAGGTACACTTGCCTGTGGCTCCGGTTCCAATTGCGGCTCTGACTTCAGCTGGAATTGCAGGCGATACTCCGGTTGCTGAAATAAACATCACCATCAGATCCAAAAAATATCAATCAGCTAGAAACGCCTATCCTTGAGTCCAGTTTGGAGACAAGGGCATAAATGGCAATTTCGGGTCAAAACGGGGTCCACAAGTGGGCCCGCTTTACACCGAATAACGTGTCAGGGTCGAAGGTCTCCAAATCTGTCCAACTTAGTGTCAACAGGTCAGAAACGATGATACGAACCCAACGGAACTTCCAGAATTGGATTTCGATGAGCCGGTCACAAAATTTCCCGTCAAGTGGAGCCTATGGGGCCCACGACACGCGATTTCGTCAACGTTCTCAGAATCGAACCAAACTTGGGTCACAGGACCAACGTATTGCTACGAGTTCGATGGCGCAAGTTTTATTTCGATCCGACGTGTGTACACAAAGTTACAGCGAGATTCAGAAAGGACGGATACGGGGCAGTGTCCGCGGATACGCGTTGATTCCGGTGTGGACGCACACCCGAATCGTCTTCTGCGAAATCCCATACGTCCGTATCAACGACGCGCACGTATCTGTGAAGACCGCACGAGACCAAGTCATCCCGTTTGGCGGGGCGTACCCAGTTCCGGGGTGAATCAGGGCGTTATTTTTCCTGTTTTTGGATCACGGTTCGCGATCGCCACAGGACGCGATGCCCCGAGCGGGTTGCACAGGCACCGAGGGGGTCATGCTGGCTACGCAACGCAACTGACGGAATCAAAAACGGGTAAACGAGCAGGGATATACGCGTACCTGAACAGGGTCCAAAAAACCCAAAATTCACCGTGTCTGACACGTATCCGACACACGAGAGAACTAGGGTTAGGGTTTAAGGGTTCTGCCGGAGCTCCGACGCCGCTGCGACGAGGGAGGCCGGCCGGAGGAGGCTGGGACGGCGCCGGCGAGGCTGGGCGGAGGCGGCGGCGAGGGCACGACGGCCGGAGGCGGGCGGGGCGGCTGCTGCTGCTGGTGGGGGAGGAAGGAGGAGGAGAGGGAGTAGCCGCTTCTGGCCGGAGGAGGCAGAGGCGAGGGCGGCGAGGCGGGAGGCGGTGGCGGCGTCGCGTGAGGCGGCTAGGGCGGTGGCGGTTCGGCCGGAGGAAGAGTGGAGAAGGGGTTTTAATAGGGGGAAGAAGCGAGGGGGCGGCCGAGGGGGCGGTCGACGTGGGTGTCGTGGCCGTGGGGCACAGGGGAGCGGGCGGGGGTGCGCGGCCGACGGCGGTGGCGCGGGAAGCGGGGGCCGACTGGGTCGCGCGGGGGTGTGGGGGTGCTAGCGGGCGGGTTTGCGGGCGGGCGGACCCGACCCGACCCGATAGCCAAACGGGCTAGGGTGGTTTGGGCTGGGCCTGGGCTAGGGTGGTTTATTAATTTAAATAATATAATAAATAAATAAATAAATAAATAATAGTTTTTAGGTGATTAAAAATAGGTCCGGGGCCCAATAAATTCTCCGAAAATTGCCCTAAGTCCAGTTTTTTATTTTACACCCAAAAATATTATTTTCATAATATTTTAATATTATTTTTTATCAAATAAAAAATTATTTAGTAATTAAAACCCTGAATTAAATTACAGAAAAATCCCAGAAAATTCCAGAAAATTGTAAAAAATCCAAATTTAAAAATTTTGAAAAATCAGGGGGTTTACAATTTTGCTAGGAGTTGGTATTTATTCCTCACTCTTGGGCCCATTTGAAGGAGCCACATTAGGAATCCATCTTCCAATAGGTATAATTCTATTACTGCTAGAAATTTTTATTCTAAATAGTGTATTAGACCTATAGGAACCATTCTATGGCTAAGGATTACCCATAGAAAGAAGAACTACGTTCATATGACACATATGGTGAAAGTTACTTTGAGTCTTGTATCCATTTGGGAAAAACCCTGAGTTGGCACACCAAGAGTTTAATGGAGTGCCTAGTGTGTCATTCCCTATTATTTTGTATTACATTTTGTATTTTAGATGTGTCAATATGTTTGGGTAGGGTTTTGAAGTGTTTGAGAAGAGTATCATTGAGTATCCCATATGATACTTATGAGTATCATGACTGTAGCCTAGTTGCACAACAAGTGCTTGGGGTTGGGAGTGTGTGTGTTTATTGAGTATTAAACTTATACCTATATACTTAGTGCTATAGTACACATAAGTATAGATATATGTGTATTAATATATATATATGTGTATGTGTATTTGGATTTAGTGTATTGTGTGTAAGGGTTGTGCATGTGGACGGGTGAAGGCTGCAGTAGGGGGAATTACTTCAGTGCAAATAGTGCACTGTGTGCACGATGTCAGTAATTGTGTTTGTGTGACTGAAATAGGTATTTGTGTATGTATACGGATGAGTGTGTGCTAAGTTTATATGTGTGTGTATTGTAGTATACTATTGTGTGTTGAGGTTGTTATCAGAGAATTGTGTTAATATATGCAAACACTTAGTAGCAGTAGCAGTGCTCGAGTAGGAAGAAATATGTTCAGCAAGTATAAGGGGGTATGGAACTAAGTAAGGATATCAAGTGGGTTAAGTGTGGGACTATGAATGTAGTGTGTTGAAGGGATATGTATAGGTACATGGGAATGATTTTCTTTGTAAAATTAAGTTGGATTTTGGTAGAGATGCAGGTGTGTATGTGAGACTTGGGCCTGAGATGTTGCCGCAGATCAATAGCAGTTGCAGCAACTTATGACTTCTGTTGGTGTTAGGCATTAGGAAAATTAAAGGGGGGTTAATATTGAAATAATAACAGCTGATGCAACAATAGTAGAAGAAATATCAGCAGCATCAAGGAGTGATGTTGTGTATGAAGGATGGTTTGTACAGACGATAAGAGCAATAGCAAGTTAGTGTGTGTATCAGTTGTCAGTAGGTATATGTAGTTTCTAGTGTGTGCATTAGAATGGATCAATTGGTATCAGTTAGGAATAGGTGAGGTATTATGAATACCAAGTGTTCTATCTAGTATCAAGTATTTGAGTGAATGTTGTAGGTATCTTGATGCCAATTAGTGATATATTGATATCAAGATACCAATTGACAAGGTAAATTGAGGCATGGGTATTAGTTACTGGTATAGGACTTTGGGTATCTCATAGTACCATGAGGCAAGGTATAAGTACTAAGGTAAGGTATTAGGAGGATGAGCTAACACTAAGTTTTGAGATATTGTCTAAGAATTTAGTGTTAGTCTAGGAATGTTAGGTAATAGGTTATGAGGCTAAGGTAATAGTTAGGTATATAAGGTATTGATATATATGACTATATATGATACTTAGTATCTTTATATTAGCTAGTGTGGACCTAGAAAACTTGGTATAGTCTAGTATCAACTAGTATAGCCTTGTAATTGACCTAGAAGCTAGATATGAACCTAAAATCAAGATGTTGACCTAGTTTGGCCTAGTTTGACTATTGTGGCCTAGATTTGACCTATAAATCCCATGTTTACTTAATTAATCTTGTTTATCATTCCAACACACTAAATGATTTGCAATTTCATATATAGGTCTATATGACACCAGTTCAGATACCGATACGTACTATTTGCTTAGGACCACAAGCGAGTATATCTCTCTTTTAGTTTTTAGTACTTGATAGTATATATATCACATGTTCTAGATCTGATTTACATAATTCTAATATAATGTTACTCTGGCTGGTATTATAAGGATCGAGTCAGGAGATATTATTTATTGTACGTGTGCCTCGGACATTCCTTGTACTCATAATTTATCATGTATGTCAAGTGTTCCTTGTACTCGTACATAATCGTGTACTCCGTATGCCCATATTATATTCGTGTGCGTAATATATCATGATTGGATCAATGAATATTAGTCGAGGTCGGAGAATAGGAGTTGATTATGTGATCAAACCCTTTAGTGTATTTGTGTGCATATCAATAATATAATACACTTATAATTGAGTTATCTTGGTGTATTCGTGTTCATTCTCAAGCCGATTACATAATGAACTTGTACTTTAAAACATTTAGTTAGTATCATTATCTCTTTATTTACAGTTCTCTTATTTATAGTTCTCTTATTTGCAGTTCATATCTTGTTGCATGTATTTACTTTTTCAGTTATCCCCCATTTTTATCTTCTTATTTTAGATATAGTTTCATTTTCTAGTTACTTGTGCATGTAGTATTCATTTCTATTTCTGTTATATATCCCCTACTATATATATGAAACTGCTTTCAGAGTTTTGCACTTTGCTCCTTTTCTGGCTGGATATATTTTTTAGATGATTATTTAGAGGACTGCTATCCTACATACTACGGCCAATAGGACAGAGAGCCAGTTGAGGTAGCATCTTTAGCCCAGGATAATTTGGTACCAACAGTTGAGGAGGCTCACCTAGCTATAGCAGAACCTAACTTAGTATATATTTATTGTACTGAATATGTCTCCAGCCTTAGACTTTTGGCATGTTATTGATACTTAGACATTGTGTTTATTGCTAGATTCTAGACTTGGATATTGTTGTGACTTGTGATTTCCCTTTTTTTATGATATCGTGCCATTATCTACCTTTAGTTCATTGTGCCTGCGTATTGATAATTTATATTTATCTTGTCCTCCTTATATAGTTGAGTTACCTTTGACTGGTTATATATATACCATTGCGTAAGTTGTTAGATAATATTGTGGACCTTTGCAGCCTTCTACTTCTGATATTGCAGCGTGGGCTACACATACCCATGACTCATGCCTATTTTTCAGGGTGGGTCGTGACACAATTTTAGTGGTGTCCTATGCAGGTCAAGGTTATAACTATTACGATATCGTAGTAGTGCTCAGACTTGGAGTACTATTACGAGCCTGCTATAGGATATCGGGTATAGAATAAGAGAATAATCAATCACAACTAGAAATTTTTTTAATCCATTGAATTTTTTAATTCACACTCATTTTGAATATTTGCTTTCTTTGAATATTATTTTTCTTCTTTGATGATATCATATTTTGCTTCTTTTTGACTTCTTTTTTTTGATCCGTCTTCAGGATACAGCTGAAGATTAGGTCGCGGCGTTGAGGAGCGGCTTCAGAGAGGTCGGCGACTTCATAACCCACTATCCGAGCAGCAACAGATACTGCTCTACATCTACCAGTTCAGAGGGTTGCCTCACCAGTTCAAATGGGGGCCTCAACTATTTTTTGGGATCCTCCTCCCCCACTTATTCAGAGGGCTGTTTCGGCCATTGTGGAGGATCTTCCTCCTTCTCCTTCAACATCTTATAGGGCTGTTCCAGCAGTATCAGAGGGAGATGATAGCAGCACAATAGAGACAGGCATATATTCTATGCCAGGGCATTGAGGATTCCCACCAGGTTGTATTTGCTATAGTAGAGAAGGTAGCGCCATCACAGTCACAGGTTGCCCAGCCCAAACAGGGCAACATATAGAAATTTAAAAAGTTGGGTCCCCACGACAATAAGGGGATGGAGGGCATTATTTATGCTGACGACTGGCTCGAGGATATCGAGTGTATCATGCGCTTATCCCGTCTAGCAGAGGACCTGAAGGTAGAGGCGGTAGGATTATAGATGTTAGACATTGCCCGCACCTGGATCCAGAATGAACCACAGATGATTAATCCAAGGTTGACATGGGAAGGCCTCAAGGATCTGTTCAAGAAAAAGTTCTTCCCACCCACAGAGAGACTCAATATGGAGCGACAGTTTCAGAACCTCTAGCAGGAAAGCATATCGATTGTTGAGAATGCCGCAGAGTTTGGCAGGTTGGCAGGTATGTGGGGTATATGGTACGAGACCGAGGGATCAGGGTGAGTCACTTCAGAGAGGGCCTAAACTGGGCATTAAAGGCTCTTATTTCTTTGAGCTATAAGACCTACAAAGTGATTATTGTGGGGGCCCGCAAGGTCGAGAGGGACGTGAGTTTGAGGCCCAAGAGGGACTGCAAGATATTCGATAGAACAACAGTAAGGGTCCAGCCAAGTGGCCCCATTTTTAGCATCAACGGACCTTTCTGCCTCAACGTCAACAGTTTCCAACGCCAGTAAGGGTACCATTCCAGCAGGCACATCAGTAGTCCCAGAGGCATCATCAGTAGGCTCTTATTTGTCATTTTTACAAAAAGCCAGGACACGATGGGATGTCTACAGGAAGAGGTTGGGAGTATGTCTGTTTTGTGGAGTAGTAGGGTATCAATTGAGAGACTATCTTTTGGCACCAGATCGTCCAGATCAGGGAGAAGCTCATGCTCAGAGAGCAACAGTTTGAGGACCGGTAGCATATGTAGTACATCATAGGGGACCTACACTCCCGACCCAGCAACGTTATTTCGTGCGGCACCAGCAGCACAGGGGTGCACCATTGAGAGATCATTCACCATGATGGTTAAGGAAACAAAGCCAGTTGGTGATGTGATTGCTGGTTCAGTCCTTCTTGATTCTATTCAAATATTAGCTTTATTTTATTCTGGTGCTTCCCATAGTTTTGTATTTGCGTCTTTTATTCTTAAGCATCATTTAGAGGCTGAAACTTTGGTTAGGACTTGCAAGATCATGACTGGAGGTGGCATCATCCTGGTCAGTGATGTTTGCAAGGATCGAAGAGTTACACTTGAAGGTCGGGAGCTGAGTGTGTGTCTACTCGTAATGCCACTTCTGAGCTATGATATTGTACTCATGATGGATTGGTTGAATATGCACCATGCTAATATAGATTATCGTGGAAGTAGGATATTATTTCGACCACTAGGAGATCCAGAGTTTAAGATTGCTAGAGGAGCAGCAGAGTAGAGCAAGGGCATCATCTGTGGAGCTATGGTGGAAGATAAAGAGTTGCCTCATCATTTGATGGCAGAGTTCCTAGATGTTTTTCCATAGGAGTTGCTAAGGTTGCCTTTAAATAGGGACGTTGAGTACACTATAGACTTGGTCCAGGCCTAGAGCTGATATTACAATACGTCTATAGGGTCAACAAAAGTGAACTGGTAGTATTGAAGAAACAGGTGGACGAGTTACAGCATAAGGGCTTCATCATATCCAATTCATCATCGTGGGTTGTCCCGGTATTGTTTGTACCGAAGAAGGATGAGTCAGAACACATGTGTATCGTCTATAGGGCTCTAAACAACCTCACTATCAAGAACAACTATACGCTGCCGAGGATAGATGATCTCTTTGATCAGTTGAGTGGAGCGAAGGTATTCTCGAGGATATACTTGAGGCCGGTCTACCACCAGATAAAAATGAAGAAGGAGTATATTCCGAAGATAACTTTTTGAACTCGGTATTTCTAGTTTGAGTTTATGGTAATGCCATTTTGGTTAATCAATGCCCCGATGGTATTTATGACCCTGATAAAAAAGGTGTTCCACCAGTACCTTGATAAATTAGTGGTGGGGTTCATCGATGATTTTCTTGTGTACTCGAAGATGCCAGAAGAGCACGAGGATCACCTGAGGATAGTTTTGGAGACTCTCAGGAAGAAGAAGCTTTATGGAAAGCTTTCAAAGTGTGAGTTCTTCTTGGACAAGGTTAAATTCCTTGGTCATGTGGTGATAGGAGATGGGATCTCAGTTGACTCGAAGAATATTTTGGCAGTGGTCATGGGCTAATCTAAGTTTCGTGGCAGAGATCAGGAGTTTTCAGGGTCTAGCAGGATACTACAACCAGTTTGTACAATACTTCTCCAGGATTACAAAGTCGACGACTATGCTGACCAGGAAGTATGTAGATTTTTTTATAGACAGGAATGTCAGACCACTTTTGATGTGTTAAAGAAGAGATTGACGATATCTCCAGTGTTAATGTTGCCATCGGGGTCAGGTGGATACACTATCTATAGTGATGCTTCGGGGAAGGGTTTGGATTATGTTCTACAGCGGAATGGTAAGTGCATACCAGCAATAACGTCCTAATGAGAAGAACCACCCTACCTACGATTTGGAGTTGGCAACGGTCATCTTTGTCCTAAAATTATGGAAATATTATTTGTACATAGAGCGTATGGAGATTTTTACATACCACAAGAGCTTGAAGTACGTGGTCACACAGAAAGAGCTGATCATGAGACAGCGATGGTGGTTGGAATTGATAAAGGACTTTGATATATCATTGTAGTACCACTCAGGGAAGGCCAACGTAGTCGTCAATGCCTTGAGAAGGTATCTGGTGGATATGTACTTAAAATCAGACAGATATTTGTTGGCCGATTTGGACAATTTGGGTATTGAGATGGTAGTTCCCGGTATCGAGATACATATGTGGGGTTGCAGATATAGTCAAAGCTGATGGAGAAGATCAGGGCTACGCAATATGATGATGTCACTTTGAGGAGTATCAGGACAAAGGTTCAAGCTGGGTTATTCGATAATTTTATCATTTCTGATGATGGTTCTTTGTGGCATAATACTTGGTTATGTGTGCCGAGTGGGGAGTTACGCAAGGAGATTCTGCATGAGGCACATCGCGATCAGTACTCTATGAATCCAGACGCCAACAAGATATATAGAGATCTGAGAGATAATATGTGGTGGTATGGAATAAAGTGGGAGGTGGCACACTTTGTATCCAGGTGTTTAGTGTGCCAGCAGGTAAAGGCAGAGCGACAAAGGCCAGTAGTTTACTTCAGCCGTTACACATTCTAGAGTAGAAGTAAGAGCATATAACCATAGATTTTGTTTTGGGGCTTCCGCGTTCTCTAGGAGTAAAAGACGCAATTTTGGTCATCGTAGACATGTTGATCAAATTGGCTCACTTTTTGCCATTCAAAGTGGTATGACTACAGAGAAGCTGGCGGAGATATATGTGCGATAGATTATCAGATTGTACGAAGTTCCTGTAAGCATCATCTAGGATCGGGATAGTCGTTGTATGTCCTACTTCTGGAGGAGTTTACAGGCTAGCTTGGGCAACCAGCTTGTCATGCCCCAGTCCCAAAATACGTAGGACTAGGACACGTAAGCATATCAGCCGCATGTATATGGCAACTCCAATATATGGAAACCATAACACATACGTACGCTGTAATATGAATAACAATTCACAAGTGGAAAACATATATGTCACAGGGCCTAACTAAATCTCATCCACAGAAATCATATATAAATAAATGACCAGTATCGATGAAACTAGATCTCCATATAAAGTATCTCAAGATGACAGTCAGATGGAATCAAATCCACTGCCGAACTAAAATATATAATAAATAAGATAAATGTAATATGTCATGCCCAGTCCCAAAATATCGAGGGACTAGACATGTGGCATTGGCCAACAGCACACATTAATGGGCAAACCCAATTTAATGGACCCATCAATGTGCACTTAAGCTGTAAAACAATAATCAGGGTCTACTAGTCTCATCCACAGAATGAATATATCAAATATCAACAGAAGGAAACATAAACATCAACATCAAGTCACAAGTAATTAAATCGGGAAACAACCCGAAAATCAAGTCTGATACAATTGTTCATTTAAATAAGAAATGTAAATAGCATCACAGACTGAGTATGGAAGAAACATATACTCAGAAAAATCTATGGCAATCATCCAGTCCTCGGTTCCTGGTTCTGCTCCACTATATGCACCTGATCCTGCTTCTGCTCCTGCTAATACTCTTTTCCTGTATACCTCAGAGTGGATCTCCTCTGCTAATCCTGGGGACATAATCCGGATCCAGGTCCTCAGGGGACATAGCAAGGTATAAAATAACTCATGCAAAAATAATGCAGTGCAGAAAATAAATAAATCAATAGGGGAACACTATATGACCAGCTAAGTGATATGCAAGATGAGAGCATCACTAGAACTCGGGCTGAAACTACTACAAGCTCTGTGTCGGGGAGCCTGTAGCAGTGATATCATGTGGTTTGTCTAGCTCAAAAGGAAGACTACGACACCGTCATAATATAATCAACATGTAGCATGTGTGTCTCTCCCCACCCAATGTAATCACACGTCTCATGTCCATGACACGCAAGATCAAAACTAATGCAGCAAGTCATAATAAGATCTAAGCATATATTGTCTATGTCATAAATCCTGCAACCTACACAGAATCACCTTGAATATTTCAGGAAGATTCTGTCACATGAATAGTGTCAGGTGTCTTGGGTATAACGTACTTGATAATGCAAGTACGAGAATGTAAAGGGTCACGATATCCATCTCTAGGTGACGTTACACAACTCCGCGTACGGTGTTGGCACCCGACTATTAATAGAATGCTAAGTAAAGTCACAAGGTCCTAGGTTTAAGCATGCACAATAATGTATAAATAAGTCAAGAAAATAAGTAGCAAAACTGCAGAGTTTGGCAAGGTACACTTGCTTGGGGTTCTAGCTCCAACTGTAGTTCTGACTTCAGCGGGTTTCTGTAGGGACTCCTCCGATTGCTGAAATAAAAATCACCATCAGATTTAGAAAATATCAAATAGCTAGAAACGCCTGTCCTTGAGTCCAATTTGGACACAAGGGCAAAAATGACATTTTCAGGTCAAAGCGGGGTCCACATGTGGGCCGCTTTGCACCGAAAAATATGTCAGGAACAAAGGTCTCCAAATTCGCCATACTTAGTGTCAACTGGTCTAGAACGATGATACAAACTCAACGGAACTTCCAGAATTGGATTCCAATGAGCCGATCACAAAATCGCTCGTCAAGTGGAGCCATGGGGCCCACTAAACGCGATTTTGTCAACGTTCTCAGAATCTAACCAAACTTGGGTCACAGGACCAGCGTATTGCTACAAGTCCGATGGCACAAGTTTCGTTTCAATCCGACGTGTGTACACAAAGTTACAACAAGATTCAAAATAGGCGGATACGGGGCGTTGTCGGCGGATACGCGTTGATTTCGGTGTGCACGCACATCCAAATCAATATCTGCAAATCCCGCACGTCCGTATCAATGGCGCGCATGCTATTATAAAGATCGCACGTGACCAAGTCATCCCGTTTGGCGGGGCACATTCAGTTTCGAGTGAAAATGGGGTATTAATTTTCCTGTTTTTGGATCACGGTTCACGATCACCACAGGACGCGACACACCGAGCGGGTTACACGGGCATCTAGAGGGTCACACAGCCTACGCGTCACAACTGACGAAACCGAAAATGGAGCAACGAGGAGAGAGAACGGGTTACCTGAATAGGGCTTCGTGAAATCGAATTTCTCGTGTCCGCGTGTCGTCTCGACACGACACGATACTGTGTCCACTGCACAGTTAGGTTTAGGGTTAGGGTTCCTGTGGCTGGGCTTTGCCGGGGTTGCTGGACTCGAGACACCGGGCTCGGGCGGCCGGCTGCACTAGTAGCTCGAGGCACTGCTGCGGTGGGTCTCGGAGGGTACTGGAGGAGGAAGACAGGCGGAGGAGGAGGTTGAGCGGCTAGGGGACGACGGGGATGGATGAGGTCGAGGGGAGTTGGGGGCTCGGGGTGCCGCGGGGACTCCGGTCGTCAAGGGCGGCGGAGCTAGGTCGCAGGGGGTTCGACGGTGGACGGCGAGGCGGGGACGGAGGAGGAGGAGGTGGCTAGGGGCTGGGAGCGGCCGGAGCGAGGGTTCTTATAGGCGGAGCTGGGAGACGGAGGGGCGGAGGTTACGGGAGGCGACGAGGCGGCGGGTGCGGGGGAGCCGGAGCGGCTGGGAGGCGAGCGGGCGGTAGGTCAGCCGGCGGAGGGGAGGCGACGGGTCGGGGATACGTCGGTTAGGGATTAGGTTTAGGCGGGTCGGGTCGGGTCAAAGCGGGTCGGGTCGAGCCCGGATCCGACCCGCTTCGGTTTGGGCCCGGTTCAACTAGACCGGGTCCGGTTCGGGTCGGTTTGGTTTGGTTTATTAGAAATAAACCGGGTTAATTTCTGGGTTCATTTGGTTTATTATAAACTTGGTTTTTAGGTCTTTAAAAATATTTTTGGGGTCCAATAAATTCCCGAAAAATTACCCTATGTCTAGTTTTTCATTTTACACCAGAAAATATTATTTTTATAATATTTTAATATTATTTAACAATATTTAAAAATTATTTAATAATTAAAATACCTTAGTTTAGTTAATTAAAAATCGCAGAAAATTCCAAAAAATTGTGGAAAATCTATTTTAAAAAATTCATAAAAAATCAGGGGGTTTATACAATATAAGTACAATAACTACCAACTACTGAGACTCGAAGAGAGGACTCCTCGGAACATAAGTAACCAGTCCGGATCTGCGCTCCTGCGAATACTCATGAACATCTGCACCTGGAAAGGGACAAGGTCCTCAAAGGGACATAACAAGATACATAGAAGCATGCCATAAAGTAAATACTGAATAAATAAAAGTGGTGTGCTAACCATCTAAGTGAAATACAATTTAAGGACAACTTAGTACGTATGGGAAAGTTTAGGCTAGACATATGCTGACGTAATTCACAAATCGTCATGACTGGCTAGTATATGCCACATATGTCCCCTATAACACTGGCGCAGGAATATAATAACGTCCAACGTTCTATAGAGTGTGGTATCTGTAAAATCATCAAGTAAGGTCAAACACTCTAAAGAACGTGTTATCTGTATAAATATATACGTCCGTATCACTTTGTCGAGTGCGATATTTGTATAAAGGAGGTGGGTGTCCCATACGCCTACTAATCGTCCTCCCCGCCCAATGTAGATATACAAGTCGTGAACACGACGTGGACATCTCATACTATAATGCAAGTCTCTATAGAAATAAATACTATGCTAAATACCGTTACACGTATTGCTCACACCGATGGTCAGTCGAGTATGAGGCACGCGTCCCTGCATGAGCTCACTCTGTGACGTGTATTGATACTTGTCAAGGCCTGGGGAGTCATACCAATAACTCCACAACTTTAGGTGGGTCCATTAGACTCTAGGTCAGACACAATCCTAACGTCAACGCATTCGTTGACTGCACCCGAGTCACTCTCGGACGCGCACAGTTATATTATCTAAAATAATAAACATGCAACTAAATATATATAACTGAATTTAAACAGTAAAATAAGGCAAGGTATACTTGTCTGGCAAGAGAGCTGCAAAGTGTAACATCTAGATGTCAAACACCAAGAGTCAGAAACTAAGGCCTCAGAATGATTATCTCTGGATGCTGAAATAAAAATCACCAACGGTCCTAGAATAAGCAAAATAGCTAGAAAATACTGCCCTTTTGTCCAATTTGGACACAGGGTCAAAACGGTAATTTTAGGTCAAACGGGCTCCACTTGGGGGTCACTTCGTACCGAAAAGCGTGCCAGGGGTAACGGTCTCTAAATGGGACAAATTATAGGTCAACAAACTATAAATGTCAGTATGAACTCAACGGTATGCCCAAATGTGGATTTCGGTGAGCCGAACACAATTTTGCCCAAAAAGTCAACCGTGGGGCCCGCCCATAGGCGACTTGGTCAACTGTCTCAGAATTGCGTAAAAATTTGGTCACAGGACCAGCGCGATCCCACGAGTCCAATGGCATAAGTTTTGTCTCATTCTGATGAGCGGACACTAAATGGCACAGAGTTTTGTAAAAGTTACGATATGGGGAATTTCTGCGGATACGGGCTGATTTCGACGCGCACATGCGTCCAAATCAGTTTTTGTGAAAGCCCACATATCTGGGTATACTGTGTACACCTTTTGGTACACTTGGTACACGACGGAGGGGGGTCCCGTTTGGCGGAGCTCGCTCCGTATCACAAATTTTTGGAAATTAAAAAGTATGTTTTTGGGATTTTCTATCTGATTTAATTTAACATACAGCAGCTAATAAACTATTATATTTGACAGAAAATAAACTAGGTTAGGTGGTCTTCATATACCAAAAAGAAAAACCAAATTCAGATCTCTGTGGTGGGAGATACGAATCCATGAACATAGGTAGTTACCGCAGTTTTCTGCGATCCCAAAAGTTGTCATTTTTTGCCAACTTGGTCGATGTTTTCGCCTAGGTTTACGCATTGTTCAAGGTAAAATAACACACAGATATGGAAGGGGGTTAGGTCGTGAATATACCGGTGAAGACGGGGTTGAGTTTGGTCGAGCAGTTGTGCGGGAATCGAGATGTGAACATAGGTACGCAGTTGATCAAATTTTGTCGCGAGGTTGTGCGCGGTCACGGCAATCGGTCGTGGCGGACGCTGGTTTCCAGCGGTGCTGGCTAGGTGGCACGGCGGCTCTGGTTGAGGCTGGGCGGGACGGTCGAGGGAAGATGAGATGGGTTTTAGGTTAGGGAATAGAGTAATTATATATAAATATATATATATATATATATATATATATATATATATATATATATATATAGAGAGAGAGAGAGAGAGAGAGAGAGAGAGATCGCAAGAGACAGAGGGAGGGTACTCGCTGTACGGGGTTGGGTGGTGCAGCCGCTGCTGCTTTGGGTTTCCTTCTTCTCAGGTCGGGTAGGTATAGGATAGCGGGTTAGTTTAGGGCTTAATGGGTAGGATTCATTAAGAATTTTATTATCGTTTTTCTTTTTATCTATTCATTTCTTTTATCCTTTTCTATTTCTAATTTCTTTTCTAATTTTATTTTTAATTCTTTTTCTTCTATTATTCTTTCTATTAAACTTTATATATATATATATATATATATATATATATATATATATATATATATATATATATATATAATTCTAGAAATTGATCTTAGAGCATACAATTAATCTATCAACTGTCCACAGGGTCTCCTACATGTAAATAATTAAGAAAAATTGTAATTGCTTCATTAAAATCTCTAAATGCACAGTCACCTTAAATAAAAAAATTAACTAAATTCTATTTCTTTTAATTAACTAATAATTACTACAAATCAATTAAATAATTAATTAAATACTTAATACAGTTTTTTTAGGATTAGGGATTTTATATTCTACCCAGCTTATAAAAATTTTATCCTCGAAATTAAAACTAAGCCACGATAGAAAGTCAAGGATGGTATAAGATAGAGATTTGCAGCTTATTTTGCACCTTCCTCCATCCTAACCTCCATGATTTTCTAATTGTCATGGGGATGTTTGGAGGGCTATAATTTGTATTATAAAGTACAAGGCTAGGTTTAAATGAGGGGCGATGTTGCGCGTCGCACATTCCGAAAATCATAAAAAAATCCATATGAACGAAAAATGGGTTTCTTCAGGTGTTGTGTCCAATGGTGTGGACACCTCAATGCACTTTTGCATAAAAGTTCCCAACAATTAGAAAATTACACAAAGATGGAAATTGGATTTAATTAAAATTAAGGCAAATGGTATTCTGAAATTAATTAGAAGTACATGGGGATAAAATTAGGTGGAACACAAGTATCATGGATATAGGAAACTCAGAATAAAATATTACCCTAATTTGGGTTGCACGAAACGGGTCAAGATTGTGTCTCCAATTTAGATTGGAACGCACAAGGGTACAAAGTTAGAATTATTAGAATTAAATATAAACGTCTGCGACAAATATTGTGCGACTAAAATGTAGCACAAGAGAGCATAATTATAAGTTATACCAAGGTCAGAATGGTAGGCGGTCACGTCTAGGACAAGGTTGTAAAATTTGTAGGAAGGCAATGGCTAGTGTAGTGCTCCAATTATCGAAGCAACGGTATGATGCGCTAAGTGATATAATTATTGTAAAATTAAATAAATGCCGTGTCCTATTTCCAATTGGATACAACCTAGTCCAGTTTCTCTATCTATGCCGAGCAGGTCTAATTTTGGGTGAGGGGGTTTACAATCTACCCAACTAAAAAAAATTCATCCTCAAAATTAAAAATAAAGCATAATTTGTTAATTCCTTCATATTCACATATAAGACATGTCAATTACAATCTCTTCCAAAATTTAAAATATATTCTAATCTATCGCAATTACTTTCAAAATTAAGGTAACCTCTGTTTAATCAGAATATTATAATCTCTTCTCGATTTTTAAATAATCATAACCAAATTTAAGCTAAATCTATATGACATCTTCAAGTTTTAAATAGACAACATCAATTTTCACATCACGATCTCCAACTATCATAATCTTCTAAAAAAAATAATTCTAATCAAATATTATTCCTATTTTCACTTATGAATTTTGTATTCTTCAATTTTTTAAATTCAATTCACATCCTCAATATTTTAAATAGGTAATCCCACCATCAAAATTTAATTTTTAATTTAAATCATCAATTTTGGAATTCAATCCGTCAAAGTTCATGTTTAGAGTTCCATTTATTTTTCTTAAGATTTAAATCGATGATTCAACCTTCAATATTCAAAATTTAAATCATATGCCCAGGTATAAAGGTTTGGTTCGCCATATCAAAGTTTTTAAAATTCCTTATATCATCATTAACTTAATCCTTCTTTTAAAATTTCTCAAAATTAAAATGACTTGAATCTCCCAATCTAATCTTGCTTGATCACAATCTAAAAGAAATTCCTCTCAAGTTGATAATGTAACTTCTACCCAACTTAGAATTTATCCATCTATTATATAAGGCTATACACTTAAGAAAAATATTCCTCAACTTATTTAATCATGCTATTCGATCTTCAAAAGTTTGAACACCAACATATTACCTATGATATGCCCTTAATTACGGAAAATCATCATCAAGTAATGCGGTTGGCCTATGGGATATATCTAGTACTATCTGTATATCAAACTTATACCAAGCACGAGGTTTTGCCTTTCCAAAATAAGGGAAGACAGAAAATAATAATAAAGAGTTCAAGGGGGAGGTAATAGAATACATGCATGAGGATTAAGGCGTTTAGAGAATTCAAATGGGAATTGTCAAGGCAGTTGTGGATTGAAATCATATTTGGTAATTTCTTATTTGCATGCTCGTATCAGTATAGTTATGTAACCAATACAATACGCTCAGACATGTCTAGAGGGCAAGTACATTCGCCTACTAGTCACTATATATCTTAATCCATGTAAGGTAGTTATGCGAAGGGCGAACCAAGCGCACTAAGGTTAGCTAGACCTTAATACACTGATTCTGAAATGTATTAGTGTATGCATCCACTAATACATATATTGTGAAGAAGCTTGATAAAAGAATAATCTTGCAAAACTAGGCTATAATAGCGACATAAGTCAAGGTAATACATAAAATATAAATACGCTGGATCATGATGAAAGAAGGTACATAATAATTCAAGTTACCAAGAAGATAAGACTCTACAATCTCTACAGTTGTCATAAAAATATCTTGTCTAAGTCGCTAGTCGACCAAATAGGGGTATGGACTTCTAAGTTCTACAGTTTGGATAAACAATATCTTCTTATGCTATTATACAGTTAATGTCATTCAGTTATACTACATAAATGGGTCAAGGGGACTATGTGATACTATGTTGTGAGGCATACTACCCAACTTAAAATAAGAAACTAATACTATAACTACCTTAAAGGGGATCCTACGAAATAACTTTGTACTTGTAGTTAAAGCAGAAACTCTTATTAGGGTACATGAGGAAAAGATCTTAGTATTTATTAGGGTCTCCTATTGTATTATCTAGGGAATGGTCATCTTAAGTCTTAGTCACAATGCTCATTGAACAGAGTTGTCAATATTGAGAATGGAAGGGTTACTGGCTCTTAAGTAAAATAGGATATAACTTGTATGGAGGTATGTGGAACGTGTTACTTGATTTGAAGCAAAAAGGTAATCAAAAAATCATAATCTAAATAAACAACTCAAACCATCAAGCTCTAACTATTAAGCACATAAATTTAAATTTTAACATTACAACTATAATCCTAACAAACTATGTTTCCTTATCATAAAAGAAATTACTTGGCCTATCATCAGAAGGGTTAGGTGGCACGAATTGAAAGATGAAGGAAAAAGAATATAATTAGTCGTCGCACAATAGCGAGCGCTAAGTTTTCAGAGGAACAAGGTTGAATTTAAATAGAAAGTCTCTAGATAATATCATGGTTTTCTAAGGGAAATATGGCATGCTAGTCTCTATGTTCGAGGTATGATCGAGGATAATGTTATATTCATTCCTCTAGGTTCCCTTAGGTCTGTCTGCTAATACCAAGATAAGAATCTAAATTTATAGTTCTATAATACTATCTTACCATAAAAAGTTAGGTTTAGTCCTAATGTTAAATCTTATATTTCTATTGGTTCCTTAATGCTAGGGTCAAACATTATGGTCAAATCTCTAACTAACTCTAGTAGTGTTTATACTACTCTCAAGTCATTCATAAACATATCAAGGGATAATGGTAAATTATTCTATAGGTAAGAGACGTTAGGTTTCATTAAGTATTCTAACTTAGTGATGTGTCAATACTCTAGTCGTATTCTTAATAGAAATATTACCCTAATTATCATCTAACAACAAGGATTCCTATATTCTAGCAAAGGCTATACTCAAGGAACTATTAGGGAAGCACATGAATCAAGCATGATGTAATAGTTTAAATAGAACATATTGATAGGAAGATAAGTCATAGTCAATTATGGATGAGATCCTATACTCTAATCCAAGGTGCAGGCTTGCTCAGTACAGTAACGTAACCGAGACAATATTCTCTTGACCTGCATAGGCTACCACTAAAAATATATCACGCCCCAGTCCCAAAATACGTAAGACTAGGACACGTAAGCATGCTAGCCGCATGTATATGGCAACTCCAATATATGGAAACTATAACACATGCGTACGTTATAATATGAATAATAATTAACAAGTGGAAAATATATATGTCACAGGGCCTAACTAAATCTCATCCACAGAAATCATATATAAATAAATGACCAGTATAGATGAAACTAGATCTCCATATAAAGTATCTCAAGATGATAGTCGGATGGAAACAAAACCACTGCCGACTAAAATATAGAATAAATAAGATAAATGCAATATAAGTACAACAACTACCAACTACTGAGACTCGAAGAGAGGACTCCTCGGAACATAAGTAACCAGTCCGGATCTGAGCTCCTGTGAATACTCATGAACATCTATACCTGAAAGGGACCAGGTCCTCAGAGGGACATAACAAGATACATAGAAGCATGCCATAAAGTAAATACTGAATAAATAAAAGGGGTGTGCTACCCATCTAAGTGAAATACAATTTGAGGACAACTTAGTACGTATGGGAAAGTGTAGGCTAGACATATGCTGACGTAATTTACCAATCGTCATGACTGGCTAGTATATGCCACATATGCTCCCTATAACACGGGCGCGGGAATATAATAACGTCCAACGTTCTATAGAGTGTGGTATCTGTAAAATCACCAAGTAATGTCTAACACTCTAAAGAACGTGGTATTTGTATAAATATATACGTCCGTATCACTCCGTCGAGTGCGGTATCTGTATAAAGGAGGTGGGTGTCCCATACGTCTACTAATCGTCCTCCCCGCCCAATATAGATATACAAGTCATGAACTCGACGTGGACATCTCATACTATAATGCAAGTCTCTATAGAAATAAATACTAAGCTAAATATTGTTACACGTGTTGCGGACACCGATGGCCAGTTGAGTATGAGGCACGCGTCCCTACATGAACTTACTCTGTGACGTGTAATGATACGTGTCAAGGCCTGGGGAGTCATACCAATAACTTCACAACTTAAGGTGGGTCCACTAGACTCTAGGACAGACACTATCCTAAAGTTAACGCATTCGTTGACTGCACCCGAGTCTCTCTCGGACGCGCAAAGTTATATAATCTAAAATAATAAACATGCAACTAAATTTATATAACTTAATTTAAATAGTACAACAAGGCAAGGCATACTTGCCTGCCAAGAGAGCTGCAAAGTGTAACATCTAGATGTCAACACCAAGAGTCAAAAACTACGGCCTCAGAATGAACGTCTCTGGATGCTGAAATAAACATCACCAACATTGTCAGAATAATCAAAATAGCTAGAAAATACTGCCCTTTCGTCCAATTTGGATATAGGGGCAAAACGGTAATTTTGGGTCAAAGCGGGTTCCATATGTGGGCCACTTCATACCGAAAAGTGTGCCAGGGGTCACGGTCTCTAAATGGGATAAATTATAGGTCAACAAACTATAAATGTCAGTACGAACTCAATCGCATGTCCAAATGTGAATTCCGGTGAGCCGAACATAATTTTGCCTAAAAAGTCAACCGTAGGGCCCGCCAATAAGCGACTTGGTCAACTGTCTCAGAATTGCGTAAAGATTGGGTCACAGGACTAGCGCGATACCACGAGTCCCGTGGCGCAAGTTTTGTCGCATTCTGACGAGCGTACACTAAATGGCGTAAAATTTTGCAAAAGGTGCGATACGGAGAATTTCTGCGGATACGGGCTGATTCCGACGCACACACGCGTCCAAATCCGTTTTCGTGAAAGCCCACACGTATGGGTATACTGTGCGCATCTTTTGGTACACTTGGTACACGAAAGGACATCCCGTTTGGCGGGGCGCTCACAAATTTTGGAAATTAAAAAAGTATGTTTTCGAGATTTTCTATCTGATTTAATTTAACATACAATAGCTAAAAAATAATTGTATTTGACACAAAATAAACTAGGTTAGGTGGTCTTTGCATACCAAAAAGAAAAATAGAATTCGGATCTCTGTGGTGGGAGATACGAATCCGTGAACATAGGTAGTTACCGTAGTTTTTTGTGATCCCAAAAGTTGGTCGTTATTTTCATCTAGGTTTACGCGCTGTTCGAGGTAAGCTAATACACATATATGGAAGGGGGTTAGGTCGTGAAAATACCAGTGAAGACGGGGTCAATTTTGGTCAAACGGTGGCACAGAAATCGAGATATGAACTCAGGTACGCTATTGATCAAATTTTGTCGCGGGGTTGTGCGCGGTAACGGTGAGCGGTCATGGAGGACGCTGGTTTCCGGCGGTGCTGGCTGGGTGGCGCGGCGGCTCTGGTCGAGGCTGGGCGGCACGGTCGAGGAAAGATGAGATGGGTTTAGGGTTAGGGAAATAGAGTAGTTATATATATATAGAGAGAGAGAGATCGCAAGGGAGAGAGGGGGGGTACTCGCTGCGCGGGGTTAGGGGGTGTAGTCGCTGCTGATTTGGGTTTCCTTCTTCGCGGGTCAGGTAGGTATAGGATAGCGGGTTAGTTTAGGGCTTAATGGGTAGGATTCATTAAGAATTTTATTATCTTTTTTTCTTTTTATCTATTTATTTCTTTTATCCTTTCTATTTCTAATTTCTTTTCTAATTTTATTTCTAATTCTTTTTCTTCTATTATTCTTTCTATTAAACTTTATATATATATATATATATATATATACATATATATATATATATAATTCTAGAAATTGATCTTAGAGCATATAATTAATCTATCAACTGTCCACAGGGACTCCTATATGTAAATAATTAAGAAAAATTATAGTTGCTCCATAAAAATCTTTAAATGCACATTCACCATAAATAAAGAAATTAACTAAATTCTATTTCTTTTAATTAACTAATAATTACTACAAATCAATTAAATAATTAATTAAATAGTTAATACAATTTTTTTAGGATTAGGGGTTTTACAAAGCTCAAGTTCAGTATAGCATATGTAAAACCCCTCAAATTTGAAATTAAATAAATAAGCAATAAATAAATAATAGTAATAAAAAGAATAACAAAATAGTTTTTATCTAAGAATTTTGTGGGTTATATGCAAATTTTCTAGGAATTTATTAGATGCAAATAAGATATTATTACTATATACTAAAATATTAGTATTATTATTTTCTATATAACAAAACCTTAATCCTAATCACAACTGATCATAACACCAAACCATTCCAACCCAGCAGCCAACCCGCACCCGACTCTCGCTCCCTTCTCTCGTGATATATATATATATATATATTTATACCTACATTGTAACCAAAACCCTATCCCCAAAGCAGCCGCCTCTACATATCTTCCCCCTTATCATCATCTCCCCATCAAATCCCGTTCACTTCCTCCTTCCTTCATCGAGTGCAACCACCATCATCTTCTCCTCGCCAACACCATCAGACACAAAAGCCTCCACCACCACTTCATCTCTGCCACGTCAAACTCGACCAATATTCCTGACCGGACTCGGCGTACCCGCCCGATGTCCGCGCACGTGTTCGATGCTGCGTGGTGACCGTCCGTCTATGCCGTGCCATCCCGACGATAACGCCCCAAGGCCATTTGACAATGCTCAGCCGACGCTCGACCACGTTCGGGGCTTCGCAGCCGAAAACTCTGCTCTCGTCAAGCTCGTCCGCCATCTCCCCGACAGAACCTCCCACGAAGTCATGGTCCATTTGGGAGTGCAGCGTTTTTCCCGCCCGGACCTCCTCTCTCGACGAGCCCGCTGCCGACACCGAGCAGACCCACGTTGACATCGACTGCAGCCTCATCCTTCGCGTGTACCGCTGTTGGTGAGGACCAGGTGTACGCGACAGGATTGTTGACCGCACACCGGAAGTCCCGTACCGGATTGTGGCCTCCATCGTGCACCCGTCAAGCCGCAAACTTTGTCGAGACTGCTCAAACTCTGGTCGTCGAGCCATGCACGCGGTGCTTGACCACTCGGCGATCCCGTGTTCTCGAGCGCCGACCGACAAACTTATCCATACGTGAGTTTTAGCTTTATAGCAAATAGAACTGCTCAAATAATATAAACATAGAAATGCACTGTACACTATGAATGGTTGGGCACTTGCATAGAAATATTATTAAAATACTATTCACGTAGTTATTTTTATGAGAGTTGTAGAAGCAAAAGAAGTAACAAGTGTATTTTAATTGCAAATGTTATGATATAGGAATATAGCAGCCTGCATAGTTCACGTGGGTTAAGAAAAGTTGAGCTGGTGGGAAATATCATAACACATAAATGCATGTGGTTGAATCGAATTATTAAGTAGAAGTAGTGTCACATACAACTCTATTCACATAAAGAATTAGGATAGAAAAAAAGAAAGAAGATTGGTGTAATAACAAGTTCCATGCAATGGGAAGAAGAAGAATAAATAACAGTGGCCTTATTTATTTACTATTCACGTAGCCTTTAATACTACCTCCACCCATTATGGCCTTCAAAGAAAGAAAAATGATCATAAAGGACACATCATACCATACACGTAATTCATATAAGCTTAGCCTTTATGACACTATTTTATAAGTTTCCACTCACAGATTTGCATATAAGACCCTATAATACATGTTAAATACAACCTAGTTAGTTCAAAGTATAAGTAGTATTGTGTAATTATTATTCTTGATACTAAAAGTACACAACCTACATAATCTCATATTAAATTAACGAATTAACATACACTTAAATATGAATATGAAGATACTTTTGGAGTAATGCTTTATTAAATAAATTTATTTTAGGTAATTGTGGAAACCAGTCTTCGTAGCTTCAACCAATCTTGGACCGACAGGCAAGTATACCTTGCCATTGTACTGTTATTCATATTCCATATGTTGCATGCATCTTCATTTTCTGTTTTTAGTTCATATATTTAACTGTAATATAAAATACGTGCGACGGTATCGTCGCGATGTATTTTTATTTATGTATTGCATTGACCTTGTTCATGAGACTACCCCATTATCATGTAGCACCATTAGGTTCATTGGCCGTGATACAGTGGTTACACGAGCGTGAGTCTCATATAGATCACGGACTGCGTGACAGGTCTGGCCTCCTGTACGTATGGGCCGTGCATTAGGAATAGCTGCTGTTAGAAACTTTGCATACTAGTAAACTTGGCAGTTATTAGAGGTATTATTGTGTCATGGATATGATATGCTTAGAGCATGGGGTGAGGAGAACAACAAGTACCGTATTTGAGCTCCTTTACACTTTTTCTATTGTGCGCCCGGATTCTCCGTTGGAGATACGGGTGGTGATGACCACTATATATTATATTATTATCAGGCGGGCCTCCGGCGTTCGAAAGTCGTCGTGCCTTTTTAGGCCCCTGGATCTCCAATAGAGAACTATGCCAAATCCTAGGTTTTTAGCCAGATAGCTCACTTGTGGGGAAAGTTGTTCTTAACTGCATTCACTTAGACGGTTAGGCGATCCCTTTGGATATTTATTTCAGTACTTATTGGCATGTGTTTAAGTATCTTGTTATGTCCCTCTGAGGACCTAGTCCGCTGCCAGGTGTACCTGTTCTTGAGTATTTACAGGAGCGCAGATTTGGATGGTTATAGATGCTTCGTGGATGTCTTCTCTTCGAGCCATGGTTGATAGCTGGTAATTATATTGTTGATTGAGTTGTACTTATATTGTATTTACTTTTCCATTTGAGTTGGTAGTGGATTTGTTTCTGTTGAAATTAGTTAATAATTTTATTGATTGTCTCATTGGCATTATATAGCCTTACAGTCATTAATACAATGATTTCAATCATTATGAAAATAATCTCATAATGGAATATCCTGTGACATATTCTGGCATCCCAAATATGTCCTCAGGATATTCCCATGTGCTTATACTATACTTAAATATGACACCCAACATACCATATCAACACTCTCCCTCAAGATGGGTGTAAGATATTCACTAAGCCCATCTTGTCACATCCTCTAATCATGTTCACTGAGGCGAGTCCCTTGGTTAGTCCATCTGCTACTTGATCTCTGGTTGGAACATGGCCAAGCTCCAGTAATCCTCTATCCAACTTCTCTTTGATGAAGAATCTATCAATCTCGATGTGTTTGGTCCTGTCATGCTGTACTGGATTGTTGGCGATACTAATAGCTGACTGATTGTCACACCACAGCTTCATCTTGGCTCCTTGATCCAGCTTCAGCTCCACCAGCATATTCTTCAACCATAGCAGCTCTGCAACTCCCAAGGCCATAGCTCTGTACGCTGCTTCAGCTGTCGATCTGGCCACCACAGACTGCTTCTTACTCCTCCAGGAGACCAAGTTACCTCCTATAAATATGCAATATCCCGAGGTAGACCTCCTGTCATCAGCACAACTAGCCCAGTCAGAATCACAGTAGCCCTCGATGCTCACGTGATTGTTCTTCCTGAATATTAGTCCCTTCCCGGGAGCACCTTTCAAGTACCTCAGAATCTGGTACACTGCATCCATATGACCCTTCCGTGGGTCATGCATGTAGCGGCTCACCACACTTACTGCAAAGCAGATATCAGGACGTGTGTGGCTCAAATAGATCAACTTGCTAACCAGTCTCTAGTATCTGTCCCGATCAACTGGTTCTCCAGCCTCAGCATCAATCTTGAACCTCTGATCTATTGGTGTCGCTGCAGGTTTGCACCCCAATATCCCAGTTTTTGTGAGAAGGTCCAGTGCATACTTCCTTTGAGAGAGAACAATCCCCTCTGCTTCTCGAGCAATCTCAATCCCAAGGAAGTACCGAAGAAGGCCGAGATCCTTCACCTCGAATTCCTTGCCAAGCTTTCCTTTGAGTTGCGCGATCTCCTGCTCATCATCTCCTGTGATAATCATATCGTCCACATACACCGCAAGCATGGTGATGTGGCCTCCACTCCGACGGAAGAACACAGTATGATCAGCATTGATCTGCTGATATCCCATCCCTATCATCGCCCTTCTGAATCTGTCAAACCACGCTCGAGGAGACTGCTTCAGTCCATAGAGGGACTTCTTCAACCTGCAGACCTTGCCTACTGTCTGATTGGTGCCAAATCCTGGTGGTATCTCCATGTACACCTCCTCCACTAGATCTCCGTGAAGAAACGCATTCTTCACATCCAGTTGGTGTAGCTTCCATCTACCATTCGCTGCCAGAGAAATCAGAGTCCTGACAGTGCTCATCTTTGCAACTGGTGCAAAGGTCTCGTCATAGTCGATGCCGTACGTCTGACTGTATCCTTTGGCTGCTAGTCGAGCTTTGTAGCGATCAACCTGTCCATCTGGGTTCTGCTTTACGGTAAAGACCCACTTGCATCCAACTGCTCTCTTCTCCTCTGGCAGTCTCACAAGCTCCCAAGTGTGGTTCTTCTCCAGAGCTCCCAACTCCTCGTGCATTGCCACTTTCCACTTTGGATCGTTCTTGGCAACCTGCCAAATGTTAGGTACAGTAATACTATCCAAAGATCATTCTTGGCAACCTCCCAACTCCTTGTGCATCACCTGAAGGGGGGTTGGTGTCGGTGCCTCAGGAGTTGGGACGAACGCAGGCAAGGGACTTGGCATTGGCACTGTCGGTACTAGTCCTGCAGTTTGCTTCTCTCTCCTGCTGTAGGTAAGTAACTCTCCCTGAGCCGTAGGCCTAACACCTTCACCTTCTTGTCCCTTCTCCGTGCCTCCATGCCAAACTTCTAAATCGGTTACCACAAAGTTCTCCATCTCTCCTTCTCGCCTAATACTGGCAGTATTAGGCGTGTTGTGTGAAGTTCCGTCCTGGCGGTAGTATGGCTCATGCTCCCGAAAGTGGACATCCATACTGACAAACTTCTTCTTCTCTACTGGACTCCAGCACACATACCCCTTTTGGGTCGCCGAGTAGCCTAAGAAGATGCATTTGACCGCTCTAGGGTTAAGTTTCCCAACTGATGGCCTGTTGTCCTTCACAAAACACACACACCCAAACACCTTCAGTGGGAGTATTCCACTATTATTGCCTTGCAATACCTCACATGGGGACTTCCATCCGAGGACCTTCGAGGGCATCCTGTTGATGAGTTGAGCTGCTGTCAATACTGCATGCCCCCACAGACTCTGTGGGACATTCATGTCGATCATCATACTTCTTACGACCTCCAGAAGGTGTCTATTTTTCCTTTCTGCAACTCCATTTTGTGCTGGTGTGTATGCACAGGTGGTCTGATGCTGTATTTCGTATGCTGACAAGTATTCTGCAAGCGTCCTGTTGGTATACTCTGTTCCATTGTCAGACCTCAGTACCTTCACAACTGCTTTGTACTGAGTCTGGACATGCTTATGGAAATCCCGAAAATAAGTAGGTACATCACTCTTATTTTTTATCAAATATAACCAGGTAACACGAGAGGCACACTCAATGAAAGAAATAAAGTACTTATAACCATTCATAGTGTTAGTAGCACATGGACCCCAGACATCAGAATGTACTACCTCAAAAGCAAAAGTGCTCCTATGACCCGTGCTAACATATGAGCTCCTAGTAAGTTTTCCTAACTCGCACGCATCATATACTAATTTCTCTTTATTTGTTTTTGCATAAATCTTTGGATACAACTTACTTAGAGTATCAAAGGAAGAATGTTCCATCCTCCGATGATGGAGTATCAAGGTATCCTCAGTCCTCTGTTGCAGTCCTTCCATGCCAGCCTTCTCTGCCATAGATACCAATGCTGAGTCCAGTCCTTCTCGATCTAGGTACCACAGTTCCTCATGCCAAGTGCCAGTCCCAAGTCTTCGTCCTGTCCCTTTCTCCTGGAAGGTCACCTTAGGAATATCAAAAGAAACAATGCATTTAAGTTGGAGGATTATAGAACTAATGGACAAGAGACTGACTGGAAAGGATGGACCATGTAAAACATTGGATAATCTTACTGAACCTGTACAATTAACAGTACCCTTACCGACCACTGGCTGAAAAGTGCCATCAGCTGTCTGAATGTTGTCTGCTGATGCTAGGTGAGTGTAGAAAGAAAACTCACTAGCATTCCCCGTCACATGCCGAGATGCTCCCGAGTCGATAATCCAGTCTGATGATTTAAGGGAAGAGATAGACGCAAGGGCAAGTGATTCGTCAGTACCTTCTGATGGATGGGCATACATGGCAGCGTTGCCCCTAACAAAGAATGAGGTGGACGCCTCCTCTGTTCTACTCCTCATGTCTCCCAGTGCCCGGTCCTCCACAGTAAAGGTGTCATCAGCTTCCCCGTTCCCTTCTGATATCAGGAGGTTTGCCCGATAACCTCCTCGGCCGCCTCGTCTATCCCCTCGACCACGACCACGTCCTCCATTAAATCCTCGTCCGCCGAACGGTCCTCGTCCACCACCGGAATCTCCCTCCCTAGGTGGTTTGGTACAAGCATACCGATGATGACCCATCTTTCTACAGTTGTAGCACTGCCTGTTATGCTGCCAGGGCTCTCCCTTAGATCCTGTGTTACCTAAGCTGGTGATCGCTAGTGCTGACTTTGCTTCAGGGGGACCACCTGTCCCGGCTTGTAGCCTGATGCATGTCTCCTCCTGGATCATGGCTGAGATAGCCTCCTCAAGGCTAGGGATCTTTGGTTGGGCTAGAAGTAGGGCCGTCCTCTGTGCGAAAGCTGCAGTCAGCCCTTTGAGGAACTTTATCGTCCTTTCCTGCAGACACACCTGTCTCTCCTTACACTTAGGGTCCCCGCAGCTCGCCCAATCTGAGGAGTGATTATAATCCAACCACAGACGCTCCAACTCCGTGGCATACTCCTGCACCGTCTTCTCTCCCTGTACAGTGTCATCATTCTCTCCCTTTATCTGGAAGACCCGTAAGTTGTTCCCCACACCATCATAGGTCCTTCTCAACTTCTTCCACACATCTTTCACCATCTCAATACCGTCTACTGTGGCGGTAATAGACTGGACTAAGGAGTTGAGAAGCCAGATGTAGATTACCATATGAGTGGACTTCCACTCATCGTGTCCTGTCGATCCCTCGTCCGGCTCTGTCGTCTCGCCCGTCAGGAACCCCTCCATGTTTTTTCCTGCGAGGGTTCTTCTCACCCGTCGTGACCAACTCAGATAGGTGGCTGGTCCATCTAATTTCAGATCGATGGAGGGAAGCTTCAACTCCGGCGACGTTCGTGTCGTGTTCTCACCAGCCGACATCGTCAACAACTTCATCAACGTCGCCACCTCTGCAGAATCTAGCTTCTTGATGATCTCCTCCATCGATGTGTCGTCTATCCAGTCACGTCATGTTCGCTCCATGACTCACGCTTGTCCTCGTCGTCCGCTCCTAGATCCAAACATGTCCCCCCCTTTTTTTAGATCTAGGTATCCCTATTAGGCGCTGCCTCATGCTGGTACGGAGGAGGCGGCAGCACGCATGTCACAAACGCCGTCGTAGCAGCAGCAGTCGCAGCAGCTGCAGCAGCAGTAGTAGCCACAGCAGTAGCGGGACGGGACAACAACAGCGAAGGGCGGCCTGCGAAGGACGGAGAAGAGGAGAGGAGGGAAAAAAAGAGGGGGGCGTGGAAGAGTTCGGTGGAGGAGATCTAGAAAATCCTCCTATCGGTTTGTGGAAGCTTGGTGACGGCTAGGGTTTGTGGAAACTTGGCTTTGATACCATGTTAAAATTAGTTGATAATTTTATTGATTGTCTCATTGGGATTATATAGCCTTACAGTCATTAATACAATGATTTCAATCATTATGACAATAATCTCATAATAGAATATCCTGTGACATATTCTGGCATCCCAAATATGTCCTCAGGATATTCCCATGTGCTTATACTATACTTAAATATGACACCCAACATACCATATCAACAGTTTCCATCCAACTATCATCCTTAGATACTTCTTATTGAGATCTAGTTTCATAGATACTGGTCATTTATTTCTATATGATTTTGGTGGATGAGATTTAGATTTTACCCTGTGACTTGTATTACAGTTATACCACTTGTGGATTTGATATTCATATTACAGCGTACGTGTGGATTTGGTTTCCATATATTGGAGTTGTCATATCCATGCGGCTGGCATGCTTACGTGTCCTAGTCCTACATATTTTTGGGACTGGGGCGTGACATGTTTTTATGGTGGCCCATGCAGGTCAAGAGCATATTGTCTCGGTTACGTTACTGTACCGAACAAGCCTGCACATAGGACTAGAGTATAGGATCTCATCCACAATTGACTATGATTCATCTTTCTTCTCTCTGTTCTATTCGAACAATTTTATCCTGCTTGATTCCTGTACTTTCCTAATAGCTCTTTGAGTATAGCCTTTTGCTAGGATATAGGAACCCCTGCTATTAGGATGATAATTAGGGTAGCACACCTATTTAGAATACAACGAGAATATAGACATACCACTAAGTTTAGAATATCTAGCGAACCCTAGAATTCCTTATCCCTATAATTGGTTTACCATTACCCCGGATGTATTATGAGGACTTGAGAGTAGTATAGACACTACTAGAGTTAGTTAGAAGGTTACCATAATGTTTGCCCCTAGCATTGAGGAACCAATAGAAAACCAAAACTTAATATTTGGACTGAACCTAACCTTCATAGTTAGATAATATTGGAACTATAAACTTAGATCATTGTCTTATTATTAGTAGACAGTACCTTAGGAAGCCTAGAGGAATATAATCAACACTTGTTCCTTGATCATGCCTCGAACATAGCAACTAGCATACCACTCCCTAGAGAACCATGATGCTATCTAGAGCCTCTATCTTAATTTTATATATTGTTCCCCTGCAACCCTAGCGCTTGCTATTTGTGCGACGACTAATCATGTTTTCTCTTCTTTATTCTTTTAACTCGTGCCATCTGACACTCCTAATAATAGGCCAAGAAATTTTATCCTTTGTTAAGGACACATAGTTTGCTAGGATTATAGTTGTAGTCTTAAATTTGAACATTTTGTGCTTGGTAGTTAAGGCTTGATAAGTTTGAGCTGTTCTTGCAGACTGCGACCCGATGATTATCCCTTAGTGTTAAATCGCATAATTTGTACCCTCACTTCGATACGAGTTAGATCCCTTCCCCTTAACGGCTAGTAACTTTTCTATCCCTACGATTGACACCTGTCCTATGAGCACTATGATGAAGACTTAAGATGACCCTTACCTATGTAAGGCAATAGGAGACCCTAATAAGAGTTTCTGTTTTATGTACATGTGCAAGATTGTTTTGTAGGATCCTCTTAAGACTGTCACAGTATTAGCTTAATTCTTTTAAGTTGGATAGTATGCCTCACAACCTAGTATCACATGGTCCACTTGACCCATCAAGGTAGTGTAACTGAATGACATTAATTGTATGATAGCATAAGATGACAGTGTTTATTCAAGCAATAGAATTTAGAGGTCCATGCCCCTATGTGGTCGACTAGCGACTTAGACAAGGAGGTTGTATGATAACTGTAGAGATTGTAGAGTCCTTTTATTATTGTTGCTTATGATGTTTTGTTTTGTGAACTTGAATTCTTTTGTAATTCCTCTCATCATAATCTAGCGTGCTCATATTTTTTTTTACTACCTCGACTTATGCTGCTGTTACAGCTTAGTTTTGCAAGCTCAGTCTTTTATCAAGCTTGTTCATGACATATGTATTATTGGACGCGTACACTAATACATTTCAGAATCAGAGTACTACGGTCTGATCAACCATAGTGCGCTTGGTTCGCCCTTCGCATAACTATTTTAAGTGGATTGAGATATATAGTGACTAGTAGACGAAATGTACTTGCCCTCTAGATATGTCTGAGCATATCGTACTCACTACAAAACTGTACCGATGTAAGTATGTGAATAGGAATTTCCCAAAAAAATAGGATTTCAATCCACAACTGCCTTGACAATTCCCATTGAATTCTTTAAACGCCTTGATCCCCAAACTTCTAATCTAATACCTTCCCTTGAACTCTTTATTATTGTTTTCCGTCTTCCCTTATTTCGGAAAGACGAAACCTCGTGCCTAGCATAAGTTGATACACAGATAGTATTAGATATACTCTATAGGCCAAATTACCTTATTTGGTGATTGTTTTGTAACCAAGGATATATCACATGTAATATATTTGGTGTTAAAATTTTTAAGGATGGAGTAACAGGATTAAATAAATTTGAGGAAGGAGATTTCTTAAACGTAAGAGCCTTATGTGATAGATGAGTAAACTCTAAGTTGGGTAGCAGTTGCAATTATCAGCTTAAGAGAAATTTCTTTAGATTGTGATCGAGCAAAATCTGATAGAAAGGTTCAAGTCATTTTTAAATTTTAAAATTTTGGACGAATAAGTAAGATGATGAGGATCAAGTTTCATAGATACTGGTCATTTATTTTTATATGATTTTGGTGGATGAGATTTAGATTTTACCCTGTGACTTGTATTACAGTTATACCACTTGTGGATTTGATATTCATATTACAGCGTACGTGTGGATTTGGTTTCCATATATTGGAGTTATCATATCCATGCGGCTGGCATGCTTACGTGTCCTAGTCCTATATATTTTTGGGACTGGGGCGTGACAGCATATCACCCCCAAAAAGATGGACAGTCGAAGAGGATTATTTAGACTCTCGATGATATGCTATGCACTTGTGTTCTGAACTTAAAAGATTCTTGGGAGGATCATCTCCACCTGGTGAGTTTGCTTACAATAACAGTTATCAGGCCAGTATTCAGATGTCACCAATTATGGTTTTATATGGACGAAGATGTTGCACTCCCTTGTCTAAGGATGATGTTGGTGAGAGAGCCTTGTTGGGACCAAAGATGGTTGTGGATGCAGTTGAGAAGGTGAAGCTTATTAGAGATAGACTTCAGGTGGCATAGGACAGGTAGCGACATTGGACCAACAGCCACCAGAGACCTTTGGAGTTTGAGGTATAGATTTTGTTTGTGTTGCTTATGATTTGCTTTGTTTTAGATTACGTGTTAAGGTTGTGTTTTGTTCTAGGTTATCAATCTTATGTTTGTGTTAATTTCTCCGACATGGGGTACGATTCACTTTGGTGGTGGTGGGAAGCATAGTCCACGATACATCGGACCCTTTGGTATTCTTACGAGGGTCAGTGTAGTGGCCTATAGACTAACCTTGTCGCTTGCACTAAAGGAAGTATATGACGTATTCCATGTGTCGCAGCTGAGACGGTACATGGCAGATTCTAGTCACCTATTAGATCACTCAAAGATCGAGGTGGGTCCGACTCTCAGTTATCCAGAGCAGCCAGTAGAAATTCTGGATCACAGAAAGAAGGTGTTGTTGAACCAGACGATTCTTCTGGTACGTTTGCGTGAAAGCATCACTCTCCGGGAGTATCTACCTGGGAGAGGGAAGTCGATATGCGCGTGCGATACCCTTATCTTTTTGAGCCGTGAGGTATTTTATTTTTTTGCTATGATTGCTTGTGTAGTACTAATTTTTTCTTAAATTTTGAGGACAAAATTTTTCTAAGGAGGGTAGGATTGTCACTACCACTTTTTTTGGAGGAGTATTTTTGTTATTTCATACTAATTATATTATTATATTTATATTTTAAAATATTTAGTATTTTTACATTATATATATATATAATATAGATGACGGTTGTATGTTAGCCCCTTAGTTAGACTAATTGTTAGTGAACCTAAGTGAACCCAACCAGACTTGAACCCAACTAGACTTGTCATGACCATTAGTGCAACCAATTAGTTTAGTCATGGTTGACGAATTAAAGTAGAGAGAATGAGTCAATAATCTATTTTATTTAAGTTAAAAATTTCTTTAGTTACACTCCTTAATTAGTATAACTCTTCATGACAACCATTGGAGGACATTTTAGACAATGTGAAACACCCAACCCTAATCCCTAGGTGGTCGGCCCTAATATAGAGGAGAGAGCTTCCATTATTTTCCTTCACTTCATTTATTTTCTCCCTAATTTTGTTTTTTCCTAAAATTCCTTCACCCCTCCACCAAATTTCACCAAACCAATCCCAATCCCAATCCCTCATATTTTTATTACCAAGGAGAGCTAGAGGCATAAAGATAGCAAGAGGCTAGTCGAAGAAGAATTTTTCTAGAATTTGGTATTCATTCCTCACTCTTGTGCCCATTTGAAGGAGCTACATTGGAAATCTATCACCCAATTGGTACAATTCCACCCCCCTAGAAATTCCTATTCTAAATAGTGTATTAGACCTATAGGAACCCTTCCATGGCTAAGGACTACTCATAGGAAGAATGTCACTACCACATTTTAGGAAAAAGGTTATTTTAGTAATTTCCTATTTAAATAAATATTGTTCATGGTAAATAATTTTTGTTGTATTATTTAATTGTTGTTAGATGTTATTTAATTATTTTGGACTTATATTAGTGGACCCAACTAGTTTAGTTTGGACCCATGGACCAACATGAATTAAATAGTTAGACTTGGCCCATTTAGAAAGCCCATAGTTAAGGAGATGGATTAAATTAATTAAGTGATTAGACTAGAAGCTTCCTTCCTTAATTATTTTTTCATGAGAGGCCCCAAGGGGTACATTGGACATTTTACAATTGCTTGGGAGAGGGGCAAGGCCGGCCTATTAAAAAAGGGGGAAAATTTCTCTCTCCTCTCATTCTCATTCCAAATCTAGATCTAGAATTCCCCACTTCCAAATTCTTTCCATTCCCATTCCAATTCTCCACCAAATTCATTCCAAATTCATCCTAATTCACCATTAGAAAGTTGAGAAGCAAGGATCTAGAAGGAGGAAGCAAGGATCTACAAAGAGGAGCAATGATCTATAATTTGGAAGCAAGTTCATCTCAATTGGAGGTTTCATTGGGAATCCATCTCCCAATAGGTATAATTCAGTTTTTTCCATTAAAATAGCTTCTAAATATGAGATTTAATCTGGTAAAATCAACCCATATGTATGTACTACCCATAGGACTTTGTTTTATGTTCATAGGAGACCCATGGAGAAAGCTATGGTGCTTTTTGTGTCAATTTTGTTGGAATTCCGAATTTATATTTTGTTGTGTGTGTCAATTGATCCTATAGATCAATTGGACATGTGCTTATGTGTTTGAGGCTTGTGTCGTATCCATATTTGGGTACATGTGGTTCGTATCCCAACTATTTGGTGATACGTGTCATTTTGGGGGTTTTCCCTCCGACACGGGGCTTTGAACATGTCGTATTTTGACACGGACAAATAGATCTACTTTTGACACTTTGATTTGTTCATAAATATTATTTGTGACTTGTTTGTGTCCTTCGGGGTACATTTGGTTGTGTGTTGGACTCGTGTCACATGCGTATCCTAGATCTAGTGGGATACGGTGTAAAACTTTCCAATTTGGTGTGTTTATGTGTAGATCTAATTATTTATGCTTTAAATTCTTCATTTATAATTAGTAAATATATATAGATATTATATATTATTTTAGTGTATTTATTATGGTATTTGTTGTAGCATAGATCTATATTTTTATGTATTTTAATATGATGTATAAATATATGTATGTAGCTTTCTTGCATGCAATTATATATGTACTTATGTTAAATAAATATATATTATACATAAATGTTTTATAAAATATATTTATGTGTAATTATATTATTTATAATTATTATATAATTATTTGTATATTAATGGATGTATTTTTATGTGTGCTTCTAGCCATGTAAAATACGTACATTAATATGTGCATGTGTTATGTAACTATTGATATTTAATTGTGTAAGTTTATATGTATGTATATATAAGTATATAGTTATTAAATTTGTTTTATATATATATATGCATTTTGATTTATATATATGTATATATATAGGTGTTTTTGTGAGGTATAATACTAATAATAATATATTATTTTATTGGGTTTGTATATACATTATTAGAGTGTGCATTATTTGTATTATTAGTATTCTTGTGTGGGTATCATTTGGGATCTAATTTTGATTTCCTAAATTGTTGTATTTTATTTCCATATTATTTTATATAGATTTCTTGTGAGGTTGACCTTGGTTTGACCATGTTTGACTTTAGAGTTGACCATAGTTGACTTTTGACTTAGAATTTATTTATTGACCTAGAAGTTGACTAGTTTGACTTGTTCTCTTTCTGGGACCTTGTATTAATGTGGTATTCCATATCTAGGTCTTCGAGGTACTGAGTCAGACATTTGTGTGACTGTTCTTTGGACTTCAGGCGAGTACATTCTCTGATAGTTTCTCAGTTATGATATCCTCTATGTTCGTTGTATCTAGTATAGATATACATGTTTCTCTTGACACTATGGTTACACGGATTGGTATATCCGGATCTCGTCATGAGATATTATTCCTTGGTATATGGTGTATATGGTGCAAGTATTATTTCATTGGTTATCTTGTACATGTACAGATATCGATTTTCGGGAGGAGTCGCTATCTTCTTGGGGAATCTAGTGCCATAGCATACCGTGGTTGGATCTATTATACCAGTTGGGGTGGGGAGTATTAGTATAGATATGTGATCAAATCCCTATTGAATAAAGTATTGGTAAGCAAATAGTGTTGATCATGCACCGCACGTATGATTAGCCAGGCCGCATTGTATCTTGCCCAAGCCGATCACATGTTAAGCTAGTACTCACATACTTAGACATTCGTATTATTGTTTCATTGGCATATTGTTCATTATTGTATTTCTTTCCAGTATTTCCTTATTGTCTATATATCTCTTGTATCTATTTTGTGCATCTTGTTTATCCACAGCTATTTACTGTTACATAGTTTTTATCATGGATTAGAACTGCTGTTAGAGATGTACTCTACTCCTTTCCTGACTGGATATATTTTTTCAGATGACACTGAGGAGTACCCTACCTATTATGGATCCCAGGATGTTGTGGGTTTAGATTCGGAGACCCTGGCTCAAGAGGGACTTATCCCAACTGAGACAATTGACCCTGGAGTGTAGCTTTATAGTATGATAGTATTCTTTTGTACTGGATTTGTCTCCAGCTTATTTCTGTTACTCTTCAGACTCATTGATGTATTATTTTAAACTCATGAGTTGTATGATGACTATTCTATTCTTATCTGATTCGTGCTCATTCTATCTTAGTTCTGTGATTGAGTATTCTATCATTATTGGTGGTTCATTATATTAGATAGACTATCTAGACAGCGTTCTACCGCCGATTCTACGGCGTAGGCTGGGCGTTGTTTCCGACTAGTATCCTTACACCGGGTACGGGTCATGACACATTTTTGGTGGTGGCCCATGCAGGTCTAGCTTTACAAGTATGTGATATCGTGGTAGTACAACAACTTAGTTGTACTACTGCGAGCCTGTAATAAGATATAGGATATAGGCTGAGATACTCAATCACATCTAGGAAAATTCTTTTGATTCAACTATTCTCCTTTGACATTGATACTTGATCCCTTAAACTGTCCTTTCCTTGATGTCTTACATCTTGTGCCATATTGATTCTCATTCCGTCTTTTTATGAGACATACTCGGAGATACTTGCGGAGGCACGCAAGGTTGAGCGGGATCTGGGTTTGAAGACCAAGAGAGACCGTGATTCTTTTCTGGGGGCCAACGGCAGTGCAGTATCTGCCAAACGTCCTCATTTCCAGTCCAGACCTTTCCAGCAGCCACAGCAGAACCAGACTCTAGCTAGAGCGCCTTTTCACCAGGCACCTCAGCAGCAGAGACAGATACAGCAAGCTCCATACAACTTCTGCAAGAAGCCCGACCATATCTGGGAAGTTTGCAGGAGGAGGTTAGGAGTTTGTTTGTATTGTGGTACTGAAGGGCATCAATCGAGGGAGTGTCCTCGTCGTGCAGTTCAGGGAGAAGCTCCAGCTCCAAGGACACAGACGAGACCACCTGCAGCACAGCCGAGGGGATCGCTTCCGACACAGCAGCAGCGTTTTGTCCAGCATCAACAGCAAGAAGGTGCTCGACAGGGACGAGCGTTTGCTATGACCGTCGAAGAGGAGGAACCCACCGGAGATGTCATCGCAGGTTCTATTCTTCTTGATTCTATTCCAGCTTTTGCTTTGTTTGATAGTGGTGCTTCCCATAGTTTTGTATCTGTTTCTTTTGCTCTGAAGCATGGTTTGGTAGCTGAGTCTTTGCTTAGGACTTGCAAGATCATGACCCGGGGAGGCATTATCCTGGTTAATGATATTTGCAAGGATCGGAGAGTTACTCTGGGAGGCCGTGAGTTGAGTGCATGTCTACTTGTAATGCCACTTTCGAGCTACGATATTGTACTTGGGATGGATTGGTTGAGTAGGCACCGTGCTAGCATAGACTGTAGAGGAGGTAGAGTTTTGTTTGGTTGGCGAGGAGAGCCAGAGTTCGAGTTTGCTAGAGGAGCTGCGAAGCAGGGGAAGGCATTATTTGTGGAGCTATGGTGGAAGACAAGGAGTTGCCGCATCCGTTGATAGCAGAATTCTAGGATGTGTTTTCTGAGGAATTGCCAGGATTGCCACCAGATCGAGATGTTAAATTTTTTATAGACTTGGTGCCAGGTGTAGAACCAATTTCGCAACATGTCTATAGAGTAAACAATAGCGAGCTGGTCGAGTTAAAGAAGCAGCTGGACGAATTGCAGGATAAGGGGTTTATCAGATCGAGTTCTTCACCATAGGGAGCCCCGGTATTGTTTGTACCGAAGAAGGATAGATCGGTGCGCATGTGCATTGATTACAGGGCTTTGAATAATCTCACTATCAAGAATAAGTATCCTTTGCCACGGATTGATGATCTGTTTGATCAGTTGAGTGGTGCGAAGGTATTTTCTAAGATAGATTTGAGATCAGGCTACCATCAGGTGAAGGTGAAGCCGGAGGACATACCGAAGACTGCTTTTAGAACTCGGTATGGTCAGTACGAGTTTATGGTGATGCCGTTTGGTTTGACTAATGCACCAGCAGTATTTATGAACTTGATGAACAAGGTGTTCCACCAGTACCTTGACAAGTTTGTGGTGGTGTTCATCGATGACATACTCATATACTCGAGGACACCGGAGGAGCATGAGGAGCATTTGAGGATTGTGTTGGATGTGCTGAGGAAGGAGAAGCTTTATAGGAAGTTGTCCAAGTGTGAGTTTTTCTTGGACAAGGTAAAATTCTTGAGGCATGTTGTGACTGGTGATGGTATTTCAGTGGATCCGAAGAAGATTTCAGCAGTAGAATCTTGGAAGACTCCGAGTTCGGTAGCAGAGATCAGGAGTTTCTTGGGATTGACAGGCTACTACAGGAAGTTTGTGCAAGATTTTTCGAGGATTGCCGAGCCGATGACCAAACTCACAACGAAGGATGTGGAGTTTGTTTGGACGGAGGATTGCTAGGTTGCTTTTGAAGAGTTGAAGAAGAGGTTGACGTCTGCTCCTATTTTGACGTTGCCATCAGGGTCCGGAGGTTTCACTATTTATAGTGATGCATCGGGGAAGGGTTTAGGTTGTGTTCTTCAGCAGCATGGGAAAGTGATTGCCTATGCATCTAGGCAATTGCGTTCTCATGAAAAGAACTATCCTACCCATGATTTGGAGTTGGCAGCCGTCATCTTCGCTCTGAAGTTGTGGAAATATTATTTGTACGGAGAGCGTGTGGAGATCTTCACAGACCACAAAAGCTTGAAGTACGTTTTCACGCAGAAGGAGTTGAACATGAGGCAGCGTCGGTGGTTAGAACTGATGAAGGATTTTGATATCTCTTTGCAATATCATCCTGGGAAAGCCAATGTAGTTGCCGATGCTTTGAGCAGGTATCCGGTAGCTATGTTCTTAACGCAGGATCGATATTTGTTGGAGGACTTGGAGAGCTTGGGCATTGAGGTGATTGTTCCTGGTGGTGTTATGCAGATATGGGGATTGCAGATACACTCATATTTGATGGACATGATTAAGGCAGCACAGTATGATGATGTATCTTTGAGGAGTATCAGAGCTCAGGTGAGAGCAGGTTTGGAGGATGATTTTACTATTTCAGAGAATGGATCTTTGAGGCATGAAGTTAGATTGTGTGTGCCTAGTGGGGAGTTACGTGAGGAGGTGTTGCAGGAAGCGCATCGCTCTCAGTATTCCATACAAGATGTATCGGGATATGCGAGAGAGTGTATGGTGGTATGGCATGAAGAGGGAAGTGGCACAGTTTGTATCCAGATGCTTGGTGTGCCAACAGGTGAAAGCCGAGAGGCAGAGGCCAGGAGGTTTACTTCAGCCATTACCCATTCCAGAGTGGAAGTGGGAACACATTACTATAGATTTTGTGTCCGGACTTCCACGATCTCCAGGAGGAAAAGACGCAATTTGGGTCATTGTTGATAGGTTGACCAAGTCTGCCCATTTTTTGCCTTTCAAGGTGGGTTTGTCTACGGAGAAGCTGGCAGAGATGTATGTGTGGCAGATCGTTAGGATACATGGAGTTCCCATCAGCATAGTCTCAGATCGGGATAGTCGTTTCATTTCTCATTTCTGGAGGAGTTTGCAGGAGAGTTTGGGCACTCAGCTCAAGTTCAGTACTGCATATCATCCCCAGACCGATGGGCAGTCAGAGAGGACTATCCAGACTCTCGAGGATATGTTGCGCACTTGTGTACTAGATTTTGGGGGTTCTTGGGAGGACCATCTCCATTTGGTAGAGTTTGCTTACAACAACAGTTACCAGGCCAGTATAGAGATGTCACCTTTTGAAGCTCTATATGGTCGGAGGTGTCGTACTCCTTTGTCTTGGGACGATGTTAGAGAGAGAGTTTTGCTTGGGCCAGAGATGGTTGTGGATGCAGCGGAGAAGGTTCAGTTGATCAGAGACAGACTTCGAGTGGCGCAGGACAGACAGCGGCATTGGGCCGATAGCCATCGGAGACCTTTGGAGTTCGAGGTATAGTTTAGATTTTGTTTGTGCTTTTTCTTGTTTGTTATAGATTAAGTTCTTAAGTTGGTGTTTTGTTCTAGGTGGGTGGTTTGGTGTTTCTGAGGATTTCTCCGACACGAGGCACGATTCGCTTCGGTGGAGGCAGAAAGCTTAGTCCGCGATTCATCAGCCCTTTCACTATTCTAGAGAGGGTCGGTGCAGTTGCTTATAGACTAGACTTGCCACCTGCATTAGAGGGAGTGCACAACGTGTTTCATATGTCGCAGTTGAGACGATACGTGGCAGATCCTAGTCATGTATTGGATCACTCAGAGATAGAGATGGGCCCTACTCTTAGCTATCCAGAGCAGCCAGTTGAGATTCTGGATCGGAGAGAGAAGGTACTGAGGAACCAGACTATTCCTTTGGTATGCGTCGCATGGAGGCATCACTCTCCGGGGGAGTCTACCTGGGAGAGAGAGGATGACATGCGAGAGCGTAATCCATATTTGTTTGTACCTTGAGGTATGTTATTTTTCAAGTTATGTTTTGTTCATTAGTTAGTTGTGATTTTTTAGTTCTGTTATGTGATTTTTTGGGGGTAGTTTTCATCTTTAAATTTCGAGGACAAAATTATTTTAAGGAGGGTAGACTTGTCACTACCACATTTTAGGAAAAAGGATATTTTAGTAATTTCCTATTTAAATAAATATTGTGTATGGTAAATAATTTTTGTTGTATTATTTAATTGTTGTTAGATATTATTTAATTATTTTGGACTTATATTAATGGACCAAACTAGTTTAGTTTGGACCCATGGACCAACATGAATTAAATAGTTAGACTTGGCCCATTTAGAAAGCCCATAGTTAAGGAGATGGATTAAATTAATTAAGTGATTAGACTAGAAGCTTCCTTCCTTAATTATTTCTTCATGAGAGGCCCCAAGGGGTACATTGGACATTTTATAATTGCTTGGGAGAGGGGCAAGGCCGGCCTATTAAAAGAGGGGGAAAATTTCTCTCTCCTCTCATTCTCATTCCAAATCTAGATCTAGAATTCCCCACTTCCAAATTCTTTCCATTCCCATTCCAATTCTCCACCAAATTCATTCCAAATTCTTCCCAATTCACCATTAGAAAGTTGAGAAGCAAGGATCTAGAAGGAGGAAGCAAGGATCTACAAAGAGGAGCAATGATCTACAATTTGGAAGCAAGTTCATCTCAATTGGAGGTTTCATTGGGAATCCATCTCCCAATATGTATAATTCAGTTTTTCCCATTAAAATAGCTTCTAAATCTGAGATTTAATCATGTAAAATCAACCCATATATATGTACTACCCATAGGACTTTGTTTTATGTTCATAGGAGACCCATGGAGAAAGCTATGGTGCTTTTTGTGTCAATTTTGTTGGAATTCCGAATTTACATTTTGTTGTGTGTGTCAATTGATCCTATAGATCAATTGGACATGTGCTTATGTGTTTGAGGCTTGTATCATGTCCATATTTGGGTACATGTGGTTCGTATCCCAACTATTTGGTGATACGTGTCATTTTGGGGGTTTTCCCTCCGACACGGGGCTTTGAACATGTCGTATTTTGACACGGACACATAGATCTACTTTTGACACTTTGATTTGTTCATAAATATTATTTGTGACTTGTTTGTGTCCTTCGGGGTACATTTGGTTGCGTGTTGGACTCGTGTCACATGCGTATCCTAGATCTAGTGGGATACGGTGTGAAACTTTCCAATTTGGTGTGTTTATATGTAGATCTAATTATTTATGCTTTAAATTCTTCATTTATAATTACTAAATATATATAGATATTATATATTATTTTAGTGTATTTATTATGGTATTTGTTGTAGCATAGATCTATATTTTTATGTATTTTAATATGATGTATAAATATATGTATGTAGCTTTCTTGCATGCAATTATATATGTACTTATGTTAAATAAATATATATTATACATAAATGTTTTATAAAATATATTTATGTGTAATTATATTATTTATAATTATTATATAATTATTTGTATATTAATGAATATATTTTTATGTGTGCTTTTAGCCATGTAAAATACGTACATTAATATGTGCATGTGTTATGTAACTATTGATATTTAATTGTGTAAGTTTATATGTATGTATATATAAGTATATAGTTATTAAATTTGTTTTATATATATATATGCATTTTGATTTATATATATGTATATATATAGGTGTTTTTGTGAGGTATAATACTAATAATAATATATTATTTTATTGGGTTTGTATATACATTATTAGAGTGTGCATTATTTGTATTATTAGTATTCTTGTGTGGGTATCATTTGGGATCTAATTTTGATTTCCTAAATTGTTGTATTTTATTTCCATATTATTTTATATAGATTTCTTGTGAGGTTGACCTTGGTTTGACCATGTTTGACTTTAGAGTTGACCATAGTTGACTTTTGACTTAGAATTTATTTATTGACCTAGAAGTTGACTAGTTTGACTTGTTCTCTTTCCGGGACCTTGTATTAATGTGGTATTTTATATCTAGGTCTTCGAGGTACTGAGTCAGACATCTGTGAGACTGTTCTTTGGACTTCAGGCGAGTACATTCTCTGATAGTTTCTCATTTATGATATCCTCTATGTTCGTTGTACCTAGTATAGATATATATGTTTCTCTTGATACTATGGTTACACGGATTGGTATATCCGGATCTCGTCATGAGATGTTATTCCTTGGTATATGGTGTATATGATGCAAGTATTGTTTCATTGGTTATCTTGTACATGTACAGACACCGATTTTCGGGAGGAGTCGCTCTCTTCTTGGGGAATCTAGTGCCATAGCATACCGTGGTTGGATCTATTATACCAGTTGGGGGTGGGGAGTATTAGTATAGATATGTGATCAAATCCCTATTGAATAAAGTATTGGTAAGCGAATAGTGTTGATCATGCACCGCACGTATGATTAGCCAGGCCGCATTGTATCTTGCCCAAGCCGATCACATGTTAAGCTAGTACTCACACACTTAGACATTAGTATTATTATTTCATTGGCATATTGTTCATTATTGTATTTCTTTCCAGTATTTCGTTATTGTCTATATATCTCTTGTATCTATTTTGTGCATCTTGTTTATCCACAGCTATTTACTGTTACATAGTTTTTATCATGGATTAGAACTGCTGTTAGAGATGTACTCTACTCTTTTCCTGACTGGATATATTTTTCCAAATGACACTGAGGAGTACCCTACCTATTATGGACCCCAGGATGTTGTGGGTTTAGATTCGGAGACCCTGGCTCAAGAGGGACTTATCCCAACTGAGATAATTGACCCTCGAGTGTAGCTTTATAGTATGATAGTATTCTTTTGTACTGAATTTGTCTCCAGCTTATTTCTGTTACTCTTCAGATTCATTGATGTATTATTTTAAACTCATGAGTTGTATGATGACTATTCTATTCTTATCTGATTCGTGCTCATTCTATCTTAGTTCTGTGATTGAGTATTCTATCATTATTGGTGGTTCATTACATTAGATAGACTATCTAGACACCGTTCTACTGCCGATTCTGTGGCGTAGGCTGGGCGTTGTTTCCGACTAGTATCCTTACACCGGGTACGGGTCGTGACAAAGAAGAACTAGATTCATATGATACCTATGGTGAAAGTTACTTTGAATCTTGTGCCCATTTAGGGAAAACTCCGAGTTGGCACACAAAGTGTTTGATGGAATGTCTAATATTTCATTCCATACTATTTTGTATTGCTTTTGGTATTTTAATTGTGTCATGGTATTTCGGTGGTGTTTTGATGTGTTTGAGAAGAGTATTATTAAGTATCCCATATGATACTTATGAGTATCATGAGTGTAGCCTAGTTACACACCAAGTGCTTGTGATTGGGTGTGTGTGTATGTGTATTTAAAGAGTATTAAACTTATATCTATATACTTAGTGCTATAGTACACATAAGTATAGATATATGTGCATATATATATATATGTATATGTATTTGGATTTAGTGCATTATGTGTGAGGGTTGTGCATGTGGTCGGGTGAAGGCAGCAGTAGGGGAAAATTATTTTATTACAAATAGTGCACTGTGTGCATTGTGTCAGTGATTATATGTGTGTGACTGAAATAGGTGTCTGTGTATGTGTAAGGATGAGTGTGTGCCAAGTTCATATGTGTGTGTATTATAATATACTAGGGTGTGTTGAGGTTGTTATTATGGAATTATATTAGTGTGTAGAAACACTTAGTAGCAATAGCAATGCTCCGGTAGGGGGAAATATGTTCAACAAGTATAAGGGTTTGTAGAACTAAGTAATGGCATCAAGTGGGTTATGTGTGGGATTGTGAGTGTAGTGTGTTGAAGGGATATGTATAGGTACCTAGGAATGCTTTCTTTTGCAGCAGTAAGTTAGATTTTGTTCGAGATGCAGGTGTATGTGTGTGGCTCGGGTCTAAGATATTGCCACAGATCAGTAGTAGCAGTAGAAACTGATGGCTACTGTTGGTGTTAGGCATAAGAAAAATTCAAGGTGGGTTAATGTTGGTCTACTAACTGCTGATGCAACAACATTAGGAGAAACATTAGTAGCAGTAAGGAGTGATGTGGTACTCAGTGTGTGTACGAAGGATGGTCTGTACAGACCATAAGAGCAGTAGCAAGTTAGTGTATGTATCAGTTGTCAGTATGTGTATGTTGTTGCCAATATGTATATTAGAATGTGTCAATAGGTATCAGTTAGGAATAGTTGAGGTAATGAGAATACCAAGTGTTCTATCTAGTATCAAGTATTAGAGCGAGTGTTTTAGGTATCTTGATGCCAAGCAGTGATATAATGATATCAAGATACCAATTGACAAGGTAAATTGTGGCATGGGTATTAGTTACGAGATTAGGACTTTGGGTATCTCATAGAACCGTGATGCAAGGTATAAGTACTAAGGTAAGGTATTGGGAGGATAAGCTAACACTAAGTTTTGAGATATTGTATAAGAATTTAGTGTTAGTCTAAGAACGTTAGGTAATAGGTTATAAGTCTAAGGTAATAGTTAGGTATATAAGGTATTGATATATATAACTATATATGATACCCAGTATCTTTATATTAGCTAGTATGTACCTAGAAACCTAGGTATAGCCTAGTATTAACTAGTATAACCTTGCAATGGACCTAGAAGCTCGGTATGAACCTAAAATCGAGATATTGACCTAGTTTGGCCTAGTTTGACTAGTACGTCCTAGATTTGACCTAAAAATATTATTTTTACTTAATTAAGTTTGTTTATCATTACAACACACCAAATGATATACAATTTCATATATAGTTCAATATGATACCAGTTCAGACACTCAGACGTAATATTTGCTCAGGACCACAAGCGAGTATACCTCTTTGTTAGTTTTCAGTACTTGATAGTGAATATATCATATATTTTAGATCTGTTTTACGTGATTTTGATACGATCTTGCATGGGCTAGTATTATATCCATCGAGTCAGGATATGTTATTTATTGGACGTGAGCCTCAGACATTTCTTCTACTCGTACTTAATCATGTACATCAGGTATTCCTTGTACTCGTACCTATTTGTGTGCTCATATTATATTCGTGTTTGTTACATGTCTTGATTAGATCCATAAATATTAGTCGGGAAGGGGGAGTAGGAGTTAATCATGTGATCAAACCCTTTAATGTATTCATATGCATGTCAATTATACAATACGCATATAATTGAGTTATCTTAGTGTATTCGTGTGCATTTCCAAGCCAATCACATAATAAATTTGTACTCTAAAGAACTTAGTTAGTATCATCAGCTCTCTTATTTACAGTTCTCTTATTTGCAGTTTATATCTTGTTGCTTATATTTATTTTTCCAGTTATCCTCCGTATTTATCTTCTTATTTTAAATATAGTTTCAATTTCTAGTTACTTGTGCATCTTCATTTCTATTACTGTTATATATCCCCTGCCATGTATATGAAACTGCTTTCAGAGTTTTGTACTTTGCTCCAATCCTGACTGGATATATTTTTCAAATGATTATTTAGAGGACTGGTGCCCTACATACTATGGCCCATAAGATGGAGAGCTAGTTGAGGTAGCACCTTTAGCCAGGATGATCTAGTACCAATTATTGAGGAGGCTCACCTAGCTATAGCAAACCCTTACCTAGTATCTATTTTTTGTACTGGATATGTCTCCAGCCTTAGACTTTTGGTATGTTATTGATACTTAGACTTATTGTGTTTATTCCTAGATTCTAGACTTGGATATTGTTATGACTTGTGATTTACTTTTTATGATATCTTGCATTATCTATCTCTAGTTCATTGTGATTGAGTATTGATACTTTATATTCATCTTGTCCTCCTTATGGAGTTTATTTACCTTTGACATGTTATATATATACCATTGCGTGAGTTGTTAGATAGTATTATGGACCTTTACAGCGTTTTACCTTCGATGTTGCAATGTAGGATGGACGTACCCATAACTCTTGCCCATATTATGGGTGTGGATTATGAAAATACCATTGAAGCTGAATTCCAGAAGTTAATAGCGTGAGGCTTCGTTTGTGAAGAATAGCACCCAGATTGGGTGGCGAATATTATTCCAGTTATAAAAAAGATGGGAAAGATTCGAATATGCATAGATTATTGAAACCTAAACGCGGGTTGTCCGAAGGATAAATTTTCCCTCCCAATTATAGACATCATGATCGACAACACATACGGCTTCGAGCGCATATCTTTCATGGACGGATTATTGGGTTATTATCAAATCAATATGTTCACGGATGATGAAAATTACACATCCTTCAAAATATTGTTGGGGGTATATTGCTACACGGTAATACATTTTGGTCAAAAAAATACAAGCACGACGTAGTAGCAAACTATGAGCACAATTTTTTTTCGACATCTGCGCAAAATAGTAGAATACTACATGGATGACATTGTGGTCAAGAGTCACCACAAAGACGATCACCTCCAAGATCTGAGAATGATATTTGAATTAATATGTAAACACCAACTCAAAATGAATCATGCTAAGTCTTTCCTAGGAGTTTCTAGCGGCAAGTCCCTCAGGTTTGTGATTAGCTCCAAAGGTATCCGGTTTGACCCCGATAAATTCAAAGCCATCCTTGAAATAAATCTCCCGCAGAATCTCAGGGAGCTACAAGGACTCCAGGTCCGCTTAGCATACATCACAAGGTTTACATTAAACCTCTCAGGAAAATGTTAAGTATTCACACAACTTATGAAGAAATAAATAACTTTCGTCTGTAATGAGGCATGCCAGCAAGCGTTCGACAACATCAAAAGAAATCTCATAGAACCTCCATTCTTCGTAGCCCCAATCATTGGAAAGCCTTTCTTAATGTATGTACGAGCAATGGACCACTCTTTGGGGGCCCTACTTGAGCAAAAGAATAATGAGGGTCACGAACATGCTATCTACTATCTCACCCATATGATGATTGGTACTGAATACAGGTACAACCCGGTGGAAAAGGAATACCTTGCCCTTGTATTTGCTATTCAAAAGATGCACCATTACGTGATAGGACAAACAATCCACGTCATATCAAGGGTTATTCCTCTTCGACTGCTAATGACCAAGCCCAACACACTCAATTCTTACCTGGTGTCACGACCCGCGCCCGGAATTTGGGCATGAGTCATGGGTACGTCCAGCTTATGACACAGCATCGGTGGTAGAATGTTGTCTAGGTCTCAATAATACTAAACATAACTCATAACCTGTTAATGATATCAACTCCGTAAGGAGGACAATAAAATTTCTCAACAGTTCATAATATAACTCAATCACAATAGCTATAAGAATAATGGCACGATGAGATAAAAGATAAGAAGTACTGACATAAGTCAAGCACAACAACTCAAAGTAGAGATAAAACTAAAGTCTAGCTGTCCAACATAAATAGTCTCGACATAGTCTCAACATAAACTCAACATATGTCTCAATATACGTCTCAATATAAACTCAAAGATGCATAAAATAACTGTCTAAATAGCTGCAGGTATTGTCTCCTCTAAAGGAAGGGACTCTTCTAAGCCCTCTGGTATGTAGTCTCCCTCTACACCTGGTCCATAATGTGTAGGACAGAAGTCGTCAAGATCCTCTGGAAAAATATATCTAGTCAGGATTGGAGTGAAGTACAAACACTAACAATAGTTCCATGTATATTGAAAAAAACTATAATACAGTATAAAGAAATACAAGATGGATATAAATACTAAAAATAAGAATACTGGAGATTATAAAATACTAGAAATAAGAAAATGCTGGAGAATTTATCACCATCAATAGTACAACTAGCAATGAACAAAAATAAAAAGTGCATACTAGAACAATGAACTGGAAATACAGGAATAAAATATCTAGCTAAGTGTATAAAATATCAGTATATCATGTGATCAGCTTGGGACAGATCAGGCTTGTTACATATGATTAGCTATGATTTATATAATGTCAGGCTAACCATCCGGTTAGCTATGATGCGGGCAA